>JARQOD010000005.1:51716928-51739898 GCA_033576555.1 Oophaga sylvatica
GGACTTTTTGTTCTAAACTTGGTGTTCAATTGTCTTTCTCCTCGGCTTTTCATCCTCAGACCAATGGACAAACTGAGAGAACAAACCAGACATTGGAGACTTATCTGAGATGCTTTGTGTCTGCTGATCAGGATGACTGGGTCCTTTTTTTGCCTTTGGCTGAGTTTGCTTTTAATAATAGGGCTAGCTCTGCCACTTTGATGTCTCCATTTTTCTGCAATTTTGGGTTTCACCCTCGATTTTCTTCGGGACAGACGGAGGCTTCTGTCTGTCCAGGTGTTGACTCTGTTGTGGAGCGTATGCAGCAGATTTGGGACCAGGTAGTGGAGAGGTTGTCCCTCTCTCAGGAGAGGGCCCAGCGGTTTGCCAACCGGCATAGGACTGATGGTCCTCGGTTTGAAGTGGGGGACTTGGTCTGGTTGTCCTCAAGAAATATCCCTATGAGAGTTGCATCTCCTAAGTTTAAGCCTAGGTTCATTGGACCTTATAAGATCATGGAGATTCTTAATCCTGTTTCCTTTTGTTTACTTCTTCCAGGGACATTTAAGATCCATAACGTGTTCCACAAGTCCTTATTGAAGAGGTTTGTCGAGCCAGTGGTTCCTATGGCTGCGCCTCCTGACCCTGTTTTGGTTGAGGGCAATCTGGAGTATGTGGTTGAGAAAATATTGGATTCTCGTTTTTCTAGACGGAAACTCCAGTATTTGGTTAAGTGGAGAGGTTATGGTCAGGAGGACTATTCTTGTGTGTTTGCTTCGGACATCCATGCTAGGAGACTGATCCGTGCGTATCACAGAGCTCATCCTGACCGACCTGGTTGCCCAAATGAGGGTTCGGTGACCCCTCCTCAAGGGGGGGGGTACTGTTGTGAATGTGTTAGAAATGAATTCTGAGCAGAAGCTCCCTCTGGTGATTACAAACAGTACTGAACTATTAATGAAGAATGTGAAGATTGGCAATCAGGTGTTACAGACTGGTCTTATATAAGGGAGGTTCCCTCCCATCAGGGTTGCCGGTGATCAATTGTTCTTGTCTCAACTTTGGTTCCTGGTTCACTTGGAAGCTTGCTGTTCTTGCCTGCATCTTCTGCTAACAGATAAGATATTTTCTGCTTTTATTTTTGTGCTCGCTTTTTGCATTTTGTCCTGCACTTCTGTGGAGGTCAGCCAGGTCCCCTCCGGGGCTTGTGCTCCTCTCAGTTTATCTGAGCCACTGTTATTTGTTCATTTGCCTTTTGCAGTTTTTCAGTGGCTGCTGCTTAGTTTTGTTACACCAGAGAACTAATTTAGGTGGTAGAGGTCGTGTGATTTCAGGTGTTTTTGCAATTAGTGAGTTGGTATTTTTTTTAGGGTTTTTTGGATTGCAGTAAGTGTCCTTCCTATCCTTTTCTTTCTAGGAAGATTGGGCCCCAACGTTTGCTCATACTATTTTCTGTCTGTGTCTGTATTTCCTCTTGTCTAACCGCCATTACATGTTTGGGGGCTTCCTATGTTCTTTGGGGATCTGCTCTGGGGCAGATAGTTTTCCTCTTTCTATCTTTAGGTGTAGTTAGCTTCTCAGGCTGTGACGAGGCGTCTAGGACCAACGTAGGTACGCTCCACGGCTGCCTTTAGTTGTGGTGGTTAGTCAGGGTACTGCAATCCAGTAGATTCCAACCTCTCTGATGTATTGCCATTTTTGTCTGCTCTCCTCAGCTACCAAATCATAACAGAAAAAGCTGCAAATCACTGGTGTGGGCGGAGTTATACACAGCCCAACTGCTAGATCTACAGCAGATAAAACAAGGGTTTAACAAAACTGCAACTACAGTGGGTATGGAAAGTATTCAGACCCCTTTACATTTTTCACTCTTTGTTTCATTGCAGCCATTTGGTAAATTCAATAAAGTTCATTTTCTCTCATTAATGAACACTCTGCACCCCATTTTTACTGAAAAAAAAACAGAAATGTAGAAATTTTTGCAAATTTATTAAAAAAGAAAAACTGAAATATCACATGGTCATAAGTATTCAGACTCTTTGCTCAGACACTCATATTTAAGTCACATGCTGTCCATTTCCTTGTGATCCTCCTTGAGATGGTTCTACTCCATCATTGGAGTCCAGCTGTGTTTAATTAAACTGATAGGACTTGATTTGTAAAGGCACATACCTGTCTATATAAGACCTCACAGCTCACAGTGCATGTCAGACCAAATGAGAATCATGAGGTCAAAGGAACTAGCCAAGGAGCTCAGAGACAGAATTATGGCAAGGCACAGTTCTGGCCAAGGTTACAAAAGAATTTCTGCAGTACTCAAGGTTCCTAAGAGCACAGTGGCCTCCATAATCCTTAAATGGAAGAAGTTTGGGTTCACCAGTAGTCTTCCTAGACCTGGCCATCCAGCCAAACTGAGCAATCGTGGGAGAAGAGCCTTGGTGAGAGACGTAAAGAAGAACCACAAGATCACTGTGGCTGAGCTCCACAGATGCAGTAGGGAGATGGGAGAAAGTTCCACAAAGTCAACTATCACTGCAGCCCTCCACCAGTTGGGCTTTTATGGCAGAGTGGCCCGACGGAAGCCTCTCCTCAGTGCCAGACATATGAAAGCCTGTATAGAGTTTGGTAAAAAAACACATGAAGGACTCCCAGACTATGAGAAATAAGATTCTCTGGTCTGATGAGACGAAGATAGAACTTTTTGGTGATAATTCTAAGCGATATGTGTGGAGAAAACCAGGCACTGCTCATCACCTGCCCAATACAATCCCAACAGTGAAACATGGTGGTGGCAGCATCATGCTATGGGGTGTTATTCAGCTGCAGGGACAGGACGACTGGCTGCAATTGAAGGAAACATAAATGCGGCCAAGTACAGAGATATCCTGGATGAAAATCTCTTCCAGAGTGCTCTGGGCCTCAGGCCTGGCTAAGGCTAAGTGAACACGTTCAGGAATATATGCGTTTTTTCCGCGTTTTTTTTGCGGCAAAAAACGCGTAAAAAACGCATGAATTAACCATCCTATCATTTAGAATGAATTCTGCAATTTTTGTGCACATGGTGCGTTTTTTTCCGTGAAAAAAACGCATCGCGGAAAAAGAAGCAACATGTTCATTAATTTTGCGGAATTCTAGCATTTTTCCCGCTATATTATTGACCTAGAAAGTTCAGAGGAAACTCGCGGTAAAAAAAATCCGCGAAAAAAAAAAAAACGCACCAAAAACGCACAAAATCCGTGCGTTTTTACAGTGAAAAAAGTCAGTTTTTGCTCAGGAAAATTCGGCACACATTCCTGAACGTGTGCACTTAGCCTAAGGCTAAGTGCACACGTTCAGGAATATTTGCGTTTTTTTCCGCATTTTTTCCGCGGTAAAAACGCGAAAAAAACGCAAGCATTAAGCATCCTATACATGTTAATTGATTCCGCATGTTTTGGCCACATGTTGCGTTTTT
Organism: Oophaga sylvatica; assembly: GCA_033576555.1. Taxonomy (NCBI): domain Eukaryota; kingdom Metazoa; phylum Chordata; class Amphibia; order Anura; family Dendrobatidae; genus Oophaga; species Oophaga sylvatica. Next base: position 51,720,362 of record JARQOD010000005.1, read on the forward strand.
TTTTCCGCGAAAAAAACGCTTCGCGGAAAAAATAGCAACATGTTCAATAATTTTGCGGAATGTAAGCGGTTCATGTGCGGTGGTACCCAGGGTCTGGAGGGAGACTCTCCTCCAGGCCCTGGGTACCATATCCCTGGTAAAACAATAATTAAAATAATAAATAATGATATTCTCACCTTCCGGCGGCCCCCGCAGCCTTCCCGCCTTCAGCGACGCTCCCGGCAACTCCCGGTCCCAAGAGTCCTTTGCGAGAATCACCCAGATGGCGTAGCGGTCTCGCGTGATGCTACGTCATCGGTGTCATTTGTCGCAATGCATCCTTGGGACCGGGAGTTGCCGGGAGCGTCGCTGAAGGCGGGAAAGCTGCGGGGGGCCGCCGGAAGGTGAGAATATCATTATTTATTATTTTTTTTATTATTTTTACATTAGATCTTTTTACTATTGATGCGACATAGGCGGCATCAATAGTAAAAAGTTGGTCACACGTGTCAAACACTATGTTTGACTCGTGTGACCAACCTGTCAATCAGTTTTCCAAGCGATGCTACAGATCGCTAGGAAAACGCTAGCATTCTGCAAGCTACTTACGCTTGCAAAACGCTATTATTCTGGCGGGAATACGCATACAAAAAACGTGCGTATTTCCTGCGGGAGAAGTGCGGGATTGCCGCGGAAATTTCCGCGGCAATTCCGCGACGTGTGAACTTAGCCTAAAGGTTCAGTTTCCAACAAGACAATGACCCTAAGCACACAGCTAAAATAACAAAGGAGTGGCTTCAGAACAACTCTGTGACCATTCTTGACTGGCCCAGACAGAGCCCTGACCTAAACCCAATTGAGCATCTCTGGAGAGACCTGAAAATGGCTGTCCACCAACGTTCACCATCCAACCTGACGGAACTGGAGAGGATCTGCAAGGAAGAATGGCAGAGGATCCCCAAATCCAGGTGTGAAAAACTTGTGGCATCATTCCCAAGAAGACTCATGGCTGTACAGTACTAGCTCAAAAGGTGCTTCTACTCAATGCTGAGCAAAGGGTCTGAATACTTATGACATGTGATATTTCAGTTTTTATTTTTTAATACATTTGCAAAATTTCTACATTTCTGTTTTTGTTCAGTGAAGATGGGGTGCAGAGTGTTCATTATTGAGAAAAAAATGAACTTTTTTGAATTTACCAAATGACTGCAATGAAATAAAGAGTGAAAAATGTAAAGGGGTCTGAATACTTTCCGTACCCACTGTAGCAGCCCAGTAAGTGACTGACCTTTAATGCATGTGAATCCCAGCTGCTCTTTGCCTGTTGTCTCATGATGCTCTTTCTATATACAAGCAGGTGAGATGCACTGTATATAGTCATTACAAAGTGCAATGCAGAAGTCTGGATCTCTTATTATTGCATCAGAATAATGTCTGGAAATTCTGGCAGGTTTAATGACCGGAACTAGTGGCGTCGTAGGAATCAGAAGATCTGCGGTGGGGCTGGGACTTGCAGCCATAGTGCTAAGCTTGTATTAAGTGCCCACTTAGTGACTTTTATTTCCCATTTTAGTCTACCAGAATTGATTCACTCTATTTCCAACAACAAATACAAAGTGCGGAAAGTTGTGGAGACTACTTGCCTCGTTCTCTTGTAAATGACCTCGCTTCGGACAACCGGCATCAGGGCAGCTGATAGCAGTCTCTAAACCTTCCTTGATCAGAAGTTCAACGTATTGTTTTAAACACTGTTATAATAAAGAGAAAAGAAAAAATCTTCATCTCATTACATGCTGTGATATTAATATATATACATGAAATGTAATTCTAGGAAACATCTTAAAGGGACATGTATCATCCAGCGATGACTTGAACGTTGCTGCTTCAACCACCGATACCAGGACTTCAGCAAATATCCAAGTCGCCTGTGTATAAGTTACTCTCAGGTCAGAAGAGGTGACGTGAAAAAGTAATGTATGAGATCATGACAATCGTTGACAAACAGTGTTTCAGCGAAAAGTCTTTTTTAACCCCTACTTGTTTTTTAATTGCTGTATATACTGTAAGATATATAAAAATGGTGTATATGATGCTAAGGCTGCATTCACACCATCGTATTTTTGGTGCATGGAAAAAAATGACCTCACAAGGACCAATGTCATTCAATCGAGCTGTTCAGATTGCACTGTCTTTTTAACACCGAGCGAATGTACATGTGAAAAAAATATTTAGGCCAGGGAGGATTTTATAAGATCTGTAGGTTCGTGCTTATAGCCACCAGAACTTCTATATGCTGCCAATCGACCCCACAAGACCTTAAGTACAATATCTAAGGCATAATCTTATACATGAAATAGTACATACAAGTATATGATCCTTAGATAGAATGTATTTAGTTATCTACAAATAAATAATACAAATGGATTCAAGTTCCTGGATGGACATGCGCCCACCCCGACGCGCGTTTCAGCAAAGACTTCATTAGGGGGGAGGATCATAAGAGAGGTGGGAACTCCAACCAATAGAATCACAATGCGGACCAGAAGTGATGTGTATGTGGTAACTGGAATGTCCCCTATACATAAAAGTTCAGTATTTTCAGTTGAGGAAAGGAAGTAAGCTCAGGAAGCAAGTTATATTCCATGATAAAAATAAACACATAAAAATTTTGGGATGACGAAGAGGAGTTTATCCACTCTCCGCACTTTCCTATGGAAGGGTGATCATGGTCTGCTCATCGGGAGTCTATCAGCTTTATTCCCAACAGTCATCTCTGTCCCAATTAGAAATGAACGAACTTGTTCGGAAAACGATCACTAAACATAAATTCGGCACAAATATGACACATTCGGAATCGGCAACCGGTTTAAGAACAAGTTCGCTCATCTCTAGTCCTAATGTTTAAAGTTGGCAATCTCGAAGAACAACCCCCCCCTTCAAATTAGGGAATTAGTTGGCACCTGGGAGATTTGATAACTCTTCCAGTTAGTCTTCTCTTTTTCCACGAGTCTACCGGATGCTCCCAAAGTTTATGCTAAAACAGTGACAACCTCTATTCCTTATTCCTCCTTCAGTGATTGACAAGGAGGGGAAAAAAAAGAGTAATAGCAAATGATACCATTAACAACTGTCATATTTTTTTCTAAAGAGTCTTGAAAGATAAAGTTGCATTAAACAGCACATCCCACCTATGTCTGATGAGTTATGGATAACTAATCCAACACCAGACTTTGTCCATGAAAAGTCTAAGCATTGTCATAATGTATTACTCTAAAACAAAAGACCATGGACCACAGCTCCAAAAAAAAAAAATAATCATACATTGATCTAATGCAGCTAGGCAAAAATATATATACCGTATTTTTCAGACCATAAGATGCACTTTTTTCCCCAGTGACATTATGTGAAAGCCCGAAGCCCCCCGCAGTTCTATTGTCTCGAAGCTGTGGCCTCCGGGAAAATGGCCACCGGAGGCGGCGAATTTGCAAATTGAGATCTCGGCTCCTGAGATCTCGGGACGAGATCTCGTTGCCGAGATCTAAATCTGCGCCGGGGGAAACAATCTGGTCTCCGGGAAAATGGCCGCCGGAGGCGACGCATGTGCAGAGTGAGATCTCGGCTCCGAGATATCGTCTCACGTTGCAGAGATCTCAATCTGTGCCTGGGGAATCAATCTGGCCCCCGGGAAAATGGCCGCCGAAGGCGACGTATGCGCAGATTGAGTTCTTGGCTCGGAGATTTTGTCTCTCGTTGCCGAGATCTCAATCTGCGCCTGGGGAATCAATCTGGCCCCCAGGAAAATGGCCACCGGAGGCGGCGCATGCACAGATTGAGATCTCGGCTCCGAGATCTCGTCTCCCGTTGCCGAGATCTCAATCTGCGCCTGGGGAATCAATCTGGCCGCCGGAAAAATGGCCGCCGAAGGCGACGTATGCGCAGATTGAGATCTTGGCTCCGAGATCTCGTCTCCAGTTGCAGAGATCCCAATCTGCGCCTGGGGAATCAATCTGGCCCCAGGGAAAATGGCCGCCAGAGTCAGCGCATGCGCAGATTGAGATCTCGGCTCCGAGATCTCGTCTCCCGTTGCCGAGATCTCAATCTGCGCATGCGCCACCTCTGGCCGCAACTTTCCCGGAGGCCACAGCACCAAGGCAAGGTAATAGAACTGCGGGGGCTTTGGGCTTTCACATAATGTCGCCTGAGCACCCCGCAGCACCTTGCACCTCCGAAACTGCAGCACCATGTTGCTGGAGCCCCCCGCAGGACTGTGTACCCCCAAAACTTCGCCACCATGTTGCCAGAGCCCACTGCCGAAACATGTCGCCGGAGCCTCCCCCAGGATTATGCACCGCCAAAACTGCCGCACCATGTCACCAGAGCCCACCGCCGAAACTGTCGCACCATGTCGCTGGAGCCCCCCACCGCCAAAACTGGCGCACCAGGCTGGGAGAGAGATCATCGCCATGCAGCATCGGACCACCAGAAGAATAGCCCGACTCCTGCTGCCACCAGCGCTGCCGATCCCCCCCCTTGGGTAAGATAAATTCAGGACTGTAAGACAGACGCCCATTTGACACATTATTTTTTTTTCCCCATTTCTTTCTGAAAATTTGGGGTGCGTCTTATAGTCCAAAACATACAGTAACTAAATATAAGGTTCATGATCAGACTGTTAAACTAAGAACCTCATGTTCAGTTTTACATATTTTTGCCTAGCAGCATTAGATAAATGTATGATTTTTTGGGAGGTGCGGTCCATGCTCTCTTTTTTTAGCGGATTGTCATAATGTATGACTGTAAGAAAGTGCTTTGTGATTGCTTTGTACGCCAAGAAAAACTTGGCAGAATAACACGAGGTTTATCCTGGCACAGAGAAGTGGCAGATTCCTGGAGATTAGCACCACAGCTCATTTATATACCGCTTGTGCCTCTTGCAAGTCAGAGTCCTGCCTCAAATCTCATGTAGGAGGTTTTATGGCAACCAAAATATTTTAATAAGTAATTTCCATATGATTAACCAGAGGCAACACATTTAGACTCTACCCCGTCTGATAAATTACTATTAGGCCCTCTTCACACATCCAGATATTACCGGTACTGGAAAAACCTGTATCGGTGCTATCCGTGTCCATGTATGTGTGACATACAGTGGGGAAAATAAGTATTTGATACACTGCCGATTTTGCAAGTTTTCCCACCTACAACGAATGGAGAGGTCTGTAATTTTTATCACATATACACTTCACCTGTGAGAAAAAAAAAAATCACATTATATGATTTTTACATAATTAAATTGCATTTTACTGCATTAAATTGCAGGCCCCAATATCCATGGCCCGTTAAAGCCCATTAATATCAGCCCGCAGATGTCAGTTTAGCCTTTGCTGGTTAGTAAATATAGGGGGGTGGACTACACATCATTTTTGGGGGAGTTCCCCCCTACAATAACCAGTAGAGGCTAAGCAAACAGCCGAGTGCTGAGGATCAGAGGGCATAAAAGACACCAACTGCTGACTCCATAACTGCAGAGTCCAAACTTACTCCGGTATTAACATCAGCAAAAACACTGCACCCCCACCGGGAGCTTCATGGCCAAGCAGCTGCATGCAAGCCTTACATCACCAAACGCAATGTCAATGGTCGGATGGAGTGGTGTAAAGCTGACGCCACAAAGCAAGGGTCATAAAGACATAGTTGGGTGAGTTTGGTGTGGAAGAACATAACAAGCCGCATAGAGCCCCAACTTCATCCCTATCTAACACTTTTGGATGAAACAGAACGGAGGTTGTAAGCCCGACCTCTCCCCCAACATCGTGTCTGACTCTCAAATGCTCTTTTGCATGAATGGCCAAAAAATCCCACAAGCATTCATCGCAAAATCCTGTATGAATAAAGTATTACCAAAAAAATGGAAGCTGATATAGTTGTAAAGGGACCAACTTTGTTTTAAAGGGGTTGTCCACTATCTTCCCCCTACTGGAGCCATTCCATAATGGAACGTTTCCAAAAGGGGCATGTTTGTGTGACAGACAGACACCTGGAAAAAGTGAGACCTGCTGCTACTTTCTTACCCCGCAATATCAGTTACGTCTGAAGAAAATGAGAGTGAATCCGACCTCTGATAGCCAATGCCAACAGAGATGAGTAAAGGCTGTTACCTTATTCATTTCACTCCCTTATATAGCACAATTATTTCCACAGAGTTTTACAAACATCATCATCACTGTCCTCATTGGGGCTCACAATCTACATTCACTATCAGTATGTCTTTGGAGTGTGGAAGGAAACCGGAGGAAACTCATGGAAACATGGGGAAAACATCCAAACTCCTTGCAGATGTTGTCCTTGGTGGGATCTGAACCCAGGACCCCAGCGATGCAAGGCTGCAGTTCTAACCACTGAAGGGGAATTTAGAAATTGAGAATGGGATGTCTTGAGTAGTGGGCAACCCTTTAATGTCAATGTATGTAGAATGGGAGGTCAGAAAAGCTCCTGGAAGTGCAATAAGGAGGGATGATCCTAATACAACTATGTGGTACAAAGTATGATTTTCCACAAAAGCTGCAAGGTCCACCCAACAAATCCTGACAGAGATCCAAGCCAGCAACATCTCTGACTCCCCCACCCCCACTAGTAAGAGCGGAGAATGAGAAAAGCTTTGTGTATGGGACAATTAGCCCTGGGAATCAGCCTGTTTACCCTGGTTATCAGCCTGGCCGGCATGCCAAACAGCATAAGAGATTGGTGCCAGGGAGAAGTGTTGACATGGTGGCCTGGGTTGCCAGGGAAGTACAGATAACTCCTTAATATGCAGTCAGCGAGCGCTGCAGAGTCTGTTCCTTCGCTGATCCAGCTGGAAATTTCTTCTCTGTCCATAGAAGCTGCACGTCCTCGGTGAATTACTGCAATTAATTGTAATTAAGAAGTGGAATCTATTCAGTCCGGTTACCATACAGAGGAGATATATGTCGCCCGGGGTCCCACAGATTCCAGCGTCATCTGCCCCATGGAATATAGGCTCCCCATATTTCTGTTATAAATGTGTGCAGCTGTCCTGCTCCGAAAAGAAAACAACATCAAGGATTCTCTGTGAAAAAAAAAGAAGCAAAAACAACTGGCGCCCATACAAAAAGAGATTATTTCAGGATATAATTGCCACAATAAGCGAGTGGACATCTGCCAGATGAGGCCCACTGATTTAGAGGCCCTGCCAGACTCTCTTCACGAAGGAATCCTTTTCTGCAGTCAGAATTTCTGAAGTGCGCTCGTATAGTCACTACCATGTCCGCCATATAATAATACAAATATAGCAGCTGCTCCTGGGCTCTCGAGCCTGAGGGGGCCCCAAAGCTTCTAAAAGGACAGCAGCTGCATCCACAACAAACTGGAAAATAATAATGATAAGTACAGTCAAAATAATCTGAATAAGTTTCTTCAGCTTCAAAAAAAAAAAAATGCAGACGCCTTACATTTTTTTTTTACAGACAGAGCAGAAAAGTGCCCTATTTTTATGGACTGTCTTGAAATTTCTGTACAGTTGGCAACCCACGGTGAAGATCATGTGGCTGACAACCCAAAGCTATAGGTTTACATTTTCTACAAACTTTTAAGCGTACCCACCAAGAGAAATAGGTTCTTCAAAGGGGTTGTTCACTGCTTTGATTCAATCAAAAACGGTCCAATGGTGGTTTTAACATATAAAATAAATAAATAAAAAAATATTCACTTATTGGATGCTCCTCCGTCCAGCTGCCGGTATCCCCTGTTGCTATCCTGCCTCCTTTTTTTACTGCTGCAGTTAATCAGTGGCTACCGGTTACGTTCCTTCTGAGCTACAAGAAAACATTCTCCTATCTTTCCTCTTGCTCAGACGAAACTTGAGTGCTGCAGTCAATCACTAGTAGTTGACTGGCTGCAGTGCTGGGGCAGGAAGAAGCCAGGATATCATTAGGAGACATCAATAGCAGTACAGAGAATTGGTGGTGTGTGTGTTTTCTGCGGGAATATGTGTTGTTTTATGTTATTATCACCATGCACCCTTTTTTCAAATTAGGTAATATCAGTGGACAAGCCCTTTTCACAAGTTCACAGTGTCTGCACCAGGAAAACTCCAGGCACATACATTACGGTAAATTAATCCATAGGCCCCAATTGACCAGACTGAACTCAAAGTAGCTCTCCATCTGGCAGGCTTAAGTAGGAGTGCAACATTATACATCCTAAACAGTCCTAGGACTTCTGATGTCATATGTGATGGACAGGTCTTTGCGTTCCTCGGGGAACCATAAAGACCTCCCCCATTCTCCTTAGATCGCTGATGGATGAACAATGGTTTCTCCATTATTCGGCCGGCAGCTATCTCGCCCCCTTTCTCATACACAGGAGTGCTCGTTCAGCTGATAAGAGATCAGCCACTAGACATCTCTAGCGGAGACTTACAGTTGTGCACAAAAGTTGACATAACCGGCAGAATTTTTGCTTTCTTGGCCTTTTTTCAGAGAATATGAATGATAACACCAAAACTTTTTCTCCACTAATGGTTAGTGGTTGGGTGAAGCCATTATTGTCAAACTACTTTGTTTTCTCTTTTTAAATCATAATGACAACACAAAACATCCAAATGACCCTGATCAAAAGTTTACATACCCCATTTCTTAATACCGTGTATTGCCCTCTCTAACATCAATGACAGCTTGAAGTCTTTTGTGGTAGTTGTGGATGAGGTTCTTTATTTTCTCAGATGGTAAAGCTGCCCACTCTTCTTGGCAAAAAGCCTCCAGTTCCTGTAAATTCCTGGGCTGTCTAGCATGAACTGCACGCTTGAGATCTCCCCAGAGTGGCTCAATGATATTGAGGTCAGGAGACTGAGATGGCCACTCCAGAACCTTCACTTTGTTCTGCTCTAGCCGATGAGAGCTCCACTTGGCCTTGTGTTTTGGATCGTTGTCATGTTGGAACGTCCAAGTACGTCACATGCGCAGCTTCCGGGGTGATGAGTGCAAATTTGCCTCCAGTATTTGCTGATAACGTGCTGCATTCATCTTTCCTTCAACTTTGACCAAGCTTCCTGTGCATTTGTAGCTCATACATACCCAAAACATCAGCGATCCACCTCTGTGCTCTACAGTAGGAATGGTGTTCCTCTCATTATAGGCCTTGAACTCTCTCCAAATGTAACGTTTATGGTTCAATTTCAGTCTCATTGCTCCAAATTATGTGTTCCAGAAGTTTTGAGGCTTGTCTCCGTGCTGTTTTGTGTATTGTAGGCGAGATACTTTGTGGCATTTGCGCACTAATGGCTTTCTTCTGGCGACTCGACCATGCAGCCCATTTTTCTTCAAGTGCCTCCTTATTATGCATCTTGAAACAGCCACACCGCTAGTTTTCAGGGAGTCCAGTATTTCAGCTGATGTTATTTGTGGGTTTTTCTTTGCACCATAAACAATTTTCCTGGCAATTGTGGACGAAATTTTTGTTAGTCTAGTTGACTGTAGTTTTGTTTTCACAGAACCCCTGATTTTCTGTTTTTTAATCAGAGTTTGAACGCTGCTGACAGGAATTATCAATTTCTTGGATATCTTTTTGCATCCTTTTCCTGTTTTATACAGTTGAACTACCTTTTCCCGTAGATCAGTTGACAATTCTTTTCCTTTCACCATGACTCACAATCCAGAAACATCAGTGGCTGGAAGAAAGATGAAAGAGTCTGTCTGGATCCCAGAAACTCACTCAGCTTTATTGCACACAAACTGATTAAAAGCAAACAGGTCACAGGTGAGCATGTTACCTTTAGTAGCCAATCAAAGCCATTTGTGTCAACTTCTGTGCATGTTATCAGGTTAAAATCACCAGGGTATGTGAACTTTTGATCAGGGTCATTTGTATGTTTTGGGTTGTCATTATGATTTAACCCCTTTCCTACATACGACGTACTATCCCGCCCAGGTGACCTGGGCCTTAAGTCTCAGTGACGGCATAGTATGTCATACGCGATCAGCTGCACTCATGGGGGGAGCGCAGCTGATCGCAGCCAGGTGTCAGCTGATTATCACAGACCGCTCCCAGCACATTAACCCCCGACACACTGCGATCAAACATGATCGCAGTGTTCAGGTGGCGCAGTGGAAGCATCGCACAGGGAGGGTGCTCCCTGCGTGCTTCCCTGAGACCCTCAGAACAGCGCAATGTGATCGCACTGTTCCGAGGGCCTCATCACTGCAGGACCCCGGATACAAGATGGCTGCGGGGTCCTTCCGGGTCCTGCAGGGAGGTGGCTTCTCAATGTCTGCTGAGAGCAGGCGCTGAGAAGCCTCCTGCACTGCCTGTCAGATCGCTGATCTGACAGAGTGGTGTGTAAACTGTCAGATTAGCGATCTGACATTATATAGTAATGTCCCACCCTGGGACAAAGTAAAAATGTAAAAAAATAAATAAATAAACATGTGTAAAAATAATTTTTAAAAAATCGTAAATAAAGAAAAAAAAATATTCCCCAATAAATTCATTTATGTAAATAAAAAAAAACAATAAAAGTACACATATTTAGTATTGCCACGTCCGTAACGACTCGCCCTATAAAACTGTCCCACTAGTTGACCCCTTTAGTGAACCGCTTAAGAAAAAAAAAAACAACAAGGCAAAAAAACAATGCTTTATCATCATACTGCCGAACAAAAAGTGGAATAACACGCGATCAAAAAGACGGATATAAATAAACATGGTACCGCTGAAAAAGTCATCTTGTCGCACAAAAATTGAGCCACCATACAGCATCATCAGTGAAAAAATAAAAAAGTTATAGCTCGCAGAATAAAGCGATGCAAAAATAATTATTTTTTATATAAAATTGTTTTTATTGTATTAAAGTGCCAAAACATAAAAAAAGATATAAATGAGGTATTGCTGTAATCGAACTGACCCGACGAATAAAGCTGCATTATCAGTTTTACCACACGCTGAACGGTATAAATGCCTCCCCCAAAAGAATTTCATGAACTGCTGGCTTTTGTTCATTCTGCCTCCCAAAAATCGTAATAAAATGCGATCAAAAAATGTCTTGTGCCCAAAAATGGTACCAATAAAAACGTCAACTCGTCCAGCAAAAAATAAGACCTCACATGACTCTGTGGGCCAAAATATATCAAAATTATAGCTCTCAAAATGTGGTGATGCAAAAACTATTTTTTGCAATAAAAAGAGACTTTTAGCGTGTGACAGCAGCCAAACATAAAAACCCGCTATAAATAGTAAATCAAACCCCCTTTTATCACCCCCTGTATGTATTTATTTCCATTTTCCCGTTAGGGCTAGGATTAGGGGTGTGTTAGGATTAGGATTGGGATTAGGGTTAGGGGTGTGTTAGGGTTAGAAATGGGAGGTTTCCACTGTTTAGGCATATCAGGGGCTCTCCAAACGTGACATGGCATCTGATCTGAATTCCAGCCAATTCTAAGTTGAAAAAGTCTAACGGAGCTCCTTCCCTTCCGAGCTCTGCCATGCGCCCAAACAGTGGTTTACCCCCACATATGAGGTATTAGCGTACTCAGGACAAATTGCACAATAACTCTTGTGGTCCAATTTCTTCTGTTACCCTTGGGAAAATAAAAAATTGGGGGCAAAAATATCATTTTTGTGGAAAAAATATGATTTTTATTTTAATGGCTCTACGCTATAAACTTCTGTGAAGCACTTGGGGGTTCAAAGTTCTCACCACACATCTAGATAAGTTCCTTTGGGGTCTAGTTTACAAAATTGGGTCACTTGTGGGGGGTTTCCACTGTTTAGGCACATCAGGGACTCTCCAAACGCGACATGACGCCCGCAGACTATTCCATCAAAGTCTGCATTCCAAAATTTCACTACTTCCTTTCCGAGCCCCAATGTGTGCCCATACAGTAGTTTTCTCCCACATATGGGGTATCAGCGTAATCAAGACAAATTAAACAACAACTTTTGGGGTCCAATTTCTCTTGTTTCCCTTGGGAAAATAAAAAATTGAGGTCTAAAAGATCATGATTTTAATTTATTTTTACGCCTGGACGTTATAAACTTCTGTGAAGCATTTGGGGGTTCAAGGTGCTCAACACACATCTAGATAAGTTCCTTGTAGGGTCTAGTTTCCAAAATGGGGTCACTTATGGGGGGGTTTCCACTGTTTAGGCACATCAGGGGCTCTGCAAACTGAACATGACACCCATCAAAGTCTGCATTTCAAAACGTCATTCCTTCCTTTCCGAGCCCTGCCGTTTCCCCCCCCCCAACATATAGGGTATGAGCGTACTCAGGAACAAATTGGACAACAACTTTTGGGGTCCAATTTCCTTGGGAAAAATCAAAAATTGGGGACTAAAAAAATCATTTTTGTGGAACTGATTTTTTTTTTCACACCCTTATAAACTTTAGTGAAACACTTGGGTGTTCAAAGTGCTCATAACAGATCTACAGTCATGGCCAAAAGTTTTGAGAATGACACAAATATTATATTTTCACATGATCTGCTGCCCTCTGGTTTTTATGTGTGTTTGACAGATGTTTTCATCACAGACAGAAATATAATTGCAATCATATTATGAGTAACAAAAGCTTATATTGACAGTTAGAATGAGTTAATGCAGCAAGTCAATATTTGCAGTGTTGACCCTTCTTCTTCAGGACCTCTGCAATTCTCCCTGGCATGCTCTCAATCAACTTCTGGACAAAATCCTGACTGATAGCAGTTCATTCTTGCACAATCAATGCTTTAATTTGGTCAAAAGATAGAACACGGTACGAAGATACACATCTTTCCTATATATTCATTTGGTCAGAATTTTTAGGTTTTTGTTTGTCCACCCGTCTCTTGATAATTGACCACAAGTTCTCAATGGGATTAAGATCTGGGGAGTTTCCAGGCCATGGACCCAAAATCTCTGTTTTGTTCCCTGAGCCATTTAGTTATCACCTTTGCTTTATGGCAAGGTGCTCCATCATGCTGGAAAAGGCATTGTTGATCGCCAAACTGCTCTTGGAGGGTTGGGAGAAGTTGCTCTTGGAGGACATTCTGGTACCATTCTTTATTCATGGCTGTGTTTTTAGGCAAGACTGTGAGAGAGCCAATTCCCTTGGCTGAGAAGCAACCCCACACATGAATGGTTTCAGGATGCTTAACAGTTGGCATGAGACAAGACTGGTGGTAGCGCTCACCTTGTCTTCTCCGAATGAGGCGTTTTCCTGATGTCCCAAACAATCGAAAAGGGGATTCATCAGAGAAAATAACTGTACCCCAGTCCTCAGCAGTCCACTGCCTGTACCTTTTGCAGAATATTAGTCTGTCCATGATGTTTTTTCTGGAGAGAAGTGGCTTCTTTGCTGCCCTCTTTGAGACCAGCCTTGCTCCAAGAGTCTCCGCCTCAGTGCGTGCAGATGCACTCACACCTGCCTGCTGCCATTCCTGAGCAAGCTCTGCACTGCTGGTAGCCCGATCCCGCAGCTGAAACACTTTTAAGAGACGGTCCTGGCGCTTGCTGGTCTTTCTTGGGCGCCCTGGAGCCTTTTTGGCAACAATGGAACCTCTCTACTTGAAGTTCTTGATGATGTGATAGATTGTTGACTGAGGTGCAATCTTTCTAGCTGCGATACTCTTTCCTGTTAGGCCATTTTTGTGCATTGCAATGATGACTGCACGTGTTTCTTTAGAGATAACCATGGTTAACAGAAGAGAAACAATGATGCCAAGCACCAGCCTCCTTTTAAGTGTCCAGTGGTGTCATTCTTACTTAATCATGACAGATTGATCTCCAGCCATGTCCTCATCAACACCCACACCTGTGTTAATGGAGCAATCACTGAAAAGAGGTTAGCTGGTCCTTTTAAGGCAGGGCTGCAATGATGTTGAAATGTGTTTTGGGGGATAAAGTTCATTTTCTAGCCAAATATTGACTTTGCAAGTAATTGCTGTTAAGCTGATCACTCTTTATAACATTCTGGAGTATATGCAAATTGCCATTGAAAAAGTGAAGCAGTAGACTTTGTAAAAATTAATATTTGTGTCATTTGGGCCCAGACAGTGATTTTCCCCCCACATATGGGGTATTGGCGTACTCAGGAGAAATTGCACAACAACTTTATCTGTCCATTTTCTCCTTTTACCCGTGTGAAAATAAAAAAATTGTTTGTAAAAGATCATTTTTGTGACTAAAAAGTTAAATGTTCATTTTTTCCTTCCACGTTGCTTCAGCCACTGTGAAGCACCTGAAGGGTTAGTAAACTTCTTGAATGTGGTTTTGAGCACCTTGAGTGGTGCAGTTTTTATAATGGTGTCACTTTTGGGTATTTTCTGCCATATACACCCCTCAAAGTGACTTCAAATGTGAGGTGGTCCCTAAAAAAAAATGGTTTTGTAAATTTTGTTGTAAAAATGAGAAATTGCTGGTCAACTTTTAACCCTTATAACGTCCTAACAAAAAAAAAATTGGTTCCAAATTTGTGCTGATGTAAAGTAGACATGTGGGAAATGTTATTTGGCAACTATTTTGTGTGACATATTTCTCTGTTTTAAGAGAATAAAAATTCAAAGTTTGAAAATTGCAAAAAGTTCAGAATTTTCGCCATATTTCCGTTTTTTTATAAATAAACTAGCTGAAGAGCCCGGCGCTGCCCGGGCATAGTACCTAACTACGGTTAGTTATAACAAATTGTAATGATTATATCTATATACAAGTATTCAGCTTTCTCCCCATTATGTAGATAGGGTCAAAATAGTTTGGCGATTTGGAACGTGCGGGGGTTAAAATTTCCATTCAACACATAGCCTATGATGCTCCTGGGGTTGAGATGTGCGGGCATGCAAAATTTCATGCCCGTAAGTACAACGGTGCAGATTCCTATCCCGGGCCAAAATTATTTGCCGATTTGGAATGCGCGGGGTTAAAATTTCGACTCAAAACCTAGCCTATGACGCTCCCGGGGTCGAGACGTGCGGGTGTGCAAAATTTCATGCCCGTAAATGCAGATTCCTATGCCGGACATACACACAAGCATTCAGCTTTCTCCCCATTATGTAGATAGGGCCAAAATTGTTTGGCGATTTGGGAACGCGCGGGGTTAAAATTTCGATTCAAAACATAGCCTAGGACTCTTTCGGGGTCGAGACGTGCGGGCGTGCAAAATTTCATGCCCATAAGTGCGACGGTGCGGATTCCAATCCCGGACAAACATACCCAAATACATACACACATACATACATTCAGCTTTATATATTAGATGCAAGTTATATTGAAGAAATTTTACCACTATCATGAAGTACAATATGTCACGAGAAAACATCTCAGAATCGCGAAGATCCGTTGAAGCGTTCCAGAGTTATAACCTCATAAAGAGACAGTGGTCAGAATTGTAAAAATTGGCCAGGGCATTAAAGTGCAAACCACCCTAAAGGGGTTTTAACAATGACAATAAATTGCTTCACCCAACCACTAACCATGAGTGGAGAAAAAGTTTTGGTGTTATCATTCATATTCTCTGAAAAAAGGACAATAAAGCAAAAATTCTGCTGGGGTATGTAACCTTTTGAGCACAACTGTATCTCTCGGGGGTACAAAATAATTAGAAGTGTGAAATCAGGCATGCCGATCCTTATCTTCCCCAACAATCATCTGTTTGGGAAGCCTATACACATTAGATAGTTGGCCGATCGCACTGATATTGGCGGGTGTAAGTCAGCTATAACTAAACCGACAACCCCAATAGCTGGGTTACTGCTATTTGCTAGTTTAGAGCTATATAAGTCCTAATCATTCACAGACTTCTATGACTGCAGGACGTGACTCCACATAGCACTGAAGTATTTACAGAAGTGAAGGAAAATTGATGATTTACGGCAAAGGCGTCTCTACACTTGACTCTAAGGGCCACATCTGTCAATGTAATCTGAGCTTTATAACACAATAGTTATATTCTCTGCACTCTCATCCTTCTTATGTTTCCTGTACATATCATGAAGAATTGTGGTTTTTACAAGATCTCAGCGCTAGTTTTCATGAAGACAATATATAGTAGGTATGAAGGTTTATTCCAAGGCTCAGAACGTTGCTTCCTCCTTAACAGACCAGCCATGATTAGTCACATTATGGCCATTATACAATGCACACATCGGTTTCCTCTCATTATATTTTTGGGAAAGTCCAGATTTGCACGCTTTATATATTTCCTACAAGTGCACACAAATAAATTCTGGAATTATTTTAAAGGGAACCTGTCACCAGCTTTGGCCGATACGAGTTACGGCCACCGCCTTTCAGGGCTTATTTACAGCATTCTATAATACTGTATATCAGCCCCCGATCCAACCTGCCAGAGAAGAAAAATAACCCTCATTATACTCACCTGTGGGGCGGTCCGGTCTGAGAGGAGACATTCTTCTTGGTCTGGCAACTCCTATCTTCTTGCGATGCCGTCCTCCTTCTTGGTTCGTGTGGATGACACTTCCCTGCATCATCCACCCAGTCTGCTCGGCAACACGCTCCTGCGCAGGCGTACTTATCAACCAAAGTACTGCAGTGCGCAGGCGTCGGGAAAGGTCAGAGAGGCCCAGTGCCTGCGCACTGCAGGATTTTGCTCTGCCCTCAACAGGGCAGACAAGTACGCCTGCGCAGGAGCGCGATGCCAAGCAGACTCGGTGGATGATGCAGGGACGCGTCATCTACACGAACCAAGGAGGGCGGCATTGCAAGAAGATGGGAGGCGCTGGACCAAGAAGAGCGACACCCCCTCGGTCCTGACCGCCCCACAGGTGAGTATAATAAAAGTTATTTTTCTTCTCTTACAGGTTGGGGACAGATATTATAGATTACAGATAGATTATATAGTATTATAGATTGCTGTATATAAGTCCTGAAAGACGGTGGCTGTAACTCGTATTGGCCATACCTGGTGGCAGGTTCACTTTAAGGGGTTTGTAGATAATTTGTTATAAGTCACAAAGCCAAGGTTCACAGGTCCAGGAGACGGAAAATCACAAACATACTAGACAATTGTGTCCCATTTCTCTAGACATAGGGAACCTTTCATACATCCATGTATTAGCAGAAGTCTGTAAAAACCAGACATTAGCTGGTGGACCTGCGAACATGAGCAGGAAGACCAGCAGTGGACCTGGTTAATGCTTGAAGAGGAGTGTTGGAGGATTAAGGTGGGTATACAATTTTTTAAAGCTTTTTTTTTTTTTTTTTTTTTTAATTCAGGGATGGACAATGCCCTTCAAAATATAGGAGCCATCACACTTTTAACATCTGTAACCATAAGCCTCCATGAGAAAGGCGAGTCAACTGCTGCCACCCACCTCTACTGGTGGCTTGTCTACTGGAGGCAAGAAACGATTGGTCACTAAAACTGTATTCGAACAATCCTTCTTTCCGACATCACTTTCTGACAAGGAAAAGTTGGTATATCTCACAATCTGCATGGTGAGCTGTAGACACAACAATCAAATATGCTTTAGGCTGTCGGTACTGGAAAACAGTTTGTCTATGCCCTTCACTGATCACATTGCTATTACTACTCGGCCTTTAGGCCAAGATCAAGTGTAGTATCTTTCAAAAAGGCAGCTCTGGTCCGGCAGTTCTAGCAGATTGTTACGTTATGCACACAGGATTTGGTGCAATGTTTATTATGTCGGATGGCTTGTATAGTCATCAGGTGGAAAGCATAGCCCCCCAAGAACTAAGTCCCTATATCTGAGTACAGTTTGAAATCACAAGGTGTTAAGTGCCCGAGGAGCTGTGACCCTGGGATGCCCTAATTGACTGGGATTGGGATCCCCATTTGAATTTTGGAACATTGCACTTCAAATGTTCTCAGTTTTTAAGCACAGACCCTTTTTATGGACCTTTTGGCTAGGATGGGGAATTTTTAAAATTCCCTGTCAAAGGTCCAACCAGTATTACACTGGGAAACCCTTCATTATTTATTTTGATTGTTTCACTGTGTTTCTTTGCACTTGGATTTGTTGGATGCAGTTCCCTTATGATAGGTCCGGTAGGTGTGTGGGGTGAGAGTGTGTGAGCATCAGGGTCCGCTCCCCCATATGCCCTAGTTCTCCTGTCTCAGGAAGAGAGCGGACAGTCATTGTCACATAGTTCTATCCTGGGTGGGAGCCAAGGCAGATGCGAGGAACGAGATTGGGTCTCGATTGGCTTCAGCTAGAGGAGGTTACTTGTTCCTGGCCCTCATTGTGGCCTTCTTTCTTGGAGTAACGGGGAATGGTCTTTGGGGGCCTTTCTTCTGTCTTAGAGGGTTACAACTGACCGGATCCCAGTGCACATTTTTGATGCACCTTTTAGTCACTTTTTCGTGCACTCAGGGGACATTTAACAATCTTGGGTTTTCATAAAAAGAAAAATTGACATACGTTTCTGAGCTGCCTCAGGAATTGCCTCCCAAACACTAAAATACAAACATGATATTGTGACTGTCATCCTATTAAAAAATTACTAGCTAGAATATCTTTATCTGTTTGCAGCCCGTGCCCGATTTTACCATTCATCTGAATGGGAGAATTCTGTCCAAAAAACTGACCACAGTAGGAAAATACTAATTTTTAATGTGGATTATTAATAGGTGAGGAAAAAAAATGGCAATGTGACTAGCCCAATAGAATATTATGCACCATATAATATTTGCTATCCAAGGAAAAACACATAACACAGATGTGTGAATACGGCCTTAACATTCTTATAAGGGTAAGTTCACACTAGGCATTTTTTCAGCGTTTATCTTGCAGTTTTGGCATGCTAGATTGGCTTTTGTGCATGTTGATAAAGTTTATGGTTGAAAAAAAGTCCTATTCTATATAATCAGGTTTTGGCACAAACAAATTCAGCAAAACCTGATGCCTGCATTTTTGATGCATTTTTTCATCACCCCTTCATTTCAATGGGTGAAAAACGCTGAAAGAAGTGACATGCTCCATTGTGCAAAAAAAAACATGCAAAGCACAAAATTCTGATGACAAAAAAAAAAACAAGTTGTGTGCATGAGATTTCCGAAATATCATAGACTTTGCTAGTACTGGAAAACGCAGCTAAAAAAATTGCATAAAAAAAAAAACTCTGCAAAGACGCCTAATGTGAACTTAGCCTAAGAGCATGCTGGTTACTTTAACAGGGGACTCATGCTTGCAGTCATTGTCCTCTTCTGTTCACCATGGTTACCTTCAAGGAAACCAGTCATCATTGCTCTGCATCAACAGCTTTTCAGGCACAGACATTGCTGCTTGCAAAATTACCCCTAAATTAACTATTTACTATTTATCTGATCAACAAGAACTTCAAAGAGAGAGGTTCAATTGCTGTGAACAAGACTTCAGAGTCCCCAAGAAAGGAAAGTCTCCTATAGAGGATTCAGTTTCAGAATCAGCTCAACACCAGTGCAGAGCTTGCTCAAGAACGACAGCAGGCAAATCTCAGCCCATCTGAATGCACAATGAGGTGAAGGCATTTGGAGGCCGGCCTAGTGTCAAAAGAGCCGCAAAGAAGTCACTTTTCTCAAAGAAAACCATCAAGGTTGGACTAGCATACTGCAC
>JARQOD010000005.1:51739998-51785303 GCA_033576555.1 Oophaga sylvatica
TCAGAGTTTTGGGTTTTGCCATTTTTATCGAAATTTATTGGTAATTTCTCTTTATTGTTAAACCATTAATGATTTGACCAAAGGGTTTGATGTGGTTGAATTGGCCTCCTGAGGCAGTCTCTGCTTTTCAGGAACTTAAGCAAATTACTTCTGCTCCTGTTAAACGCAGCCTAGTTTCTTGCCATTTCAGGTGGAGGTTGATGCCTCTTTAAATTGGGGCGGTCCTTTGTCCCAAAAAGATCCAGAACCTCAAAAATAACCCTTGTGCCTTTTTCTTCGAAAATTTTCTCCTACTAACGAAATTATGACGTGGGTAATGGGGTTATTGGCCATGAAGGGGCTTTTGAAGAGTGGAGACATGGCTGGAGGGAGCCAAACACAGGTGGTGGTCCTTACGGCCAAAGAACTGGTCTATCTGGAATCTGCCAACGATCAATCCTAAACCAGGTGGGCCTTGTTTTTCAAACGTTTTAATTTTGTGGTTTCCTTTCTTCCTGGCACAAGAATTTAAGGGGCGGATCCCCTTTCCGAGGATTTTCCTTGCGGACCTCCTGAGCAATCTGATCCCTTTTATTTTAAAAGGGGGTGTATTCTTTCCCCATCTCGCCTAATTTGAGACTTGCTTGGAGGGTTCAGGGGATGGGCCCCCGAGCGTGCCCGTTGGAAATTGTTTGTCCCGACCAAAAAAAAGAGTGTGATGCTAGATTGATTGTTCCCATGGCGGGATCCCAAAATTTTTTGGGGTACCAGAGACTTGGTTTGCGGTCCTTTGGTGGCCAACCTTGTCTCGCGATGTCAGGGAATTTGTGCAGTCCTGCGGGACTTGCCCGCTCCAAGCCTGGCTCTCGCTCAAGTGGTTTGTTGATGCCATTGCCGTGCCCAAGAGACCAGGACCCAATCTCTAGGATTTCTTTCCGATCTTCCTGTTTCTCAGAGAATGACCCCATCTGGGTAATTTTGATAGGTTTTCCAAAGATACATCTTGGGCCTTTTACCTAATTCCTTCCTCCTCGAATTGGTGCCGTTGTTCCTTCACCTGGTTCGTTTACACGGCTTCCTGAAACATTGTGTCTGACGAGGATCCAGTTTGTTTTCCAGATTTTGGGGACTTTTTGTTCTAAACTGGGTGTTCAATTGTCTTTCTCCTCGCATTTCATCCTCAGACCAATGGTCAAACTGAGAGAACAAACCAGACATTGGAGACTTATCTAAGATCTTTGGGTCTGCTGATCGGATGACGGGTTCTTTTTTGCCTTTGCGATTTTCTCTTAATAATGGGGCTAGTCGCCATTTGTTCCTCCTTTTCTTAATTCTGGTTTACCCTCGTTTTCTTCAGGGACAAGGAGGCTTCTGTTGCCAGGTGTTGACTCTGTTTTAGCGTATGAAACAAATTTGGGCCAGGTATGGAGAGGTTGTCCCTCTCTCAAGAAGGCCCAGCCTTTGCTAACCGGCATAGGCTGATGGTCCCCGGTTAAAGTGGGGGACTTTGTTGGTTGTCCTCAAGAATATTCCTATGAGAAGTAGACTCCAAATTTAAGCCTATTCATTGGACTTATAAGACATGGAGATTATTAATCCTGTTTCTTTTCTTTGCTTCCCAGGGCATTTAAGATCCATAACGTTTCCACAAGTCCTTGTTGAAGAGGTTGTTGAGCCAGGGTTCCTCTGCTGTGCCTCCTGACCCGTTTTGGTTGAGGGCAACTGGGTTTTTGGGGTTGAGAAAATATTGGATTCTCGTTTTCTGACAAGACTCCATATTTGTTAAATGGAAGGTTATGGTCAGGAGATAATTCTTGGGTGTTTGCTTCACACCATCAGGAACTTACCTGCGTATAAAACCCTCACCTGACCGACCTTTGCTCAAATAGGGTTCGGTGACCCCTCCCAAGGGGGGGTACGTTGGAATGGTTTTGAGATATTCGGCAGAGGCTCCCTCTGTGGTTCAACGGTACTAGTGGGTTGGGATCATGTTACTGAATTGGCTTATTTAAAGGGAGTCATTTTCCCATCGGGGTTGCCGGGTGGGCAAAATTTTTGGTCTGAATCCTTCTTTTTCCCGTTTTTTCCCCTTGTAGCCTGCTTGTCGTGCGCATCTCCGCATAATAAGACAATTTCTTATTTTTGTTTTTTGGGTATATTTTTGCATTTTGTCCTGCCTTCGGGGGGCCTTCGGGGGCCCCTCCGGGGGGCTTTTGCCCCTCATTAGTCCCCACTTGTTTTTGTTTTTTGCTTTTGCATTTTTTCAGTTGCGTTTTTGTTACACAGAGAACTAAATTAGGTGGTGAAGGGTCGTGTGATCTAGGTGTTTTGAAATTAGTAGAGTTGGTTTTTTTCAGGTTTTCTTTGGGGTTGCAGTAAGTACCCTTCCTTCCTTTTCTATTTAATATTTGGGCCCCAGGTTTGCTCATCTATTTTCTTTTGTTCATTTTCCTCTTGTCTAGCCCCATTAAATTTGGGGCTTTCTATTATCTTTGGGGTTCTTCCGGGGCAGATGGCTTTCCTATTTCTATCTTTGGGTGTGGTTATTTTCAGGCTGTGACGAGGGTTGGGACCATCGGGGAGCGCTCCCGGCTGCCTCGGTTGGGTGGTTGGTCGGGTCGAATCTCAAGATTCCACTGCTCTGGTGTATTTCCTTTTTTAACCTCAAACCCCCACTACCGTAACAAAACGCCCCCTTTCGTTTTTTGGTGGTGAACGTGAAAAATTCAGGGGTTTGTTAATCAATGCAATCTTTTTTTTTTCTGCACATGCTTCACAATTTCCTTGAACATTAAGGTGCTTACTATAATTATGTTCTTACAACAAGGCTTTGATGTGGGCAAACCCTCGATTGAGACTGAGGATGATTGTTTGAATCACCTTGATGATTTTATTTTCACCCCTGGGGCAGGTGTTTGAGACCCCAATCGGGTCAACGCTGAAGGCAGCCATGTTTGCTTGCACCAAGGTAAGCACTTCGTACTGAATAGCCTTGGTTTCAGGAGATGGGCCCTATACCACCGGGCAATTCCGCCCAAAAAACTTTTTTCGAAAGGGGTTATCCCCAGATTAAGGTAACTTGCTCGTGCCGACCCTCCCCACTGCGTTAGGTGACTTTATTAACTCTGCTCCTTATTGATACTCTTTAACTGAACTATATACAAAGCGAAAAAAGAGCTTTTAAAACCCAAAATTAATAAAAAAAGTACAAATTTATTAGAATAACAATATCTTTAGATCATTTAACATAATAAAAGCAGAATTTACAAAAATGTGAAGGTCCAAACACAATTGAATCTGACCAATTGAAATAACACGGATCGGGCTCTAAGAAATTAAACCCCCTATAATATTGAAGGAATTATATATAGTAAAAAAAAACATCTATAAAATTTCAAACAATCATTTTCTTAAAAATAATCTCACCCAAAATTCCAACAAGCGTCAGTCGTGCACCCCGAACGCCGTTTCGCGGGGCTTTTCAAGGCTACGCGCCGGGGTACACGATCTGCCGCTTGTTGGATTATTTGGGTGAGATTATTTTTAGACAAAGATTATAGATATTGAATGATGTTTCTTTACTAATATAATTCCTATACAATCATTATAGATGTGGGAATTTAATATCTTAGACCGATAGTGTTATTCAATTGGTCAGATCTCAATTGTGTTTGTGACCTTCCATTTTTTGTAAATTCTGCATTTTATTATCGATATAAATGATCTTAAATGATATTTTTTATTCTAATTAATTTGTACTTTTTTATTAATTTTGGGTTTTTAATGTCGTTTTTTCGCTTTTTTAAAATAATCTAATTTGATATACCTTATTGAGGTGGTTTTGTGAAAACCCTTTATTCTGGTAATTTTTCTAAATCGTTTAAGAACGCAGGCAAGAGAGATGGTTCGAAACAAACGTACAACCTTTCCTACCTTCCTCTCCAGCCTAAGAACCTTTGAATAGGTTACACGGAACCAAACCTAACCCATGCAGTAACTCTTTACTACGACGGGTTTGATGCACCAAGGAACTTGTTTTAAAAAAGAATCTTTGTTTTTTTGTGGTAAGTCAGGGCACTTTATTTTTTTTTAACTGCCCCCCTTCTCGCAAGACTACCACACTCATTCATTGTGATGTTGCGAGAGGGATCTGCGGTCCAGCCTCAGGCCTCCAGAGAGATCTGAACAACAGATCTTGATTTCTCGGACTTAAACTCCGTTACCTCGAACGTTGACTGGTTAAATGCGCCATCTTTCAAGTTTCCTCACGGTGTCCCACTGATTGTAAAAAAACAATTTCCTGTTTTCTTTCCATCAAACTCTGGGTTGACCGCCTGGGGTCTAGCTCGCTATGATTGACTCAGGTGCAAGTGAAATTTTATGGATGTCCCTTTGCTTGAAACGGGAAACGCATGAAAAGGCTACTCCAGTACAATGGAAAGTGGTTGGCTCCCGCTGACCCTGGACCAGTGGATCAGGAAACAGAGCCTTAAAGGTTCTTAGGGTAAAGATCAAATGAAACTGCTTTATGCTTATTCTTCCCCACTTTCCCATTATTCAGGGCTACCATGGCTGCAAGTCAGAACCCTACCATTAACTGGGAACCAAGGAATTAACTTTCCAGAGAAACAGATGAGTCCAAAAATTTCAGCTTGCTCTGTTCCTAAAGGAAACCATGTCGTCCCTGACTACAGCTGTATAAGACTATGTGGATTTTTTTGGACAAAAGAACGGACCCTTCCTCCTCACCGCCATATATGTCCAATTGAATTATTGCCTGGAGCAAGATACCTTTTGGTAAATCTCCCCCCCGGCGGGGGCCCGAGCTGAAGGCTTTAAAAAATACAAACGAAAATCTACCAGGGTTCTACCCCCTCTTATCTCCTCAGGGGCACCCAAATTCTTTGTAAAGAAGAAAGGGATCCCTAACCATGCGTAGACTATAGGGAACTCAATAAGGTTCTATTAGAAAACCGTTACCATTGCCTTTAATCCCTGATTATTGGAGAAGTGCGACGCCAAAATTTTTTCTAAAACTAATCTTCGTGGGGCCTTAACTTATCCGATAGAACTGGGGAGAAGGAAGACTGCATTCAGGTCCCGCATGGACACTTTGAATATCTTTTTGCTTTTGGTCTGGTACCCCCCAGCCCTTTCCAACACTTGGTGAATGACACTCAGGGATCTCCTGGATACATTCGTGGTAATTTATTTTTGGAGTATTTTTATTTTTTCTAACTCCACAGAGGAACAATCATGGACATTGAGAAATGGTCTTGGAACTCTAAGACAAATCACTTTACAATCAAGCTTGAAAAGTTAATTCCATAAGACCGAAATTCAATTTCTGGGTATGTCTGTCTCCAAGGAATTAGTATGGAGGAATAAAACCCGCCATATATTGGCCCAAGTCCTAGAAAGTGAAGGAGGTACAGCGCTTCATCGGGTTTGCAAACTTCTATAAACGTTTCATTAAAATTTTCTGAGTAGTGTCACCTTCACCCAATTTACCCGGAAAGGTCAATTCTCGGACTCCCCAAGCCCCAGGAAAGCATTTTCCCGTCTAAAAGATAAATTTTTCCACTGCACCTACCTTACATCCCAACCCAAGCTTGCCTTAAATAGAGGTGGATCTTTCGACGTGCCGTGGGAGCTATACCCTCAGGAACAGGTGAGAAGAATGTCTTGCACCCGTGCCTTCTTTTCCAAACAGTTGCTTCGGCTGAGAAGAACTACGAGTGGGCAATAGAGAGTTGTTGCCATTATTGCCGCCTTCAAAGAAGGGACACCTTCTTCAAGGAGCTGCACAGCAAATATCGTTTCTGACAACCTCGTAATCTTGAGTTTTTCAGGTCGGCTAAGTGCCTGACTCCCGCCAGGCTGCTGAATTTTTCTTAAACCAATTTAATTTATTATTTCTTATAGACCAGGATCGCGCAATGGAAAGGCTGATGCACTCTCTAATTTCTCAGAGAGAAGTCCAATACCCTCCTAAACTATTCTTCCTGACTCTAGATTCCAGGGTGATTCTTCATCAAGACCTAATTAAAGAATCAAGAAGCATACCAGCGATTCTTTTTTGGCTCAACCCCCAAGGGACTAATCTTGTTTTTTAAAGAATGGTGTGTGGATTCTGGGACAACTCTGTTTACCTGAAACAATCAATTGAGAGTTTTTCAATCATTCACATTCCAAAATAGCCGGGCATAGAGGAATTCTAAAGACAAGGAATATTCTTTCTCGTTTCTTTTGGTGGGCCCACTTGTAGGAAGGATGTTTTGGACATGTCCTTCGTGTAGGTTTGTGCAAATGCAAAACCCCGCCTTCACCAACTGGTCTGTTAAAGCCTTTTCCCCCACCCCGCCCCCCGTGGGTCCATTTCTATGGACTTCATTTTGGAATTACCAACCCTCAAGGGAAGAACACATTCTTGGTGGTTGACCGTCCTAACAAAGCAGCTCATTTTATCCCTTGTGTCGGCTTACCCACTGAAACAGACACGATTTGAGATTAAAGATTGTTTCGTTTTGGTGAGTACCGGAATTATTATTTCGGATCGAGGGGTGCAATTCACTTCTAGGTTTTGGCAAAATTTCTGTGCAGCATTGGACATTAAATAAACCTTTTTCTTTTTCCCCCGACTAATGGACAAACCGAACAACCAATCAAACCCGGAGCAGTATCTCCCGCTGCTTTACGCCCCTAAAGGATGATTGGGTGGATCTCCCTGGCGAGTTCTCTTACAAAACTCTCAAGTGCCCCCTAAACATCTCCTTTTTACTCAATCTAGGTTTCATCCTAACTTTCACCCCGATTTCCCAAGAACGCCTTTGCAGCAGTGGCTGAAAAGAGTACGACTTTACAAAGAAATGATCTTCTAAAGGAGAATCTGGAATCGGCTCAGGAAAGGTACAAGAAGGCAGCAATAAATTTCGTAAACCTCACCAGCTTTTAAGGTAGGAGACCGGTCGGCGTAACCAGAAACTTAATTAAGGATTCCATCGTCTAAGTTGGGAATAAGTCATTAAACCCTATAAAATCAGTAAAATTATAATGCCGTTCTTGTCGTTTCAATTGCCCAGAACTATGAGAACCACCCTGTCTTTCAGTACCCACTAAAGGCTGCGCACCCAACTTTCCTGGACGTTCTTCTCCTTGCCCTGCCCAGTGCAGTCGATGGTCGGAGGAATTTGTGGTGGAAAGGTTTTTTAATTCCAGGTTGTATAGAAATCAGTTACAATATCTGATTAAATGGCAGGCTACCCAGTGGAGGACAACTCATGGAGCCTCAATAACGTTAAGCTCCTCGCTTGCCCGTCAGTTTCAAGAGGCCCCACCCAAGCCTGGTTCTAGGCATCCGGGGTTGTCCAAAGGGGGGAGTAAGTAAAGGTTCTGTGTATCTGTTTTTTGAAACTCATTTGTTCGTCGGCCATTTGTTTCGTTTTGCTGCAGCTACTTCCCCAGCAAAAGGAGTTTTTTCCCAGCTGCATTTTCCCCCCTGATTCTCTCCGTTTGCTTCTTAAACGCCACAGCTAGCAATCATGCTTCAAATTACCTGCAGTGAACCTGTGTTTTGACTCCTGAACCTTGGACCTTGTACTCCGCCATTCCTACTGAGGAACTCTGAAGACTTGTGGACCGAACCTGCCTTGAGAGCCTCACTTTGCAGGACTTTTTCGGTAACAGAGAAGAAATCTGAATCGTTGTGGAGAGTTATTGCTGGCTTAATTACTCTGGCCTGCTGTTCCCTGCTTCTGTTTTGCAACCGTTGTTTATTTTTGCCAATTTGATAAGCAATACAAACTTTCTTTATCAACCTTGTCTAAGAAATTTTCTCGCCCCAAGACAAGAGCATAGAACTGTACCCATCATTACACAGGGGAGGATGAAGGCCGGGCTCCTGGAATGTTCGCAGGCCTCTGCGAAACCCTTGAAGGGCGGCATCATTCCGGAGACCTCCCTGCCCAACTCGGAACTCCGAAATAACCCCGGCTGAATGTTTACCCTGACAAAACTCATTCCATGTCCTCGCCATACGGACCCTGTCATATCATAAGCGGCCCAGGGCATGAAAAAACTTCAACAGTCATCCCTCAGGAGCGAAGGAGAAAGAAAAAAAGCCCCAGGCTTGTGGGGACCCCCCGAAGTAGGGAAAAATACCCCCCACCCTCTGGAACTCATCCCCAGAAGAGCGAGGCCTCAGGGAAAAAAAGTTTTACACCCCTCCCGAAGCCTAATCATTTTTTATCCCGAAAAAAGGGGGTTTAAACTGGAGATTCAGGAGATACCAATGACACATTCTTACCACCGTACCCAGAACCCCGCAGTGACAGCCCCCTGTACGGTATCTATCCGCTGTGCTGGGTCTGACCATCAGCGCTGCTCAACTTCAACTCCTGGAACCTTTGATCAATTTTCACCTGACCTGTAACCCTGCATGACCAGGGGATAACACCCTAAATCTTCCCCCCAGAAAAAAAAAATGTAACGTTCGTTTATAATGTAGGGACCCCCGCACTGACTTGCTCACGACCAGTGCTGTGCCTGAGTGAACAAACGTGACCAAGGATACCTGTTATAGTGAGCCGCGCAGGAAGAGTTGTTTCTGAGTAACAGACCTTCCGCACAGTGACTGCCAAGGGGTGGAGCCAGCACACGTCCTCAGAGGCAGCAGTATCAGGAAGAAGTTTCAGGCCAAGGACCTCAGGCATGTAATGCCTAGGGCTGGCTAACTCCAGAGATCAGGAGGTAAAGGAAAACTCCTAGAAGGGTAATACGAAATAAAGTTACCAAGGGGCATAGACAAATGGAGGTGGATAGCCAGGTCAACACATAGAGGGCGACGAAGTACAAGGGAGAGGCAGAGCGAGTCAGAACAGCCAAGGGTATACCAGACGGAGCACGCAGTACAAAAGGGCAGGCAAAACTCGTAAAAGGGACCAGCCAAATCAGACCAACAACAAAACGAAGCACGGCACAACCACTGCACAAGACAGGGTCGAAACACACAGCCAAAGGTCAGAGTAAAAAACACAAAGGCTGGCTTCCAGTGAGGCATAAAAACCTCCAGGACCCAAAAGAGGCAACAAATTAACCCCGGCACCTACCAAGAACCCGTAAACCATGAACCGCCCCCTACTAGCAACCCATCCATCTAGCACTGGCCCCCCTACCACATCCCATCCTCTAAACCTCTGGCCCCCACCAGCAGCCCATCCATTCCAGCCTCTGGCCCCCCTTTCACATCCTTCCAGTCAAGATCTGGCCCCCCACCGCACCCAATCCGTCAAGCATCTGGCCCCCCTCCAGCAGCCCAACAGTCTAGATCTGGCCCCCTACCATAGCCCACCAGTCTAGATCTGGCCCCCCCTACCACAGCCCATTCAGTCTAGCATTGGCCCTCCTACCTTTCCATCCTGCTAGCATTGCCCCCCCTACAGAGTCCATTTAGTTGCATCTGGCCCCCCACCAGCACCCACCGTCTACATCTGCCCCCCCTCCAGTGCCCATCCTCTTGCCTGCCACCCTTAGAGCCCTACATCAAGCTGTGGCCCCTACCACAGTTTAATCCTGTTTTTTCTCATCTGGCCCATACAAGCGCCCTCCATCTTCTCTGGCCCCCTACAAGCACCCACCAGTCTAGAATTGGCCCCCCTACAAGCAGCCCATCCAGTCTAGCATAGGCCACGTACCACAGCCCATGAGTCTGCATCAGCCCCCCAACCAGCACACACCAGTCTTGCTTTTCCCCCTATAGCAGCCCCATCCATCAATCATCTGGCCCCCTACCAGAGCCTATCCGTCTAGCACTGGCCCCCCTTCCAGCAGCCCATCCAGTCAGCATCTGGCCCCCTCCACAGCCCTCCAGTCTAGCATCTGCCCCCCTACTACGCCCATCCAGTCAAGATCTGGCCCCCTACCAAAGCCCAACCGTCTGTACTGGCCCTTTACCAGCGCCATCGAGTCTACACTGCCCCCTACCAGCACCCTTCCAATCAGCATCTGTCCCCCCACCAAGCCCATCCATTAGCTCTGGCCCCCCTACCTAACCCATCCATTAGCTCTGCCCCCCTACTAGCCCCTCCTTTAAGCATCTGGCCCCCCCCCCCAGCAGCCCATCCATCCTAGCTCTGCCCCCTTCCAGCACCCATCCAGTCTAGCATCTGGGCCCCCTAACAGCAGCCCATCCATTAGCATCTAGTCCCCCCAACAAGCACCCAACATATACATCTGACCCCCCTACCAGCAGCCCTCCATCTCCCATGGCCCCACTACCGAAGCCCATCCAGCTAGCATCTGACCCGCTAACAGCAGCCTTTCCAGTCTGCATCTGGCTCCCCTACCAGCGCCCATCCAGTCTAGCATTGGCCCCCACAAGCACCATCCAGTCTAGCCTGCTTCCTACCGACCAATCCGTCTAGCACTGGCCCCCCTACAACACCATCCATTTTTGCATCAGGCCCCCTCCAGCAGCCCATCCGTCAGCACTGGCCATCCCACCATAGCCCATCCGGTTAGCATCGGGCATCCCCAAAGCACCTTTAAAGTCTTAGCACTGGCCCCCCTACCAGTACCCATCCAGTCTAGCTCTGCCCCCCTACACCCATCCAGTTAAGCCTTGGCCCCCTACCAGCACCCCAAACCATCTAGATCTGGCCCTCCTCAAGCAGCCCATCCAGTCAAGCTCTGGCCCCCCACCAGCAGCACACCACTACATCTGGCCACCCCCCACACCCATACTCTACATCTGGCCCCCCTCCACACCCAACAGTCAGCTTGGCCCCCCCTACCAGCACCCCTTCCAGACTGCATTGGCACCCTACCATCAGCCCATCCTGCTACATCTCCCCTCCTACCCATCCATCCAGTCAATCATCTGGCCCTCACCAAGCCCTCCGTTAGTTTTGGCCCTCCTACAAGCGCCCATCCATCAAGCACTGGCCCCCCTACCAGCGACATCCATCTGCATTGGCCACCCCCACCAGCAGCCCATACTCTAGTATCTGGCCCCCCTACCATCACCCATACAGTCTAGCTTTTGGCCCCCCCTACCACACCCATCCAGACTAGCATCAAGCCCCCCTACCACACCCATTCTCTACATTGCCCTCAGTACCATAGCCAAACCATCTGCATCTGCCCCCCACAGACCC
Source organism: Oophaga sylvatica (assembly GCA_033576555.1). NCBI lineage: Eukaryota > Metazoa > Chordata > Amphibia > Anura > Dendrobatidae > Oophaga > Oophaga sylvatica. The sequence goes on from JARQOD010000005.1 coordinate 51,751,131, forward strand.
ACCAGTCAAGCATGTGGCCCCCTACCACCCGTTCATCCATCTAGCTTGGCCCCCTCCAAGCAGCCCTCCATCTACATCTGGCCCCCTCCCAAACGCCCTCCAGTCTAGCATCTGGCCCCCTACAAGCAGCCCATCCAGTCTAGCATCAGGCCCACCTACCAGCACCCATCCAGTCTAGCATAAGCCCCCCTACCAGCAGCCCTTCCATCGTAGCATCTCCCCCCACTAGCAACCCATCCAGTCAATCATCTGGCCCCCTAACCAGCAGCCCATCCAGTCTAGTATCTGGCTCCCCTCCAGGCAGCCCATCCAGTCTAGCATCTGGCCTCCCTACCAGCAGCCCATCCAGTTTAGCATCTCCCCCCACTAGCAGCCCATCCAGTCAAGCATCTGGGCCCCCACCACACCCATCCAGTCTAGCATCTGGCCCCTCTAACAGCAGCCCACCAGTCTAGCGTCTGGCCCACTACCAGCAGCCCTTCCAAACTAGCATCTGGCTCCCCTACCAGCACCCATCCATCTAGCTCTGGCCCCCCTTCCAGCAGCCATCCAGTCTAGCATCTGGCCCCCATACCAGCAGCCCATCCAGTCTAGCATCTAGTCCCCCCAACAAGTAGCCCATACAGTCTAGCATCTGACCCCCCTATCAGCAGCCCCTACAGTCTAGCATCTGTCCTCCCCTACCAGCAGCCCATCCAGTCAAGCCTATGGCCCCCCTACCACACCCATCCAGTCTAGCATCTGGCCCCCCTACCACAACCCCATCCATGTCTAGCATCTTGCCCCCCCTACCAGCAGCCCATCCATCTAGAATCTGGCCCCCTACAAGCAGCCCATCCAGTCTAGAATCGGCCTCCTACCAGCAGCCCTCAGTCTAGCATCTGGCCCCCTACAAGCAGCTCTTCCAGTCTAGCATCTGGCCCCTCTACCACACCCATCCAGTATAGCATCTGGCCCCCTACCAGCAACCCATCCATCTAGCATCTTGCCCCCCTACCAGCAGCCCATCCAGTCTAGAATCTGGCCCCCTACAAGCAGCCCATCCATCTAAAATCTGGCCTCCTACCAGCAGCCCGTCCAGTCTAGCATCTGGCCCCCTACAAGCAGCCCATCCAGTTTTAGCATCAGGCCCCCCACCAGCAGCCCATCCAGTCTAGCACTGCTCTCCCTACCAGTAGCCCATCAGTCTAGCATCTGCCCCCCTACTAAGCAGCCCATCCAGTCAAGCATCTGGCCCCCTACCAGCAGCCCAACCAGTCTAGTATCTGGCCCCTTTACCAGCATCCATCGAGTCTAGCATCTGCCCCCTACCAGCAGCCCTTCCAATCTAGCATCTGTCTCCCCTACCACAGCCCATCCAGTCTAGCATCTGGCCCCCTACCAGTAACCCATCCAGTTTAGCATCTGCCCCCTACTAGCAGCCCATCCAGTTAAGCATCTGGCCCCCTACCAGCACCCATCCAGTCTAGCATCTGCCCCCTACAAGCACCCATCCAGTCTAGCATCAGGCCCACCTACCAGCAGCCCATCCATCTGCATCAGCCCCCCTACAGCAGCCTTCCAGTCTAGCATCTTCCCCCCTACTAGCAACCCATCCAGTCAATCACTGCCCCCTACCAGCACCCATCCAGTCTAGTATTCTGGCCCCTTCCAGCAGCCCATCCAGTCTAGCAACTGGCCTCCCTACCAGCAGCCATCCAGTTAGCATCTGCCCCCCTACTAGCAGCCCATCCAGTCAAGCATCTGGCCCCCTACCACACCCATCCAGTCTAGCATCTGGCCCCTCTAACAGCAGCCCATCCATTCTAGCGTCTGGCCCACTACAGCAGCCCTTCCAACTAGCATCTGGCTCCCCTACCAGCACCCATCCAGTCTAGCATCTGGCCCCCCTACCAGTAGCCCATCCAGTTTAGCATCTGCCCCCCTACTAGCAGCCCATCCGTTAACATCTGGCCCCCTACCACAGCCCAACCAGTCTAGCATCTGGACCCCCTACCAGCAGCCCATCCAGTAGCACTGGCCCCCCTTCCAGCAGCCCATCCAGTCTACATCTGGCCCCCATAACCAGCAGCCCATCCAGTCTAGCATCTAGTCCCCCAACAAGCAGCCCATACAGTCTAGCATCTAGACCCCCCTATCAGCAGCCCCTACAGTCTAGCATCTGTCCTCCCCTACCAGCAGCCCATCCATGTCTAGCCTATGGCCCCCTACCAGCAGCCATCCAGTCTAGCATCTGGCCCCCTAAACAGCAGCTCTTCCAGTCTAGCATCTGGCCCCTCTACCACAGCCATCCAGTATAGCATCTGCCCCCCTACCACAACCCATCCAGTCTAGCATCTTGCCCCCCTACCAGCAGCCCATCCAGTCTAGAATCTGGCCCCCTACAAGCACCCATCCAGTCTAAGAATCTGGCCTCCTACCAGCAGCCCGTCCAGTCTAGCATCTGGCCCCCTACAAAGCAGCCCATCCAGTTTAGCATCAGGCCCCCCTACCAGCAGCCCATCCAGTCTAGCATCTGGCCTCCCTACCAGTAGCCCATCCAGTCTAGCATCTGCCCCCCTACTAGCACCCATCCAGTCAAGCATCTGGCCCCCTACCACACCCAACCAGTCTAGTACTGGCCCCTTTCCAGCATCCATCGAGTCTAGCATCTGCCCCCTACCATCAACCCTCCAATCTAGCATCTGTCTCCCTACCAGCAGCCCATCCAGTCTAGCATCTGCCCCCCTACCAGTAACCCACTCCATTTAGCATCTGCCCCCCTACTAGCAGCCCATCCAGTTAAGCATCTGGCCCCCTACCAGCAGCCCATACAGTCTAGCATCTGGCCCCCCCTTCCAGCAGCCCATCCAGTCTGCATCTGGCCCCTAACACAGCCCATCCAATCTAGCATCTAGTCCCCCAACAAGCAGCCCATACAGTATAGCATCTGACCCCCCTACCAGCAGCCCATCCAGTCTAGCACATGGCCCCACTACCAGCAGCCCATCCAGTCTAGCATCTGACCCGCTAAACAGCAGCCTTTCCAGTCTAGCATCTGGGCTCCCCTACCAGCAGCCCATCCAGTCTAGCATCTGGCCCCTACAAGCAGCCTATCCAGTCTACATCTGGCTTCCTACCAGCAGCCCCTCCAGTCTAGCATCTGCCCCCCTCACAAGCAGCCCATCCATTTAGCATCAGGCCCCCCTACCAGCACCCATCCAGTCTAGCATCTGGCCATACCTACCAGTAGCCCATCCGGTCTTAGCATCGCATCCCTACAACACCTTTAAAGTCTAGCATCTGGCCCCCCCTACAGTACCCATCCATCTAGCATCTGCCCCCCTACTAGCAGCCCATCCATTTTAAGCATCTGGCCCCCTACCAGCCCCATCCAGTCTAGCATCGGCCCTCCTACAAGCAGCCCATCCAGTCAAGATCTGGCCCCCCTACCAGCAGCACATCCAGCTAGCATCTGGGCCCACCCACCAGCAGCCCATTACAGTCTAGCATCTGGCCCCCCTACCACACCCATACAGTCTAGCATTGGCCCCCCCTACCACAGCCCAACCAGACACATCAGCCCTCCCTACCAGCAGCCCATTCAGTCCTAGCATCTGCCCTCCAGTACCAGTAAGCCCATCCAGTCTAGCATCTGCCCCCCTACTAGCAGCCCATCCAGTCAGCATGTGGCCCCCTACCAGCAGTTCATCCAGTCTAGCATCTGGCCCCTCCAAGCAGCCCATCCAGTCTAGCATCTGGCCCCCTACATCAGCCCATCCAGTCTAGCATCTGGCCCCCTACAAGCAGCCCATCCGTCTAGCATCAGGCCCACCTACCAGCAGCCCATCCAGTCTAGCATAGCCCCCCTACCAGCAGCCCTTCCAGTCTACATCTTCCCCCCTACTAGCAACCCATCCAGTCAATCATCTGGCCCCCTACAGCACCCATCCGTCTAGTATCTGGCCCCCTTCCAGCAGCCCATCCAGTCTAGCATCTGGCCTCCCATACCACAGCCCATCCATGTTTAGCATCTCCCCCCTACTACAGCCCATCCAGTCAAGCATCTGGCCCCCTAACGCAGCCCATCCAGTCTAGCATCTGGCCCCTCTAACAGCAGCCCATCCAGCTAGCGTCTGGCCACTACCAGCAGCCCTTCCAAACTAGCATTGGCTCCCCTACCAGCAGCCCATCCAGTCTAGCATCTGGCCCCCCTACCAGTACCCATCCAATTTTAGCATCTGCCCCCCTACTAGCAGCCCATCCAGTTTAAGCATCTGCCCCCTACCAGCAGCCCATCCAGTCTACATCTGGACCCCCTACACACCCATCCAGTCTAGCATCTGGCCCCCCTTCCAGCAGCCCATCCAGTCTAGCATCTGGCCCCCATACCAGCAGCCCATCCAGTCTAGCATCTAGTCCCCCCAAACAAGTAGCCCATACAGTCTAGCATCTGACCCCCCTATCAGCACCCCTACGTCTAGCATCTGTCCTCCCCTACCAGCACCCATCCAGTCAAGCCTATGCCCCCCTACCAGCAGCCCATCCAGTCTAGCATCTGGCCCCCTAACAGCAGCTCTTCCAGTCTAGCATCTGGCCCCTCTACCAGCAGCCCATCCAGTATAGCATCTGGCCCCCCTACCAGCAACCCATCCAGTCTAGCATCTTGCCCCCCTACCAGCAGCCCACCAGTCCAGAATCTGGCCCCCTACAAGCAGCCCATCCAGTCTAGAATCTGGCTCCTACCAGCAGTCCGTCCAGTCTACATCTGGCCCCCTACAAAGCAGCCCATCCAGTTTAGCACAGGCCCCCCTACCAGCAGCCCTCCAGTCTAGCATCTGGCCCTCCCTACCAGTACCCATCCATTAGCATCTGCCCCCCTACTAGCAGCCATCCAGTCAAGCATCTGCCCCTACCAGCAGCCCAAACCAGTCTAGTATCTGGCCCCTTTACCAGCAGTCCATCGAGTCAGCATCTGGCCCCCTACCAGCAGCCCTTCCAATCTAGCATCTGTCTCCCCTACCAGCAGCCCATCCAGTCTAGCATCTGGCCCCCCTACCAGTAACCATCCAGTTTAGCATCTGCCCCCCTACTACAGCCCATCCATTAAGCATCTGCCCCCTACCAGCAGCCCATCCATTCTAGCATCTGGCCCCCTACAAGCAGCCCATCCAGTCTAGCATCAGGCCCACCTACCAGCAGCCCATCCAGTCTAGCATCAGCCCCCCCTACCAGCAGCCCTTCCAGTCTAGCATCTTCCCCCTACTAGCAACCCATCCATCAATCATTGCCCCCTACCAGCAGCCCATCCAGTCTAGTATCTGGCTCCCCTTCCAGCACCCATCCGTCTAGCAACTGACCTCCTACCAGCAGCCCATCCAGTTTAGCATCTGCCCCCCCTACTAGCAGCCCATCCAGTCAAGCATCTGGCCCCCCCTACCAGCAGCCCATCCAGTCTAGCATCTGGCCCCTCAACAGCAGCCCATCCAGTCTAGCGTCTGGCCCACACCAGCAGCCCTTCCAAACTAGCATCTTGCTCCCCTACCAGCAGCCCATCCATCTAGCATTGGCCCCCCTACCAGTAGCCCATCCAGTTTAGCATCTGCCCCCCTACTAGCAGCCCATCCAGTTAAGCATCTGGCCCCCTACCAGCAGCCCATCCAGTCTAGCATCTGGACCCCCTACCAGCAGCCCATCCAGTCTAGCATCCTGGCCCCCCTTCCAGCAGCCCATCCAGTCTAGCATCTGGCCCCCATACCACAGCCCATCCGTCTAGCAATCTAGTCCCCCCAACAAGCAGCCCATACAGTCTAGCATCTGACCCCCCTATCAGCAGCCCCTACAGTCTAGCATCTGTCCTCCCCTACCAGCAGCCCATCCAGTCTAGCCTATGGCCCCCCTACCAGCAACCCATCCAGTCTAGCATCTGCCCCCTAACAGCAGCTCTTCCAGTCTAGCATCTGGCCCCTCTACCAGCAGCCCATCCATATAGCATCTGGCCCCCCTACCAGCAACCCATCCAGTCTAGCATCTTGCCCCCTACCAGCAGCCCATCCAGTCTAGAACTGGCCCCCTACAAGCAGCCCATCCAGTCTAGAATCTGGCCTCCTACCAGCAGCCGTCCAGTCTAGCATCTGGCCCCCCTACAAGCAGCCCATCCAGTTTAGCATCAGGCCCTCCCTACCCACCCATCCAGTCTAGCATAAAGCCCCCTACCAGCAGCCCTTCCAGTCTAGCATCTTCCCCCTACTAGCAACCCCATCCAGTCAATCATCTGGCCCCCTACCAGCAGCCCATCCAGTCTACGCATCTGGCCCCCTACCAGCAGCCCATCCAGTCTAGCATCTGGCCCTCCCTACCAGTAGCCCCATCCAGTCTAGCATCTGCCCCCCTACTAGCAGCCCATCCAGTCAAGCATCTGGCCCCTACCAGCAGCCCACCAGTCTATATCTGGCCCCTTTACCAGCAGTCCTCGAGTCTAGCATCTGGCCCCCCTACCACAGCCCTTCCAATCTAGCATCTGTCTCCCCTACCAGCAGCCCATCCATCTAAATCTGGCCCCCCTACCTATAACCATCCAGTTTAGCATCTGCCCCCCTACTAGCAGCCCATCCAGTTTACATCTGGCCCCCTACCAGCAGCCCATACAGTCTAGCATCTGGCCCCCTTCCAGCAGCCCATCCAGTCTAGCATCTGGCCCCCTAACAGCAGCCCACCCAATCTAGCATCTAGTCCCCCCAACAAGCAGCCCAAACAGTAAAGCATCTGACCCCCCTACCAGCAGCCCATCCAGTCTAGCACATGGCCCCACTACCAGCAGCCCATCCAGTCTAGCACTGACCCCTAACAGCAGCCTTTCCATGTAAGCATCTGGCTCCCCTACCAGCAGCCCATCCAGTCTAGCATCTGGCCCCCTACAAGCAGCCTATCCAGTCTAGCATCTGCTTCCAACCAGCACCCATCAGTCTAGCATCTGGCCCCCCCCTACAAGCAGCCCATCCAGTTTAGCATCAGGCCCCCCTACCAGCAGCCCATCCATCTAGCATCTGGCCATCCCTACCAGTAGCTCATCCGGTCTAGCATCGGCCATCCCTACAAGCAGCCTTTAAAGTCTAGCATCTGGCCCCCCCTACCAGTAGCCCACCAGGTCTAGCATCTGCCCCCCTACTAGCAGCCCATCCAGTTAAGCAATCTGGCCCCCATACCAGCAGCCCATCCAGTCTAGCATCTGGCCCTCCACAAGCAGCCCATCCAGTCAAGCATCTGCCCCCTACCAGCAGCACATCCAGTCTACATCTGGGCCACCCCACCAGCAACCCATACAGTCTAGCATCCTGGCCCCCCTACCATCAGCCCATACAGTCTAGCATGGCCCCCCCTACCAGCAGCCCATCCAGACTAGCATCTGGCACTCCTACCATCAGCCCATCCTGTCTAGCATCTCGCCCCTCCTACAGCAGTCCATCCAGTCAATCATCTGGCCCTCTACCAGCAGCCCTTCCAGTCTAACACTGGCCCTCCAACAAGCAGCCCATCCAGTCAAGCATCTGGCCCCCCTACAGCACCAACCAGTCTAGCATCTGGCACCCCACCAGCAGCCCATACAGTCTAGTTATCTGGCCCCCCTCACCACAGCCCATACAGTCTAGCATTGCCCCCCACCACCCCCAGCCCATCCAGACTAGCATCAAGCCCCCCCTACCCAGCACCCATTCAGTCTACATCTGCCCCCAGTACCAGTACCCCATCCAGTCTAGCATCTGCCCCCCACTAGCAGCCCATCCAGTCAAGCATTTGGCCCCCTACCAGCAGTTCATCCAGTCCTAGCATCTGCCCCCTCCAAGCCCCATCCATCTAGCATCTGGCCCCCTACAATCAGCCCATCCAGTTCTAGCATCTTGGCCCCCTACAAGCAGCCCATCCAGTCTAGCACAGGCCCACCTACCATCACCCATCCAGTCTAGCATCAGCCCCCTACCAGCAGCCCTTCCAGTCTAGCATCTTCCCCCCCCTACTAGCAACCCATCCAGTCAATCATCTGGCCCCTACCAGCAGCCCATCCAGTCTAGTATCTGGCTCCCCTTCCAGCAGCCCATCCAGTCTAGCATCTGGCCTCCCTACCAGCAGCCATCCGTTTAGCATCTGCCCCCCTACTAGCAGCCCATCCAGTCAAGCATCTGGCCCCCTACCAGCAGCCCATCCAGTCTAGCATCTGGCCCTCTAACAGCAGCCCATCCAGTCTAGCGTCTGCCCACTACCAGCAGCCCTTCCAAACTAGCAACTGGCTCCCCTACCAGCAGCCCATCCAGTCTAGCATCTGGCCCCCCTACCAGTAGCCCATCCAGTTTAGCATCTGCCCCCCTACTAGCAGCCCATCCAGTTAAGCATCTGGCCCCCTACCAGCAGCCCATCCAGTCTAGCATCTGGCCTCCTACAAGCAGCCCATCCAGTCAAGCATCTGGCCCCCTACCAGCAGCACATCCAGTCTAGCATCTGGCCACCCCACCAGCAGCCCATACAGTCTAGTATCTGGCCCCCCTACCATCAGCCCATACAGTCTAGCATTGGCCCCCCCTACCAGCAGCCCATCCAGACTAGCATCTGGCCCTCCTACCATCAGCCCATCCTGTCTAGCATCTGCCCCCCCTACCAGCAGTCCATCCAGTCAATCATCTGGCCCCCTACCAGCAGCCCATCCAGTCTAGCATCTGGCCCTCCTACAAGCAGCCCATCCAGTCAAGCATCTGCCCCCCTACCAGCAGCACATCCAGTCTAGCATCTGGCCACCCCACCAGCAGCCCATACAGTCTAGTATCTGGCCCCCCTACCATCAGCCCATACAGTCTAGCATTGGCCCCCCCTACCAGCAGCCCATCCAGACTAGCATCTAGCCCCCTCTACCAGCAGCCCATTTAGTCTAGCATCTGCCCTCCAGTACCAGTAGCCCATCCAGTCTAGCATCTGCCCCCCTACTAGCAGCCCATCCAGTCAAGCATGTGGCCCCCTACCAGCAGTTCATCAAGTCTAGCATCTGGCCCCCTCCAAGCAGCCCATCCAGTCTAGCATCTGGCCCCCTACAATCAGCCCATCCAGTCTAGCATCTGGCCCCTACAAGCAGCCCATCCAGTCTAGCATCAGGCCCACCTACCAGCAGCCCATCCAGTCTAGCATCAGCCCCACTACCAGCAGCCCTTCCAGTCTAGCATCTTCCCCCCTACTAGCAGCCCATCCAGTCAATCATCTGGCCCCCTACCAGCAGCCCATCCAGTCTAGTATCTGGCTCCCCTTCCAGCAGCCCATCCAGTCTAGCATCTGGCCTCCCTACCAGCAGCCCATCCAGTCTAGCATCTGCCCCCCTACTAGCAGCCCATCCAGTCAAGCATCTGGCCACCTACCAGCAGCCCATCCAGTCTAGCATCTGGCCCCTCTAACAGCAGCCCATCCAGTCTAGCGTCTGGCCCACTACCAGCAGCCCTTCCAAACTAGCATCTGGCTCCCCTACCAGCAGCCCATCCAGTCTAGCATCTGGCCCCCCTACCAGTAGCCCATCCAGTTTAGCATCTGCCCCCTACTAGCAGCCCATCCAGTTAAGCATCTGGCCCCCTACCAGCAGCCCATCCAGTCTAGCATCTGGCACCCCTACAAGCAGCCCATCCAGTCTAGCATCTGGCCCCCCTTCCAGCAGCCCATCCAGTCTAGCATCTGGCCCCCATACCAGCAGCCCATCCAGTCTAGCATCTAGTCCCCCCAACAAGCAGCCCATACAGTCTAGCATCTGACCCCCCTATCAGCAGCCCCTACAGTCTAACATCTGTCCTCCCCTACCAGCAGCCCATCCAGTCTAGCCTATGGCCCCCCTACCAGCAGCCCATCCAGTCTAGCATCTGGCCCCCTAACAGCAGCTCTTCCAGTCTAGCATCTGGCCCCTCTACCAGCAGACCATCCGGTATAGCATCTGGCCCCCCTACCAGCAACCCATCCAGTCTAGCATCTTGCCCCTTTACCAGCAGCCCATCCAGTCTAGAATCTGGCCCCCTACAAGCAGCCCATCCAGTCTAGAATCTGGCCTCCTACCAGCAGCCCGTCCAGTCTAGCATCTGGCCCCCTACAAGCAGCCCATCCAGTTTAGCATCAGGCCCCCCTACCAGCAGCCCATCCAGTCTAGCATCTGGCCCTCCCTACCAGTAGCCCATCCGGTCTAGCATCGGGCCACCCTACCAGCAGCCTTTAAAGTCTAGCATCTGACCCCCTACCAGTAGCCAATCCAGTCTAGCATCTGCCCCCTACTAGCAGCCCATCCAGTTTAGCATCTGTCCCCCGTACCAGCAGGCCATCCAGTCTAGCATCTTGCCCCCCTACCAGCAGCCCATCCAGTCTAGCATCTGGCCCCCTACAAGCAACCATCCAGTCTAGCCTATGGCCCCCCTACCAGCAGCCCATCCAGTCTAGCATCTGCCCCCTACTAGCAGCCCATCCAGTTTAGCATCTGGCCCCCCTACCAGCAGCCCATCCAGTCTAGCATCTTGCCCCCCTACCAGCAGCCCATCCAGTCTAGCATCTGGCCCCCCTACAAGCAGCCCATCCAGTCTAGCATCTGGCCCCCCTTCCAGTAGCCCATCCAGTCTAGCATTTGGCCCCCCTACTAGCAGCCCATCCAGTCTAGCATGTAGCCCCCCCAACAGGCAGCCCATACAGTCTAGCATCTGACCCCCCTCCCAGCAGCCCATACAGTCTAGCATCTGCCCCCCTACCAGCAGCCCATCCAGTCTAGCATATGGCCCCCCTACCAGCAGCCCATCCAGTCTAGCATCTGGACCCCTAACAGCAGCCCTTGCAGTCTAGCATCTGGCCCCCTACCAGCAGCCCATCCAGTTTAGCATCTGGCCCCCCTACCAGCAGCCCATCCAGTCTAGCATCTTGCCCCCCTACCAGCAGCCCTTCCAGTCTAGCATCTTGCCCCCCTACCAGCAGCCCATCCAGTTTAGCATCTGGCCCCCCTACCAGCAGCCCATCCAGTTTAGCATCTGGCCCCCCTACAAGCAGCCCATCCAGTCTAGGATCAGGCCCCCCTACCAGCAGCTCATCCAGTCTAGCATCTGCCCCCTACCAGCAGCCCTTCCAGTCTAGCATCTGGCCCCCTACAAGCAGCCCATCCAGTCTATCATCAGGCCCCCTACCAGCAGCCCATCCAGTCAAGCATCTGCCCCCCTACCAGCAGCCCATCCAGTCTAGCATCTGCCCACCTACCAGCAGCCCATCCAGTCTAGCATCTGAGCCCCTACCAGCAGCCCATCCAGTCTAGCATCTGGCCCCCCTACCAGCAGCCCATCCAGTCTAGCATCTGCCCCCCTACTAGCAGCCCATCCAGTCAAGCATCTGGCCCCCTACAAGCAGCCCATCCAGTCTAGCATCTGGCCCCCCCTACCAGCAGCCCATCCAGTCTAGCATCTGGCCCCCTACCAGCAGCCCATCCAGTCAAGCATCTGGCCCCCCTACCAGGTGCCCATCCAGTCTAGCATTTGACCCCCTACCAGCAGCCCATCCAGTCTAGCATCTGTATGTTGTCTGTTCTTTTGGACATTCTTTTGGACTTTCTACTGGCTTTGCTACCTTTATGGACTCCTAATTTGCAACCGCGGATTGATGGATGGTTTATACTCTGTGTATCGCACTGTTCCTGTATGACGGACCATTGTGGGAAGGTGGAAAACATTCACCCATACAATCAACTGCCTCTGGACACGCAGCGCTGGATCAGCACCTGGATCTGCCACTACTACGTACATTCCCCTACAGGCACATCCAACTCCTAAATGGATACCAGTAATGCGACACACCCATGACATGAATCTAATGCAACCACTACCAGCTACAGTTCCACAATACACACAGCTTCAACCTTGTTGGTTACTGATGCAGCCATCCATGTACAGAGGAGAACACTGGAAACAGTCAGATATGGCGCGGACTGGAGCAAAGGACAGGGACACTGATGTGCTGGTTGCCCCTAAGTCTGTCACTAAACGTGTTGTGTATTCAAGGGATCGACTTCTGGAGCTGAGCAGGATGAAGGCTTCTACAGCTGCGGACATACCACTTATTCCCCGTGAAGTGTGGAGACCTTTCAGAGGCTGCAGAGCAGGAAAAATGGTGAAGTCCAGGAGAAGAAGGTTTAAACCTGCAGTCCCATCCATTATCATGGGTAATGTACGCTCGCTGGGAAATAAGACGGATGAACTTCTAGCTCTGTGTAAAACCCAGATGGAGTTCAAGGAATGCAGTCTCATGTGCTTCACAGAAACCTGGCTCCATGGGGATGTTCCTGATTCAAGTGTTTTAATTCCAGGGTTTCACATGGTCCGGGCTGATAGAGACAAAGCTAAGTCTGGTAAGAAGAAGGGTGGTGGGGTGATATTATACATTAATAACAGATGGTGCAATCAGCGTCATATTACTGTTAACCCCTTAATGACCAAGCCATTTTGAAGGTTAAAGACCAGGCCAATTTTTACAATTCTGACCACTGTCTCTTTATGAGGTTATAACTCTGGAACGCTTCTACGGATCTTGGCGATTCTGAGATTGTTTTCTCGTGACATATTGTACTGCATGATAGTGGTAAAATTTCTTCAATATAACTTGCGTTTATTTATGAAAAAAATGGAAATATGGAAAAATTTTGAAAATTTTGCAATTTTCAAACTTTTAATTTTTATGCCATTAAATCAGAGAGATATGTCACAAAAATTAGTTAATAAATAACATTTCCCACATGTTTACTTTACATCAGCACAATTTTGGAACCAACATTTTTTTTTGTTAGGAAGTTATAAGTGTTAAAAGTTGACCAGCAATTTCTCATTTTTCCAACAAAATTTACAAAACCATTTTTTTTAGGGACCACCTCACATTTGAAGTTGTGAGGCAGTGACCGAGATAGTTTACGAGGGACGTTATATTTCCCCCAGAATGTGTACAGAGACCTATTAAAGCCATTGGAGTGCATTGCAGTCACACACACAGCTGCGGCTGCAATGCAGGAATGAAGGTGAGCAATGACCTAGTCAGACTACCTGGCTAAGGCAGATTAAGTAAAATCCGGCAGGGCCTTCATTTCTTGGAGGAGGTCACAGGAGGAAGTGGGGCGGCCTCCTCCCTCCAACCCGGGTTTTCCAGTGGCTTTTTCCACAGGTCTTTAAAACTCTTGCACTAAGGAGTGGTGTTGTTCTATGTTGGGATCCTGCAAGGAGCATAGCAGGAAAGCTCCACAGGACTGTGTGTAGCTGAACCCAGGCCTGGGATGGCTCTGCACCAGTCAGGCTCTGTTCGGCCCGGCGCGGCCGTTGTCCCGGCAACCAGTGTTTATGGACTGATGTTAACCCGGCTGCGTACCAGAGGACTTTTCCTGTTTTACCCGTGAGTTGCTGAATAAAAGCTGTTTACTTTGGACTTGCTTGGGTCACTGCCTCAGTTACTGCACGGTGTGAACACCGCCGTCTTACAAAGTGAATTTGAGGGGTCAATATGACAGAAAATACCCAAAAGTGACATCATTCTAAAAACTGCACCCCTCAACGTGTTCAAAGCCACATTCAAGAAGTTTATTAACCCTTTAGGTACTTCACAAGAATTGAAGCAATGTGGAAGGAAAAAATGAACATTTAACTTTTTTTCCCAAAATTTTTCTTTCGACACAATTTTTTAAAATTTTGTCAAGGGTATCAGGAGAAAATGAACCACAATATTTGTTGTACAATTTCTCCAGAGTACACCGATACCCCATGTGTGGGGGTAAACCACTATTTGGGCGCATGGCAGAGCTCGGAAGGGAAGCAGCGCCATTTGACTTTTTTGGCTGGAATTGAGATTGGACGCCATGTCGCATTTGGAGAGTCCCTGTGTGCCTAAACAGTGGAAACCCCCAGAAGTGACCCCATTTTGGAAACTATACCCCCCAAGGAACTTATCTAAATGTGTTGTGAGAGCTTTTAACCCCCAAGCGCTTCACAGGTTATAACGTAGAGCCGTAAATTAAAAAATCATATTTTTTCCACAAAAATGATCTTTTCATCCCAATTTTTATTTTCCAAAGGATAACAGGACCCTAAAAGTTATTGTGCAATTTGTCCTGAGTATGCTGATACCCCATATGTGGGGGTAAACCACTATTTTGACGCATGGCAGAGCTCGAAAGGGAAGGAGCGCCTTTTTCAAATGCAGACTTTGATGGAATGGTCTGCGGGTGTCATGTCACGTTGGAGAGCCCCTGATGTGCCTAAACAGTAGAAACCCCCCACAAGTGACTCCATTTTGGAAACTAGACCCCCCAAGGAACTTATCTAGATGTGTGGTCAGCACTTTGAACCCCCAAGTGCTTCACAGAAGTTTATAACGTAAGCTGTGAAAATAAAAAAATCATATTTTTTTCCCACAAAAATGACCTTTTTGCCCCCAAATTTTTATTTTTCTAAGGGTAACAGGAGAAATAGGACCCCAAAAGCTATTGTGCAATTTGTCCTGAGTACGCTGATATCCCATATGTGGGGGGGAACCACTATTTTGATGCATGGCAGAGATCGGAAGGGAAGGAGCACCGTTTTTAAATGCAGACTTTGATGGAATGGTCTGCGGGTGTCATGTCGCGCTTGGAGAGCCCCTGATGTGCCTAAACAGTAGAAACCCCCACAAATGACGCCATTTTGCAAACTAGACCCCCCAAGGAACTTATCTAGATGTGTGGTCAGCACTTTGAACCCCCAAGGGCTTCACAGAAGTTTATAACGTAGAGCCGTGAAAATAAAAAAATATTTTTTTCCACAAAAATGACCTTTTTGCCCCCAAATTTTTATTTTTCTAAGGGTAACAGGAGAAATAGGACCCCAAAAGCTATTGTGCATTTTGTCCTGAGTACGCTGATACCCCATATGTGGGGGGAACCACTGTGATCGCCTTACTGCGATCTTTGGGAGGCACAATGAACAAATCTACAAAAGGTGAAGAATTGGTTTTCTTTTTTACGCCGTTCCTCGTGCGGTATTAGTGATTAGGCGACTTTATTCCTCGGATCGGTGCGATTACAGCGATACCAGATTTATACCCTTTTTTCATGTTTAGCTTCTGTCACACTCTAAAAGATGCTTTTTTTTGGAATAATTTTTTGTAAGAAATTTTTGCATCGCCGTATTTTGAGAGCTATAATTTTTCCATATTTCGGCCGACAGAGTTATCTGCGGGCTTATTTTTTGCGGGACGAGCTGACGTTTTTATTGGTACCATATTCGGGCATATAACGTTTTTGGATCGCTTCCTATTCCGATTTTTGTGGAAGCAGAATGAACAAAAACCAGCAATTCAGGAATTGTTTTTTTTTTTCCTCCGTTCCGCGTGTGGTAAAATTGATAAAGCAGCTTTATTCTTCGGGTTACTACGATTACAGCGATACCTCATTTATATATTTTTTTTTATGTTTTGGCGTTTTTTACACAATAAAAAATTTTATAGAAAAAATAATTATTTTTGCATCAGTTTATTCCGCGAGCTATAACTTTTTTATTTTTTCGCTGATGATGCTGTTTAGCGGCTTGTTTTTTGCGGGACAAGATGAAGTTTTCAGCGGTACCATGATTATTTATATGTGACTTTTTGATCGCGTGTTATTGCACTTTTTCCAAGCGGTATGTTGATACCGCTTGGAAAAAGTATAATTTACTACTTTTTTTTTTTTTTTTACGGCTTTCACTGAAGGGGTTAACTAGGGTTACGCTTTTATAGATGGGATTTTTACGGACGTGGCGATACCTAACATGTGTATTTTTTTGTTTATTTTTTTTGTTATTACATAAAAATGTGTATTTTTTAGGGGATTTTTTTAAATTATTTTTTAATATTTTTTTACAATTTTTTTTAAAAAATTATTTTTTTTTAACTTGTCCCTTTATGGGACTTTCACTTTTTTTACTTTTTATTGCAGTTACAATGCATTGCAATGCTCCAGCATTGCAATGCATTGTACCTATGGGGAAAGCTGCTGTGACCATGATCACAGCAGCTTCCCGTAGCTAGATGACCCGGAGGTTGTCATGACAACCCCCGGGTCATCAAGGCAGAGATCGGGCCCTGCAAATACATTGCAGGGCGCCGATCTGAGGCAGAGGGAGCTCCCGACCCTCTGCCTCCCCCCCTGAGCTCTGCGATCGCGCTGGATCGCAGCAGTCAGGGGGTTAAACAGCCAGGGGCGGTGGGGGCTCCGCTCCTGGCTGTCAGTGCAGGAAGCCTGGCCACTGCAGCGCTGGCTCCTGCACTGATCGCGCTAAAGAAGCTGAAATTTCAGCTTCTCCTGCACGATCGCTGCTGTGTTTGGTCAGTCAGATTGACTGACCAATCACAGCGCTGTGGGTGCGGGGACCGACGGCAAAGGTCCCCGCACCGTTTGCCGTGCCTGTCAGCTGTCTGTGACAGCTGTCGGCACTGATCTACCACTGCGTGTTTACACGCAGTGGTAGATCAAAGGCATGACGTGCACAGTCCGTCCTGGTGCCGGAACTGGCACCTTGCCATGACGGACTGTGCACGTCATTGGACAGTAAGGGGTTAAAGAAAGTCACTGCAGTCAAAACATTGAACTCTTAGCAGTTGGCCTCAGGCCCTACTATTTACCTAGAGAATTTTCCATTTGCATTACAGTAGTCCTGTATATCCCTCCATCCGCAAACCAAGAGGCGGCTGGGAAGTATTGTCAGGGGTGTTAGAACGCATTCAGACAAAGCACCCAAACTTGTTAACTGTAATCTCTTGGGACTTTAACAGAGCCATGATCTCAAAGGCTCTTGCAAAGTTCTATCAATATGTAAAATGTGCCACAAGAGACGGCAGTATATTGGATCTCCTCTATGCGAATGTTAAAGACGCCTGTTCATCGTCTGCATTACCCCTCTGGGGAAATTAGACCACAACCTCATACTATTGTCTCCATCATACCATCCTGTTGTCAGTAAACAGCCAGCCACAATAAAATTAATTAGGAAGTGGGTGAAAGGAGTGGTGCAGACCCAGTCGGGGAACTCTGCAGAAACGGAGGCCACGATAATAGTGCTTATGGAGGCCATGCAACAGCAGCAAGAGGCTAGGCAGCAGCAGCGGATATTTAATCAACAGCAGCAGGAAACCAACCAACTGTTGAAACAGCACATCACGGCGTCGCAGACAACAGGAACTTCACGGGGAATCCATGATGTCCGGAAAGTGGTTCGTACAGCGGTCTCCAAAATGGAAAAATCTGATGACGTCGAGACGTACCTGGAGTTGTTCGAGAGAGTGGCTGAAACTACCCCGGGACCAATGGGCAGAAGTCGAGGAATAAGAGAAAGGGTGCACTGCTGTCAACAATTTCTAAGTATTAAAACGGAGTGCAATATCTAGTCTGTACAACTACTGAACCAAAGAAAAGAAAAAAGACTAGACTAACAATGGTATGCACATCCACAAGATAAAAAGTGAGAAAAAAAACCTTTATTTCACCTTGAACACAATAATTTAAAAACATTTAAATAATTTAATTTAAAATACATCACACAACCCAATAACCACACCCCCAAAATATCGGACTAACTAGGTCCTTTAAGTTCGTACAATAGATAAATATGGGCTGACTGATAAGGACAACACTAGAAGGGAAATTGGATCATGGTTATGAAAGGATATACAAAATGGTAAATACAAAATACAACATTTAATATATAATAATGAACCATGCCCACAACATATACCATGTCAATCATGAAATAGTAGATTGGCTATAAATAACATGGAATATATATACCCTTTATATCCCGGATAGATATTAAATAGCAATATCTACAACAACATATATATGTTGCAAATACAGACCTGAGCTAACTCATGAGTAGAGTTGAGCGAAACAGGTCGGTCAGATTCATAAGTCGCCGACTTTCGCCAAAGTGGGATTTCGCCGAGCAAAACCCGACCATGGCGCCAAATCGGCCATGCGTTCAGGAAAAAAAAAGGGCCAAAGTCGGTTTTCCCATAATGCTTGCAGGCGCCTTTTTTCAGCCAATGAGCAAGGACGTACACTGTGGGCAACGAGATGACATGGGCACCGTCCACCACCATTTCAGAGAAGGGCATTGCAGTGATTGGCTTGTGTTGTGAATACGCTGGAGGCGACTTCGGAGCTGGGGCTCCCTCCGGTGGTTGCTGAGGGTAATGAACTGATTGCAGAATGGCTTTCAGCTGGATCCGAATGGTCTGATATAGGTGATCTGAACTTCCAGCAGCCTTGCCGGTAATCAATTGTTCCTCCTGGTCTTGCTTGGAGCACAGCTAGCTTCCCTGCTCTCATTCAGATAAGTGGTGGTTTTTTTTCCTCTGTTGGATTTTCACTGCTGGTTTGCTGCTTGCAGTGGACTGCAGCCTGTCCCCTTTTGGGGGTCTGGCGCTGCAATTGTGCTCAGTTTATGTTTGCACTTTTGCTTTGTCCCTTTTTATTTGCTGAATTGCTGTTTGTTACACCAGGGATATGATTTAGGTGGTTGAGATTGTGTGGTCTCAGGATTTTTGTTAATCAGAAGTGTTGGTATTTTTGTCAGCGATTTGTTGGATTGCAGTCAGAATTCTTTCCTATACTTTTCTATCAAGACAGATTGGGCCCCAGCATTTGCTCATTCTATTTTCTGTCTGCGTCCGTGTTTTCTTCTTGTCTAAACCGCCATTACTTGTTTGGGGGCTTCCTATTTCTTTTAGGACTCTGCTCCGGGCAGATAGCTTTCATCTTTCTGCCTTTAGGTGTAGTTATCTCTCCGGCTGTGACGAGGCGTCTAGGATCACCATAGGTACGCTCCACGGCTACTTCTAGTGTGTGCAGTTAGTTTAGGTTACTGCAATACAATAGGTTTCAGCCTCTCTGGTGTATTACTGCTTTTTTCTAGCTGAAAGGTATAGTCTAATTGAAGCCCCCAGGCATCTCATTACCATGCTAACAAACCTTACTATTCACCATGCTGGCTTGGCTCCTAACTCGTTACCATACTAAAGACCTTGCCATTCAAACATGGGCCTGAATTACTTAGCATACTAAAGCCCTTTTGATTCACAGTGGACATCAAACCCTGTCGTATTGAATATGCTAACAGGCCCTGGGGCCAGATGCAGTTAGCAGCCTGTGGCTCTGTGAACGGACAAAATGGAGGCTGGTATAGGCCCTATCCAAGATGGTGGCGTCCCTACCTCGCAGTACCTTTTTTCTGCCTTCTGTATTACGGTCAAATCCATACTGAGAGAGCATCTGTGTGTGACTTGGAAATATATACGGAGATTTAAATTGTCCCCTATACTATATACAGTCATGGACAAAAGTTTTGAGAATGACACAAATATTAATTTTTACAAAGTCTACTGCTTCACTTTTTCTAATGGCAATTTGCATATACACCAGAATGTTATAAAGAGTGATCAGCTTAACAGCAATTAGTTGCAAAGTCAATATTTGGCTAGAAAATGAACTTTATCCCCCAAAACACATTTCAACATCATTGCAGCCCTGCCTTAAAAGGACCAGCTAACCTCTTTTCAGTGATTGCTCCATTAACACAAGTGTGGGTGTTGATGAGGACATGGCTGGAGATCAATCTGTCATGATTAAGAATGACACCACTGGACACTTTAAAATGAGGCTGGTGCTTGGCATCATTGTTTCTCTTCTGTTAACCATGGTTATCTCTAAAGAAACACGTGCAGTCATCATTGCAATGCACAAAAATGGCCTAACAGGGAAGAGTATCGCAGCTAGAAAGATTGCACCTCAGTCAACAATCTATCGCATCATCAAGAACTTCAAGGAGAGAGGTTCCATTGTTGCAAAAAGGCTCCAGGGCGCCCAAGAAAGACCAGCAAGCGCCAGGACCGTCTCTTAAAAGTGTTTCAGCTGCGGGATCGGGCTACCAGCAGTGCAGAGCTTGCTCAGGAATGGCAGAAGGCAGGTGTGAGTGCATCTGCACGCACTGTGAGGCGGAGACTCTTGGAGCAAGGCCTGGTCTCAAGGAAGGCAGCAAAGAAGCCACTTCTCTCCAGAAAAAAACATCATGGACAGACTGATATTCTGCAAAAGGTACAGGCAGTGGACTGCTGAGGACTGGGGTAAAGTTATTTTCTCTGATGAATCCCCTTTTCGATTGTTTGGGACATCAGGAAAACGCCTCATTCGGAGAAGACAAGGTGAGCGCTACCACCAGTCTTGTCTCATGCCAACTGTTAAGCATCTTGAAACCATTCATGTGTGGGGTTGCTTCTCAGCCAAGGGAAACGGCTCTCTCACAGTCTTGCCTAAAAATACAGCCAATAAAGAATGGTATCAGAATGTCCTCCAAGAGCAACTTCTCCCAACCCTCCAAGAGAAGTTTGGCGATCAACAATGCCTTCTCCAGCATGATGGAGCACCTTGCCTTAAAGCAAAGGTGATAACTAAATGGCTCAGGGAACAAAACATAGAGATTTTGGATCCATGGCCTGGAAACTCCCCAGATCTTAATCCCATTGAGAACTTGTGGTCAATCATCAAGAGACGGGTGGACAAACAAAAACCTAAAAATTCTGACAAAATGAAAGCATTGATTGTGCAAGAATGGACTGCTATCAGTCAGGATTTGGTCCAGAAGTTGATTGAGAGCATGCCAGGGAGAATTGCAGAGGTCCTGAAGAAGAAGGGTCAACACTGCAAATATTGACTTGCTGCATTAACTCATTCTGTCAATATAAGCTTTTGTTACTCATATGTTTGCAATTATATTTCTGTCTGTGATAAAAACATCTGTCAAACACACATAAAAACCAGAGGGCAGCAGATCATGTGAAAATATAATATTTGTGTCATTCTCAAAACTTTTGGCCATGACTGTACACCTGTTATCTTCTGATACAAAAGGCAGAAAAAAGGTACTGTATTACGGTCAAATCAATACAGAGAGAGCGTTTGTGTGTGACTCCGGAAATATATACGGAGATTTAAATTTTCCCTATACTATATACACCTGTTATCTTCTAATACAGCACCTTTTTTCTGCATTTTGTATTACGGTCAAATCCATACTGAGAGAGCGTCTGTGTGTGACTCCGAAATATATATGGAGATTTAAATTTTCCCCTATACTATATACACCTGTTATCTTCTGATACAGTACATTTTTTCTGCATTTTGTATTACGGTCAAATCCATACTGAGAGAACGTCTTGTGTGACTCCGGAAATATATACGGAGATTTAAATTTTACACTTGACAGTATACAGCTGGTATCTTCTGATGCAGTACCTTTTTTCTGCATTTTGTATTACGGTCAAATCCATACTGAGTGAGCGTCTGTGTGTGACTCCGGAAATATATACAGAGATTAAAATTTTCCCCTATACTATATACACCTGTTATCTTATATACAGAGATTAAAATTTCCCCTATACTATATACACCTGTTATCTTCTGATACAGTACCTTTTTTCTGCCTTTTGTATTATGGTCAAATCCATACTGAGAGAGCGTCTGTGTGTGACTACGGAAATATATACGGAGATTAAAATTTTCCCCTATACTATATACACCTGTTATCTTCTGATACAGTACCTTTTTTCTGCATTTTGTATTAGGGTCAAATCCATACTGAGGGAGCGTCTGTGTGTCTCCGGAAATATATATGGAGATTTAAATTTTCCCCTATACTATATACACCTGTTATCTTCTGATACAGTACCGTTTTTCTGCCTTTTGTATTACGGTTAAATCCATACTGAGTGAGCGTCTATGTGTGACTCCGGAAATATATACGGAGATTAAAATTTTCCCCTACACTGTATACAGCTGTACGCTTCTGATACAGCACCTTTTTTCTTCTTTTTATATTCTGGTCAAATCCATACTGAGAGAGCGTCTGTGTGTGACTCCGGAAATATATACGGAAATTTAAATTTTCCCCTATACTACATACACCTGTTATCTTCTGATACAGTGCCTTTTTTCTGCGTTTGTAATACTGTCGAATCTAGACAGAGAGCATATGTGTGTGACTCCAGAAATAGATACGGAGATTTAAATTTTCCCCTTCACCGTATACAGCTGGTATCTTCTGATACAGTACCTTTTTTCTGCTTTTTGTATTCTGGTCAAATCCATACTGAGTGAGCGTCTGTGTGTGACTCCAAAAATATATACGGAGATTTAAATTTTCCCCTACACTATATACACCTGGTATCTTCTGATACAGTACCTTTTTTCTGCTTTTTGTATTCTGGTCAAATCCATACTGAGTAAGCGTCTGTGTGATACTCAGGAAGTATATACAGAGATTTAAAATTACCCCAACACTGTATACAGCTGAACGCTACTGATACAGTACCATATATCTGCTTGTATTTTGGGTACATTTTCCCAAACATGAGGAAGTAATAAGTATGGTAGAAGAGGACGTGGGCGGGGCCAGCTGTTATTCCCCATTGACTTGAATTGGGGTCGGGTTTCGTTTCTTTGTCGACCTCCGACTTTTGCCGCGAGCTAGTCTGCCGATCTCGTTCGAATCGACTTTTGTGAAAGTCAGGTTGTCCGAAACCCGACTCGACCCGAAAAAAGGCAAAGTCGCTCATCTCTAGTGATTATGTCTTGCGGATCCTAAAAAGGGACCCCCGCATTGCCAAAATTATGAAGGATGACGACTACTGATTGGCCAGCATCCTCGATCCACGCTATAAAGGCAAATTACAGAACATCATGCCACAGGAGAACCTAGAGCTAATATTGGCAAACAAACAAGCAACTCTGGTAAACCGTTTGTTAGAGGCATTCCCAGCACACAGCTGCGGTGCAGGTTCTACCACGAGCCGTACTGGGCAACATGGAAGAGGTGTTAATGGTTCACACAGCCGAAGTGGTGTTGGAGACAGGGGTTTCATGACCATGTTGTGGACTGATTTCTCGGGTAACGCTCACACGACTGTTAATACTGAATTGATTGCAACAGACAGGCAGTTGTCAACTATGGTTCAAAATTACCTCTCCTCCCCTATCGATGTTCTCCCTCACAGTTCATTGCCCTTTGACTACTGGGCCTGTAAACTGGACACCTGGCCTGAATTGCCACAATATGCCTTACAGGAGCTCGATTGCCCTGCTGGTAGTGTGCTATCAGAAAGAGTCTTCAGTGCTGCTGGATCAATCCGGACAGAAAGAAGGACCCGGCTGTCGACCCAAAATGTTGGTGATCTCAACTTCATAAAAATGAACCATGCCTGGGTTTCAAAGGATTTTGTACTACCTTCCCCTGATGACACATAGGTTGCCAGCAAAATGGCTCGCTTTGTCCTCCTCTTCCTCCATTTGCAGCTGCTGAACGTCCAGCCTACACCTCAACATATGCCAGTTTTTCCACCTCCCTAACTGGGCTGTACCCCCCCCCAAGGGCTGGCGTCAGCACCTGGCGCACCCAGGCAAGTGCCGGGGCCCTGAGCAGGTGGGGGGGCCCACTCGCCGTCAGAGACACTGGCGTACTATGAGGGGCCCTGTGCCAGGGCCGGAGTCCACGTGTGGACCCCCCCTGCATGCTCAGGGCCCCAGCACTTGCAATACTTACCTCTCCCTGCTCCACCGCTGTGACGTCTTCCGCGTTTCCCTGACAGTGACATTCAGGTCATAGAGCGCGATGACATCACGTCTGTGCGCCCTCTGCCTGAACAGTCACAGTGCAGAGAGCTGGAAGAAGGCGACGCTGAGGAGTCCAGAATAGAGCACTGCCCAGCGAGGAGAGGTATTTAATTTTTTTAATGTTTGAAGTAATATATATATATGGGGCCCATCATACACTGGAGCATTATAAATGGGGCCCATCCTACACTGGAGCATCATATGGGGCCATTATATAGGCCCATCATACACTGGAGCATCAATGGGGCCCATTATATAAGGAGCATTAATAGGCCCATTATACAGTACAGACCAAAAGTTTGGACACACCTTCTCATTCAAAGATTTTTCTGTATTTTCATGACTATGAAAATTGTAGAATCACACTGAAGGCATCAAAACTATGAATTAACACATGCGGAATTATACATTACAATTTACAAAAAAGTGTGAAACTGAAAATATGTCTTATATTCTAGGTTCTTCAAAGTAGCCACCTTTTGCTTTGATTACTGCTTTGCACGCAGAAAAGGTGAACGGATGGACTCTATATGCCTGGTTCCCACCGTGAAGCATGGAGGAGATGGTGTGATGGTGCTTTGCTGGTGACACTGTTGGGGATTTATTCAAAATTGAAGCGGTGAGCGGTCCAGCTCACCCCAAACCATCTCGATTGGGTTCAGGTCTGGTGACTGTGGAGGCCAGGTCATCTGGTGTAGCACCCCATCACTCTCCTTCTCGGTCAAATAGCCCTTACACAGCCTGGAGGTGTGTTTGGGGTCATTGTCCTGTTGAAAAATAAATGATGGTCCAACTAAACGCAAACCGGATGGAATAGCATGCTGCTGCAAGATGCTGTGGTAGCCATGCTGGTTCACTATGCCTTCAATTTTGAATAAATCCCCAACAGTGTCACCAGCAAAGTACCCCCACACCATCACACCTCCTCCTCCATGCTGCACGGTGGGAACCAGGCATGTAGAGTCCATCCGTTCACCTTTTCTGCGTGCAAAGCAGTAATCAAAGCAAAAGGTGGCTACTTTGAAGAACCTAGAATATAAGACATTTTCAGTTGTTTCACACTTTTTTGTAAAGTGTAATGTATAATTCCACATGTGTTAATTCATAGTTTTGATGCCTTCAGTGTGATTCTACAATTTTCATAGTCATGAAAATACAGAAAAATCATTGAATGAGGTGTGTCCAAACTTTTGGTCTGTACTGTACACTGGAGCACAATATGGGGCCCATCATACACTGGAGCATCATCCATGGTGCCCATTATACACTGGAGCATCATATGAGGCCCATCATACACTGGAGCATCATCCATGGGGCACATCATATACTGGAGCATCATATGGGGCCCATTATATATGGAGCATCATATGGGGTACATTATGTATGGAGCATCACATGGAGCATTATATATGGGGACCATTATATTTGGAGCATTATATGGTGCTCATCATACACTGGAGCATCATATATGGGGCACATCATATACCAGAGCATCATATGGGGTTCATTATTTATGGGGCATCATGTAGGGCCCTTTATATATGGAGCATCATATAGGGCCTATTCTGTATGGAGCATTATATGGAGCCCATTCTGTATGGAGCAATATATGGGGCTCATTATTCTGTATAGAGCAATATATGGGGCTCATTATTCTGTAAGGCGCACTATGTGGTGCCCATAATACTGTATGGAGGACTATACTGTCCATTTTTTGAGCTATTGTAGAATTTACAATAGATATCACTCATGTAATGTAAGAAGTGAAGTATTTGGCATTGTACTATACCTATATTTCTCTGCCGTATCGGAGCATCATGAATTGTGGTATGTGTTAAAGGGGCCCACTGAGACTCTTTAGCCCTGGGCACACGAAAACCTGGAGCCAGCCCTGCCCCCCCCCCCGCAACTTTAGCCAAATAACCCCCAGTTTTCCATGCGTTACTATTATTATAAAAGTAAATTAAGGTTGACAAGCTTAAGTAATAAGAATTG
Source organism: Oophaga sylvatica (assembly GCA_033576555.1). Taxonomy (NCBI): domain Eukaryota; kingdom Metazoa; phylum Chordata; class Amphibia; order Anura; family Dendrobatidae; genus Oophaga; species Oophaga sylvatica. The sequence goes on from JARQOD010000005.1 coordinate 51,776,797, forward strand.
ATGTCGTTAGCATTGAAATGAGCACTGTAGGTGTGTTTACTGTCTTCCACTCACTGCCGACTTTTATTCCCCATTGACTTGCATTGGGGTCATGTTCCGATCGAAACACAACTTTTTCCGTTAGTCGGCCAATTTCGTTCGACTCAACTTTTGGGAAACCCGACTCGACCCTCCCAGAGGCAAAGTAGCTCATCTCTACTTATGAGGTGAAACTCAAATAGATACCAAAAGTCCTAGGACCTGACCAATAAACAGAATTAAGTGCAAGGGAAGATAGACCTGAGAAGTCTCACAGTCTGAACCCAAAAAAGCATATATCATATACAACCTGATATTTGGAACAGGGTCCTGCAGAAAAAGGTAAGAGTAAAGAGCTGTCAATTTCCCCTTGAACTTACTTCCCCTGACGAAGCTGCTCTTTTAGCAGCGATACACGTGGGGCCTTTCCCTCATCCCCCCTCTTTTTTCAACAGGACTCTTTATTCATGTGGCATTTCACACAGGTCCTTTTTGTCTAGCCGCCAATGTGGTGACTATGTGGTGAACATATTTGATTCTTATGGCTATTAAGCCTGTATACTCTTACCTTTTTCTGCAGGACCCTGTACCAAATATCAGCATGGGCATGGGGGCTAATCATACCAAGATAAGTATGGGGCCATGCATACCAGGACGGGGATGGGGGCCAATAATACCAGGATGCTATTAAAGAGAAGTGAATATTCATTGTCCTCCACGCCCTTGGAATGCAGTGAATATTCATTTCTCTTTAGCAGCGGGCACAGGAGTTAGCCGCAGCCGCCAGCTCCTGCCTCTGTGACCCGCTGTTCCACCGCTGCTAGTCCTCCACCTCCCCACCACAGTCAGAGCCGGTACATCCGGACTATAAGATGCACCCCCCCATTTTCGGAGGAAAAAAGTGCGTCTTATAGTCTGAAAAACGCGATATCTCAGGGAGAACATAAGGACTGGAAGTCAGAAATCAGAGCTGCTGCATCCTTAAAGTTGTCCAGTCTTAGGCTAAAGTCTGTGGTCACTATGTGACTGCAGACTTGTGAATCCTCACAATGCGCAGTGAGGATTCTCCAGTGTCGGGAGCATCAGGTCATGTGACAAGTATGTGATTTGCATACTTCCAGCTACATCCCAACTAAACAGGTCCAGCCTCACTCAACACACTTGTATTGAGCAAGGCCGCGCACGCCTAGTTGGAATGTGAACGCAAGCATGCAAATCATATATTTGCAGCCATGTGCCTGCCGCCGGCACTGGAGGATCATCACAGCGCATACACTGCGCACTGTGAGGATTCATAAGTCTGTTGATAACAGTTGTAAGCACAACAAAACTGCAGCCACACTGGGCTCTTGCGTGCACACACAAACGAATGGCTCTTGCACACAGCTACTACACACACACACGGCTCTTGCACACAGCTACTATACAAACACGTCTCCTGCACACAGCTACTACACACACACACACACGTCTCCTGCACACAGCTACTACACACACACACACGTCTCCTGCACACAGCATACACACAACACAAGGCTCCTGCACACAGCTACTACACACACATGGCTCTTGCACACAGTTACTACCCACACACATGGCTCTCGCACACAGTTACTACACACACGGCTCCTGCACACAGCTACTACACACACACGGCTCTTGCACACAGTTACCACACACGGCTCTTGCACACAGCTACTACACACACAAGGCTCCTGCACACAGCTACTACACACACATGGCTCTTGCACACAGTTACTACCCACACACATGGCTCTCGCCACAGCTACTACCCACACACATGGCTCTCGCACACAGCTACTACACACACACACAAGGCTCCTGGACACAGCTACTACACACACACACGGCTCTTGCACACAGCTACTACACACACACACACACATGGCTCTCGCACACAGTTACTACACACACGGCTCCTGCACACAGCTACTACACACACACACACATGGCTCCTGCACACAGCTACTACCCACACGGCTCTCGCACAGCTACTACACACACGGCTCTTGCACACAGCTACTACCCACACACACGGCTCTCGCACAGCTACTACACACACGGCTCTCGCACAGTTACTACACTCATGGCTCCTGCACACAGCTACTACACACACACACGGCTCTCGCACAGTTACTACACACACACATGGCTCTCGCACAGTTACTACACACATGGCTCCTGCACACAGCTACTACACACACACATGGCTCTCGCACAGTTACTACACACATGGCTCCTGCACACAGCTACTACACACACACATGGCTCTCGCACACAGTTACTACACACACGGCTCCTGCACACAGCTACTACACACACACATGGCTCTCGCACACAGTTACTACACACACGGCTCCTGCACACAGCTACTACACACACACATGGCTCTCGCACACAGTTACTACACACACGGCTCCTGCACACAGCTACTACACACACACACGGCTCTCGCACAGTTACTACACACACACATGGCTCTCGCACAGTTACTACACACATGGCTCCTGCACACAGCTACTACACACACACATGGCTCTCGCACAGTTACTACACACATGGCTCCTGCACACAGCTACTACACACACACATGGCTCTCGCACACAGTTACTACACACACGGCTCCTGCACCACAGCTACTACACACACACATGGCTCTCGCACACAGTTACTACACACACGGCTCCTGCACACAGCTACTACACACACACATGGCTCTCGCACACAGTTACTACACACACGGCTCCTGCACACAGCTACTACACACACACATGGCTCTCGCACACAGTTACTACACACATGGCTCCTGCACACAGCTACTACCACACACATGGCTCTCGCACAGTTACTACACACATGGCTCCTGCACACAGCTACTACACACACACATGGCTCTCGCACACAGTTACTACACACACGGCTCCTGCACACAGCTCTTGCACAGACACATGGCTCTCGCACAGTTACTACACACATGGCTCTCGCACACAGTTACTACACACACGGCTCCTGCACACAGCTACTACACACACACATGGCTCTCGCACACAGTTACTACACACACGGCTCCTGCACACAGCTACTACACACACACATGGCTCTCGCACAGTTACTACACACATGGCTCCTGCACACAGCTACTACACACAACATGGCTCCTGCACACAGTTACTACACACACGGCTCCTGCACACAGCTACTACACACACACACACACACACGGCTCCTGCACACAGCTACTACACACACACACACACGCATGGTTCCTACACTCCAACACACACTCATCTGCTCCACAGACACGCATGGCTCCTGCGCGCACACTCGGTGAACTCCCCCGTCAGTCTCTCTGGTGTCAGCCTCCTCCAGGCTTCACGCTGCTCAGCTCACCATCAGGCACATTATCCCAGCATCCTACACTACGCATGCGCAGCTGCTAGACCGCATCAGGCTCCTAGGCTTGCTGTCCAGAGGCTGTAGCTCTGAGCTTAAAAGTAAGTACACCCCTGTGATCAATGATCAGAGGAAAGGGCGTCTTCTGGCATTGCTGCAGGCTGCATCCATGGCCGCCCTGTTCCTCGCCTTGCATTCTCCCTGCAGTAATCTCCGGCCTTATCCTGCGGTCACTACAAAGCATTGCGTCATCAGTGTGTGATGCTCGGTCAGCGGGGCGGCTGCTGCGTGCACTCGGCTCATCCTCATCGGGCGCCCCCTCCCGGGTTTGGAGGCTGCCAGGATCTGTACTCTCCCCTCCTCCTGAGGCTGGTCACAGATAAGGAGGAAGAGGGAGGAGAGAGCTCAGTGCTGCTGCTGCTGTGTGCGGAGCCCTCACCACGGGAGCCTGCTGTGGGGTAAGAGACCTGAGTGCTGGGGAGAAGGGGCAGAGTGCTGGGGTGAAGGGGCAGAGTGCTGGGGTGAAGGGGCAGAGTGCTGGGGAGAAGGGGCAGAGTGCTGGGGAGAAGGGGCAGAGTGCTGGGGAGAAGGGGCAGAGTGCTGGGGAGAAGGGGCAGAGTGCTGGGGTGAAGGGGCAGAGTGCTGGGGAGAAGGGGCAGAGTGCTGGGGAGAAGGGGCAGAGTGCTGGGGAGAAGGGGCAGAGTGCTGGGGTGAAGGGGCAGAGTGCTGGGGTGAAGGGGCAGAGTGCTGGGGTGAAGGGGCAGAGTGCTGGGGAGAAGGGGCAGAGTGCTGGGGAGAAGGGGCAGAGTGCTGGGCAGAGTGCTGGGGAGAAGGGGCAGAGTGCTGGGGAGAAGGGGCAGAGTGTAGCTAAGGGGCAAAGAGTGTTGCACCAAGGAAACAGCTGGAGAAATGTGTTACACAAGGGATAGATAATGGATAGGACCATGCTTTGTGGCTGTGGCTCTTGCACAGAACGCTGCCCCAATAATCAGTTCATCTATATTGGCAATCCTGTTAGCTGTTTATGTTCCTAATTTAAAGAAAAATAAAAAGCTGTTGCGATGATGATTATGTGATTGTGTCACATCTGATGGGAGAGAGAACACTTTGAGGGGCAGACTGGACACCGTGCTGGGGGGCTGCGGAGGACAATCAGGCAGCATTGTTACTGTCCATGTCCTATTTCATCATCTGTAATACAACATCCTGGACTGAGCTCATGAAGTTCTAGTGTAGCAATAATGGACGGATATTGTGTAGTGTTATTATTTCAAAACTGAACTGTTAAGGTTTAGGTTTTCTAGAGTTAGATTCTGGATAGATTCTAGACAAGTAGTCTGTACATAGAGAGAATATAAACAATTGCCAGCGCTCCCGAGAGATCGAGGATAGTGATTTAATCTCCCATAGAAATCATGCAACGATTCAGTTCTGTATGAAACCTTTTTCAAAAAAAGTTCCAAGTAGAGCTGAGACGTTGGGTGATTTCTATGGGAGAATATTACCCTGCTCGATCTCTTGGGAGCGCTGGCAATTGCTTATATTGTCTGGAAGATCTAATTGAAGATTCTGGGATTTCCACCCATCTTATCGCCGCTGCTCTGCTGCCTCTTCTCTGTTTTTTGATATCAGATAGATAATGATATATGAGATAAATTGAGATATATGGATGAATAAATTGCTCACTGGACCTATAAATAATCCAAACTGAGGGTCCTTGGTGGTTCATACCTTCTAATGGTGAACTACAGATATCATAAGAAATAGCAAGACACAAAAGAGTCTGGGATACAAACTCATGGCGACCTATCAGAACAAGGCTGAATGTGTCGCATGGATTTATGTCCTACATCAATTAAGGAGTGTGCTCCTCACCACCATGGCCCGGACCTCCACGCTCCTTATCTATGAACTGCTCCAAGATTTACTGCCATAACTTTTCCTCCACTTCCCATATCGATAGTTCTGCTTCTCATCACGTGTCGTATTTGCTGCAGTATTTGCTGTGTATAAATCTGTGACTCTTCAGATTTTGTGTTACTCAGCCTGATGAAGAGTGTGGAGTAGTCTCCGAAGCTGCTAGGTGTTCATCTTTTCAGTTAGGCCGGGGTCACACATGCGAGAATTCTCGTGCGAGTCTCTCGCATGTACACCCGACACTGCTGCCGGCACTCGGAGCGGAGCGTGCGGCTGCATAGAGATACGTGTAGCCGCACGCTCCGGTCCGAGTGCTGGCAGCAGTGCCGGTGTTGATGCGAGAGACTTGCACGAGAATCGAGAGAGTTTCTCACATGTGTGATCCCGGCCTTAGCCATTATAAGGTATCAACCACCGAGGACTCTCCATTTTGATTATTTTTCTATTTCATGACTATCACGGTACAAAGATGTAGTTTTCCCCACTATTGGACACAGACAGGGTCCCTGATCGAGAACAATATCTGGGCATGCTGCATGGAGGCTCAGTGGTTAGCACTGTTACTCTGCAGCGCTGGGGTCCTTGTTCAAATCCCACCAAGGACAACATCTGCAAGGAGTTTGTATGTGTTATTCCTGTGTTTGTGTTGATTTCCTCCAGGTTCTCCAGGTTACTAGTAGTGGGGTCTCGTGCTCAGGACCCTCATTCTGAAAGCAGCATCCCATGTAGGTTTTAAATCTAGATGATCTAGAAAGCAAGTGGCCACATGGGCGTACCCACCGTGGGGCAGGGGGGCAGGTGCCCCCCCCTAGAAGCAGGGGCACACAATGAAAGAGAGCGGAGAGAGCAGCACTATGCCGGCTCCCTCTGCCCCAGGTTGCAGTGCCTGTCTGTGTGCGCAGTGCAGGGAGCTGCTGTCCCACCAGAGGAGCTTCTTCCTTCCTTCCTGGCTGGCAGCAGCTGTAGTTTCACTTTCTGCCCTGCAGGCTCTGGTTGTCTCCTAGTGCCCTCTGTGTGCACACACTGTACACTTCCTGCTCCTGCCTCAGCCACTGCCTGCAAGCTTCATGGTAAGAGGGGATGGAATTTATTAAATTTATTCAGCTTAGGCATGTCATGGTCACTGTGGGGGGAATGTGAGAGGATGGGGGTACAGTGGGGGAGGGGTACAGGGCACTGGGGGTTAAATATAAGAGGATGGGGGTATTGTGGGGGAGAGTGTACAGGGCACTGGGGGTGAATGTAAGAGGATGGGGTATTGTGGGGGCTAGCGCACTGGGGGGGGTTAATGTGAGAGGATGGGGGTATTGTGGGGGAGGGGTACAGGGCACTGGGGTGAATGTAAGAGGATGGGGTATTGTGGGGGCTAGGGCACTGGGGGGTTAATGTGAGAGGATGGGGTATTGTGGGGGCTGAAGTAGGGGAGGGGCAACAGGGCACAGAGAGTGAATGTGAGAGTATGGGGTATTGTGGGGGAGGGGATACAGGGCACTGGTTGGTGAATGTGAGAGGATGGGGATATTGTGGGGGCTGGCGCACAGGGGTTGATGTGAGAGGATGGGGGTATTGTGAGGGAGGGTGGACAGGTCACTGGGGTTGAATGTAAGAGGATGGGGGTATTGTGGGGACTAAAGTGGGGAGGGGCAACAGAGCACTGTGGGGTGCATGTGAGAGGATGGGGGTATTATGGGGTCAGTGGGACAGAACACTAAGGGGTGCATGTGAGACAATGGGCTGTTGGGGTGTGGGTGGGGGACAGGGGAGGTAGGGGGCTTTTTTTTTACTTGTGAGCTCCTTAATACTTTAATAATAGATTCATATTTCAGTATTATTATAACAAGGGCATAGACAGACGGCCGTATAACTCATGCGAGGATCGCACTGCAATCCTCGGACTTGCTGGTATTACTCCTGACATGAGCGCGACTGCCATTTATAATATATGGTATATACAGCGTAGTGTCGCATACACTGCTGTATTATACAATATACAACAGTTCTAATGCTCCATACCTAATGCAGCATAATGTACAGTGTATATGATGTAACCTGTATAAGATGCGACATTGGCTTGCCCCCCCTAGTTTTGATCCTGGGTACGCCCATGAGTGGCCACCAACTGTTTCTATACCCCCACTGACTTTATGGGAAGCTAAATTTTTCTACCAGAAACTGGGACCAACCACTCTCAGACCCCTCTCTGTCTGCATAAAAATCTTTAACAGGAGAAATCCTTAACGAGGCCCCTGCATGGAAAATGATCATGTAGAAACTTGTGGGCTCTGATCTGCCGGACCTTGTAGGACTTGTAGGCTGAAGACCTGGATGGACCTCATGCGAGCAGGGCCAACAAACTCTGGCAGACGCTGCCCTTGTCAGCCCATGGGCCATTTTTGGCATTGGCATGTAGATGTGATATTGCAGCCTGGATGCATTTACTGTCTTGTCATGGCTCCAGCTTTATTGTCTGCACACAATTAGTGGCTTTGTCTTTCGGAGGGAGAGGGGTTCACATGCCAGACCTTACACAGAGCTGCCAGTGTACATTGTTCCAGCAGTGGCTGTGTGTGCATTAACACATTCCTAGGCCCGCCACCCTCTGGCTAATTGAAGGGCTGTGGGGTCATTTGACAAATACAGGGCCATGTAATTTGTAGGACCTGATATAATTGACTTGGCGTGACCGGCTTTCATGATTGCATTGATAGTATTGGGATTTATAATTAAATGGACTTCTAAATCAGAATTGTGCAACCTGTGAGCCTTCATATATTGTACAACTACAACTCGCACCGTGCCCTGACTATCAATGATGGGAATTGTAGGCTTTTAGCAGCTGGAAGATTTCTAGTTGCAAACCTTCATTTTTCTTTTATTTACTTTTCAATGTGAATTATTATCTGGTGAACATTTGCTTTAGGATGGGTTCAATGGTCATTGTAATATTCAGACCAGTCACGTTCAAAAATTGTGCACCTGACGAGGTCCTTGTGCGCCTGACGAGGTCCTTGTGCGCTGACGAGGTCCTTGTGCGCCTGACGAGGTCCTTGTGCGCCTGACGAGGTCCTTGTGCGCCTGACGAGGTCCTTGTGCGCCTGACGAGGTCCTTGTGCGCCTGACGAGGTCCTTGTGCGCCTGACGAGGTCCTTGTGCGCCTG
>JARQOD010000005.1:51785403-51861852 GCA_033576555.1 Oophaga sylvatica
CTGGTAAGCGGGGCCAGATGGTAGACTGGTTCGGCTGCTGGTACGGGGTAGATGCTAGACTGTATGGGCTGCTGGAAGGAGGGCCAGATGCTGGACTGGATGGGCTGTTGGTAGAGGGGGCCAGATGCTAGACCTGTATGGGTTGCTGGTGGGAGGCCAGATGCTAGACTGGATGGGCTGCTGGCAGGGGGCAAGATGCTAGACTGGATGGGCTGCATGTAGGGTGCCAGATGCTTAACTGGTTAGGATGCTGGTAGGTGGGCCAGATGCTAGACTGGATGGGCTGCTGGTAGAGGGGCCAGATGCTAGACTGGATGGAATGCTGGAGTGGGGCCAGATGCTAGACTGTATGTGCTTCGGGTAGGGGGGCCAGATGCTGGACTGTATGGGCTGCTGGTAGGGAGGCAAAATGCTAGGCTGGACTGGCTGCTTGTAGGGGTGCCAGATGCTAGACTTTATGGGCTGCTGGTAGGGGAGCCAGATGCTAGACTGGATATGTTGCTGGTAGCTGAGCCAGATGCTAGACTGTATGGGCTGCTGGTAGGGGGGCCAGATGCTAGACAGTATTGGCTGCAGGTAGGGGGGCCAGATGCTAGACTGTATGGGCTGCTGGTAGGGGGCCAGATGCTAGACTGTATGGGCTGCTGGTAGGGGGCCTTATGCTAGACTGGATGGGCTGCTGGTAGTGGGGCCAGATGGTAGACTGTATGTTCTGCTGATAAGGGGGCCCAGATGCTAGACTGTATGGGCTGCTAGTAGGGGGGCCAGATGCTGGACTGTATGGCCTGCTGGTAGGGGGCCAGATGCTAGACTGTATAGGCTGCTGGTAAGGTGGCCAGTCTAGCTTCTGGCACACCTACCAGCAGCCCATCCAGTCTAGCAACTGGCCCCCCTACCAGCTGCCCATCCAGTCTAGCATCTGGCCCCCCTACCAGCAGCTCATCCAGACTAGCATCTGGCCCCCCTACCAGCAGCCCATCCAGTGTAGCATCTGGCCCTCCTATGAGAAGCCCATCCAGACTAGCATCTGGCCCCCTACCTGCAGCCCATCCAGTCTAGCATCTGTCCCTCCCTACATGCAACCCATCTGGTATAGCATCTGGCCCCCCTACCAGCAGCCCATCCAGTCTAGCATCTGCCCCCCTACCAGCAGCCCATCCAGTCTAGCATCTGGCCCCCTACCAGCAGCTCATCCAGTCTAGCATCTGACCCCCCAACCAGCAGCCCATCCAGTCTAGTATCTGGCCCCCCTACCAGCAGCCCATCCAGTCTAGCATCTAGCCCCCCTACCAGCAGTCTATCCAATCTAGCATCTGACCCCACTACCAGCAGCCCATACAGTCGAGCATGTGGCCCCCCTACCAGCAGCCCATCCAGTCTAGCATCTAGCCCCCCTACCAGCAGCCCATCCAGTCAAGCATCTGACCCCCTACCAGCAGCCCTTCCAATCTAGCATCTGGCCCCCCTACCAGCAGCTCATCCAGTTTAGTTTCTGGCACCCCTACCAGCAGCCCATCCAGGTTAGCATGTGGCCCCCCTACCAGCAGCCCATCCAGTCTAGCATAGAATCATAGAATCATAGAATGGTAGAGTTGGAAGGGACCTCCTGGGTCATCTGGTCCAACCCCCTGCTCAAAGCAGGATTCTCTAAATCATCCCAGACAGATGTCTGTCCAGCCTCTGTTTGAAGACTTCCATTGAAGGAGAATTTACCACCTCTCGTGGCAGCCTGTTCCACTCCTTGATCACCCTAACTGTCAAAAAGTTTTTTCTAATATCTAATCTGTGTCTCCTCCCATTCAGTTTCCTCCCATTGCTTCTAGTCTTTCCTTGTGCAAATGAGAATAAAGATGATCCTTCTACAATGTGACAGCCCTTGAGATATTTGTAGACAGCTATTAAGTCTCCTCTCAGTCTTCTTTTTTGCAAGCTAAACATTCCCAAATCCTGAAACCGTTCCTCATAGGACATGGTTTGCAGACAGGTCACCATTCTGGTCGCTCTTCTCTGAACTTGCTCCAGTTTGTTGATGTCTTTTTTAAAATGTGGTGCCCAAAACTGGACACAGTATTCCAGATGAGGTCTGACCAAAGAGAAGTAGAGGGCAATAATGACCTCACGTGATCTAGACTGTATGCTTCTGTTGATACATCCTAGAATTGTATTTGCCTTTTTTGCTGCTGCATCACACTGTTGACTCATGTTCAGTCTGTGATCAATTAGTATACCCAAGTCTTTTTCACATGTGCTGTTACTTAGCCCTATTCCTCCCATTTTGTATATGCTTTTTTCATTTTTATTGCCCAAATGCTGTACTTTGCATTTTTCCCTGTTAAAAACCATTCTGCTAGTTGCTGCCCACTGCTCCAGTTTATTTATAAATTTTTGAATCCTCTCTCTTCTCTAGTATTAGCTACCCCTCCTAGCCTTGTGTCATCAGCATATTTGATCAGTTTACCCTCAATTCCTTCATCTAAATCATTGATAAAGATGTTGAACAATACAGGGCCCAAAACAGAGCCTTGTGGTACCCCACTTGAGACATTCTTCCAACTGGATGTGCAGCCATTTACGACCACTCTTTGAGTCCGATCACTAAGCCAGTTATGAATCCACCTAACAGTTGCCTTGTCCATTCCATACTTAGTCATTTTTTCAATAAGGATTGTGTGAGATAGTTTGTCAAATGCTTTGCTGAAGTCAAGATATACTATATCTACAGCATTTCCCTGATCCACCCAGTCAGTGATTCTGTCATAGAAGGAAATTAAGTTAGTCTGACATGACTTATTAGTTACAAACCCATGCTGACTCTGTTTAATCACTTCATTCTTATGCAGGTACTTACATACATGTTCTTTAATAATTTGTTCAAAGATTTTTCCTGGTATAGAAGTCAGACTCACCGGCCTGTAGTTCCCTGGGTCCACCTTCTTCCCCTTTTTGAAGATAGGAACAACATTTGCTCTTCTCCAGTCTTCTGGGACTTCTCCTGTTCTCCAAGAATTTTCAAAGATTATGGACAGTGGTTCAAGAATTTCTTCTGCTATCTCCTTCAGTATTCTGGGGTGTAATTCATCTGGACCTGGAGACTTGAATTCATTTAGGTTAGCTAAGTGTTTCCTCACTGTCTTTCTGTTTATAGATATCCTGGATTCTTCTATTCCTTTAATAGGACAGTGAAGATCAGTTGATGTTACATTTCCTTTCTGAGAGAAAACAGATGCAAAATAGGAATTTAAAAGTTCAGCCTTCTCAACATCCTTTCTTACCATTTCATCATTTTCATCCTGTAAAAATCCTATAGCATCTTTGACATTTTTTTTTACTTTTGACGTATCCCCAAAATCCTTTTTTGTTGCTTTTGACATCTCTTGCAAGCCTTAATTCATTGTCAGCTTTAGATAATCTGATTTGTGCCCTGCAGGTTCTGTAGATGGCATTATATTCTTCTTTAGATATGCCTCCCTCTTTCCATTTGATAAACATTTCTTCTTCCTTTTTAGCATGTGTTTAAGTTCTGTGTTCATCCATCCTGGTTTCCTTAAATGCTTCCCATTCTTCCCTCATTTTGGAATTGTTAATGATTGTGCTTTGAGAATCTCATTTTTCAAGATGTCCCATCCTTCCTAGACATTTTTGTCCTTAAGGATATCCAGCCATTGGATCCCTCCAATTCTCATTCTGAGTCCCTTAAAATCTGCCTTTCTGAAATCTAACCTTGACGTCTGAGTCTTCACAGGTCTTCCTCCTCTTGTTATCCAAAATTCTAAAATAGCATGGTCACTACCTCCTAGGGTCCCAGCCACTCTTACCTCCTCAACCATCTCCTCCCTGTTTATAAGGATTAGATCCAAGGTAGCAGATCCCCTTGTTTTCTCCTCTACCTTTTGAAAGATAAAGTTGTCAGCAAGAGAGGATAAGAATTTCCTTGACCTGTTAGTTTTGCCTGAGAGAGATTCCCAACAAATGTCTGGATAGTTGAAATCTCCCATGACCACTATGTCATATTTTTTGAAGAACTTGGCCATTTGATGCATAAAGAGTTCATCCATATTTTCAGCTTGCATAGGCGGCCAGTAGTGAATGCCTACAATGGTGTCCTTTCCATTGTTCTGTCCTTGTATTCTTACCCAAACAGTTTCCACAGAACTCCCAGTCTCTGAAGCGTCAATCTCTGTGCAGATATACGCTTTTCTAACATACAATGCGACACCTCCTCCTCGTTTATCAAGTCTGTTTCTTGCAAATAAGTTGTATCCTTCTAGCCTTGTATTCCAATCATGTGTATCGTCCCACCAAGTTTCAGTGATTCCAATGACATCATACTTCTTCTCCAGCGTTAGTAGTTCCAATTCTCCTTGCTTGTTGCCCATGCTTTGTGCATTTGTATAAAAACATTTTAGTTTGTGATTGGTTTCTCTTCCTCCAATATTTTTATTATTTAGATTGTTTTGTCTTCGTTCTTCCTTTCCACTTCTAATAGCCGAGTTCTCAATAGCATTTGTCAGGTGTATGGCTTTTTCTGGTGTTTTGCTTCCCTTCCCACATTGTTCTAGTTTAAAGCTCTCTCTAGCATCTGGCCTCCCCACCAGCAGTCCATCCAGTTTAGCGCCTGGCCCCCTACCAGAAGCCCATCCAGTCTAGCATCTGGCCCCCTACCTGCAGCCCATACAGTCTAGCTTCTGGCCTCCCCACCAGCAGCACATCCAGTCTAGCATCTGGCCCCCCTACCAGCAGCCCATCCAGTTTATCAATCTGGCCAGATGCTAGATTGGATGGGCTTCTGTTAGGGGGGCCAGATGCTAGACTGGATGGGCTGCTGGTAGGGGGCCAGATGCTAGACTGGATGGGCTGCTGGTAGGGGGGTCAGATGCTAGACTGGATGGGCTGCTGGTAGAGGGGCCAGATGCTAGATTGGAAGGGCTGCTGGTAGGGGGCCAGATGCTAGACTGGATGGGCTGCTGGTAGGGGGACCAGATGCTAGACTGGATGGGCTGCTGGTGGAGTGGCCAGATGCTAGACTCGATGTGCTGCTGGTAGTGGGGCCAGATGCTAGACTGGATGGGCTGCTGGTAGGGGGGCCAGATGCTATACTGGGTGGGCTGCTGGTAGGGGGGCCAGATGCTAGACTGGATAGGCTGCTGGTAGGGGGGCAGATGCTAGACTGGATGGGCTGCTGGTAGGGGGGCCAGATGCTAGATTGGAAGGGCTGCTGGTAGGGGGGCCACATGCTAGACTGGATGGGCTGCTGGTAGGGGCCAGATGCTTGACTGGATAGGATGCTGATAGTGGGGTCAGATGCTAGACTGGATAGGCTGCTGGTAGAGGGGCCAGATGCTAGACTGGATGGGATGCTGTTAGGGGGGCAAGATGCTAGACTGGGTGGGCTGCTGGTAGGGGGGGACAGATGCTAGACAGGATTGGCTGCTCTTAGGGAGCCAGATGCTAGACTGGATGGGCTGCTGGTAGGGGGGGCAAATGCTAGTCCGGATGGGCTGCTGGTAAGGGGGGCCAGATGCTAGACTGGTTGGGCTGCTGGTAGGGGGGGCAGATGCTAGACTGTATGGGCTGCTGGTAGGAGAGCCAGATGCTAGACTGCATGGGCTGTTGGTAGGGGGGGCAGATGCTAGACTGTATTGGTTGCTGGTGGGGGCCAGATGCTAAACTGGACGGACTGCTGGCAGTAGGGCCAGATACTAGACTGGATGGGCTGCTGGTAGGGGGGCCAGATGCTGGACTGTATGGGCTGCTGGTAGGGAGGCCAGATGCTAGACTGGATGGGCTGCTGGTAGAGGGGTCAGATGCTAGACCGAATGGGCTGCTGGTAGCGGGAACCAGATGCTGGACTGGATGGGCTGCTGGTAGGGGGGGCCAGATGCTAGACTGGATGGACTGCTGGTAGGGGGAGCAGATGCTAGACTGGATAGGCTGCTGGTAGGAGGGCCAGATGCTAGACTGGATGGGCTGCTGGTAGGGGGGGCAGATTCTAGACTGTATGGGCTGTTGGTAGGGGGGCCAGATGCTAGACTGGATGGGCTGCTGGTGGGGTGGCCAGATGCTAGACTGGATGTGCTGCTGGTAGGGGGGCCAGATGCTAGACTGGATGGGTGCTGGTAGGGGGGCCATATGCTAGATTGGATTGGCTGCTGGAAGGGGGGCCAGATGCTAGATTGGAAGGGCTGCTGGCAGGGGGGCCAGATGCTAGACTGGATGGGCTGCTGGTAGGGGGCCAGATGCTTGACTGGATAGGATGCTGATAGTGGGGTCAGATGCTAGACTGGATGGGCTGCTGGTAGAGGGGCCAGATGCTAGACTGGATGGGATGCTGTTAGGGGGGCAAGATGCTAGACTGGATGGGCTGCTGGTAGGGGGACAGATGCTAGACAGGATTGGCTGCTTTTAGGGGGCCAGATGCTAGACTGGATGGGCTGCTGGTAGGGGGGCCAGATGCTAGTCCGGATGGGCTGCTGGTAAGGGGGGGCCAGATGCTAGACTGGTTGTGCTGCTGGTAGGGGGCAGATGCTAGACTGGATAGGCTGCTGGTAGGAGGGCCAGATGCTAGACTGGATGGGCTGTTGGCAGGGGGGGCCGGATGCTAGACTGTATGGGTTGCTGGTGGTGGGCCAGATGCTAAACTGGATGGGCTGCTGGCAGGGGGCCAGATGCTAGACTGGATGGGCTGCTGGTAGGGGGCCAGATGCTTGACTGGTTAGGATGCTGGTGGGGGGAAGATGCTAGACTGGATGGGCTGCTGGCAGGGGGGCCAGATGCTAGACTGGATGGGCTGCTGGTAGGGGGCCAGATGCTTGACTGGTTAGGATGCTGGTAGGGGGGGCAGATTCTAGACTGGATGGGCTGCTGGTAGAGGGGCCAGATGCTAGACTGTATGGGCTGCTGGTAGGGGGGCCAGATGCTGGACTGTATGGGTTGCTGGTAGGGAGGCCAGATCCTAGACTCTATGGGCTGCTGGTAGGAGGGCCAGATGCTGGACTGTATGGGCTGCTGGTAGGGGGGCCAAATGCTAGACTGGATGGGTGGCTGGTAGAGGGGCCAGATGCTAGACTGGATGGGATGCTGGAGGGGGGCCAGATGCTAGACTGTATGGGCTGCTGGTAGGGGGGCCAGATGCTGGACTGTATGGGCTGCTGGTAGGGAGGCCAGATGCTAGGCTGGATTGGCTGCTAGTAGGGGTGCCAGATGCTAGACTTTATGGGCTGCTGGTAGGGGAGCCAGATGCTAGACTGGATATGTTGATGGTAGGGGGGCCAGATGCTAGACTGTATGGGCTGCTGGTAGGGAGGCCAGATGCTAGACAGTATTGTAATAAAAATGAAAGTTTGTGTGTCTGTCATTGTCATTCTAGAAGACATAGTTTGCTGTGAGAGTGTTCCATTTTCCCAATCGGAGCGCTTTTCGCCATAAAGATAAGGGCCATTCCTGCAACATAAGGTTTAGTATGTCTGTTTTATTATTCCTTTTTATTTAATTTAATTGTATATACCATATTGTTTTGTCTCCATTTTGTATCATCTTTGTATAGTTTTATAAATACTGCCTATTTTTCTGGATTAAATATATAAAATTTAATAGCTTTGTTCATTTTGCTCTGTAAACTGCACCCCTGAAGCCATACACTACCTGTAACAGGTGTCCAATCGACCAGTATAAACAATTGGTGGTGGCAGCTAGTAGTTCCTTTTGTTATTGTGGAGTTGACAGTACCAGGGTAGATACATATATTCCATACTTTGGAACCAGAGGTGCATATACTATACACTTACAGTGAGTTCCCCAATAGCCAGCCTAGTAGTGGAAGCAGCTGCGGCCTCGTCCATCGATCATTCGTCAATTGCATAATTGTCCAGATGATTAGAGAATTGGAAGTTGCATCCCCTGGCATATAGGTTGCAGCGATTAGATCTTTGTGACCACCCCAGTGTCATTCCTGACAGTCTGTTATTATTGGTGCATTTTGCTATCATGGTATTAGGTGCCGTGAATTTCTTTTTACTTCCAGCTGCAAACACTGATGGGTGAGCAAAATAATTTAAAATGCAAAGTAGACTGGTTGGAATGTATCTTTGTCTGCAGATTGGGACAGGTGCTCCAATGAAAACAGATTTGACTATTCAAATAATTACTTGTTTTAAATAATGTTTGTAATCATTGTACACAATGTGTCACGGGTGTGACAGTCATCCTGGATCCTGCCGTAGAAGGTCATTGCCATTAGCTCTACAAGCATCTTCTTGATTTTTGCATTTCTGTAATGGAGTGATATTCTTCTCCCTCTAGGACCTAAGAATTACCTCCACCTCGTGATGCTAATTAGCACACCTTTGCTGAAGGTTTAAATACATTCAGTATCTTCAGCAGGGTGCTCTTGTTAGCTCAATTTGCCTCTGTTTTGTTAGAAGTACTAGCAGTAGGCTAGTGTCTCCTCGGAGTACTCTTGGAGGATTGCTTGCGTGATATCTCGGTGGTCTTCTCAAGCTAAGTGTATCCCCTCATTTGTTCACCCTCTCTGTCTTTAGCTGTAGTGCGACTAACTAGCACTCACCCTGTCCCCTTTCTATCCAGGGCCTATCGCTAGAGTCAGGCAGGGATTAGGTTCCTGCTCGGCGATAGGTGAAACCTATGTATGGACGTTTAGGGCAGACACGGTGTTAGATCTGCCTAGGGTCCCCCCCCTTCCCTAGTGTTTGGGCTCCTCCATCCCTCTCCTCATTGTTGTGCACCATCTCCCTCACCCAGCATGACACAATGGTACAGAATTATTGAGATGGGGATTAGGGGTCCTTGTAAATATTTTGCATCAAGCCCTATGAGCGTCAATGTAAAGGTACAGTGGCATGTAAAGTTTGGGCACCTCTGGATAAAAATATATGTAATTGTGAACAGTTAAGCAAGATGAAGATTAAATTATCTCTTAAAGGACTAAAGTTAAAGACAATATATTTCCTTTGTATTTTAGGCAAAAATATATACAGCTCTGGCACAGTTTTATAAAAATCAGCTTCTCTACATGTCTGACAGCCATTCCATTCCAGTGTCAGTTGAATTCCAACCAGAGTATACCTCATTCTACTTAATGTGCTTCTGATTAGGTGATCACTGACACCTGAACCAAATCTTATTTAACAAGGAAAATATAAAAAAACACTGCTGTGGTGTTCACAATCCTCTTGCAATAGGACAAGCTGGATGGCAAAACAAGTGCTAATAATATCCCAAAAGTAATAGGAATGAAAAAATAACTTAACCATGGCAAAGGAGTTGAAAAGTCTTGAGTGAGGAAAAAAAGGGCTCAATTCTGGCTTTACTAGCAGAGGGATACAGTGAGCATCATGCTGCCTCCATCCTTAAAATTTCTAAGATGGCAGTCCATTACAACAAGGTCAAGCAGCAGACATTGGGGACTACAAATCTACAGACCGGCAGAGGGCGAAAGCGACTCCACTAACCGGGAAGACCGTCATCTTATTCAAATGTCACTCAGCAACCACAGGACCTACAAAAGGAATGGCAAATGGCAGCTGGGGTGAAATGCACAGCAAGAACAGTTCGTAACAGGCTCCTAGAAGCAGGGCTCAGTCATGTAAAGCTAGAAAAAAGCCTTTCATCAATGAGAAGCAAAGGAAAGCCAGGCTGAAGTTTACCAAAGACCATAAGGTAATCTTCTCTGATGAGTCCAATTTTCAGCTTTTCCCAACACCTGGTCATCTAATGGTTAGATGGAGAACTGGAGAGGCGTACAAGCCACAGTGTCCTGTACCCACTGTGAAATTTGGTGGAGGATCGGTGATGATCTGGGATGCTTCAGCAAGGCGGGAATTGGGCAGATTAATCTTTGCAAAGGACATATGAATCAAGCTGCATACGAGGTTATCCTGGAAAAACAGTTGATTCCTTCTGCTCAGGCAATGTTCTCCAACTCTGAGGACTGGTTTTTCCAGCAGGACAATGCGCCATGCCACACAGCTAGGTCAATCAATTTGTGGATGAAGGACCACCACATCAAATCCCTGTCATGGCCAGCCCAATCTCCAGACCTGAACCCCATTGAAAACCCCTGAATGTAATCAAGAGGAAGATGGATAATCACAAGCCATCAAACAAAGAAGAACTGCTTACATTTTTGTACCAGGAGTGGTATAAGATCACCCAAAAGCAGTGTGAAAGACTGGTATAAAGCATGCCAAGACACATGAAAACTGGGATTAAAAATCATGGTTATTCCACAAAATATTGATTTCTGAACTCTTCCTGAGTTAAAACAATTAGTATTGTTGTTTCTAAATAATTATAACTTGTTTTCTTAGCATTATTTGAGGTCTGCAAGCACTGCATTTTTTATTTTGACCATTTCTCATTTTCTAAAAATAAGTACAAAATTTATTGCTTGGAAATTCTGAGACATGTTGTCAGTAGTTTATAGAATAAAAGAGCAATTTACATTTTGCTCAAAAATATATCATAGCTTGTAAACGCTTTTTGTAGCCAGACAAGAGTGTTTCAATTCTTGTTTGAGGGATTTTGATCCATTCTTCCTTGGAAAATTCTTCCAGTTCTGTGAGATTCCTGGGTCGTCTTCCATGCACTGCTATTTTGAGGTCTAGCCACAGATTTTCAATGATGTTCAGATCAGGGGACTGTGAGGGCCATTGTAAGACCTTCAGCTTGCGCATTTTGAGGTAGTCTATTGTGCATTTTGACATCTGTTTAGGATCATTATGAATTTGTAGAAGCCATCCTCTTTTTAACTTCAGCTTTTTTACAGATGGTGTTATGTTTGCATCAAGAATTTGTTGAAATTTCATTGAATCCATTCTTTTCACTACCTGTGAAATGTTCCCCGTGCCATTGGCTGCAAGACAACCACAAAGCACGATTGATCCACCAGCATACTTAAAGCGAACATGTCAACAGATTTGACCGACATGAGATACGACCACCACCTTTCAGGCCTACCCAACCTGACATACAAGGCAAGAAAAAGACATTTTATCAGTGTGCTGAATGCTTGCGACCGTAGAAAGATGCCGGGCTGACGCAGGCATTCCACAATGTCACATTTTTCATCCCTTAATAGGCATGAGGTAGCACTCTAGGCAGGTGTCTACTCTGCCTACCCCTTGTCCCGCCCTGCTGTTCACACCAAAATGCGTTAGCAAATAAAAAACCTTTAATAATTTGCTTGAAGAGACTTCAAACCAGCAACGCACTCCCTCCAACCATATTTTATCCATTTCTACAACTTCTCAATTAAGACAGAGCCAATCAGTTGTCAGAATTAGTGGGGACTCCACTGGTTCTATTACTTCACTTTTATGGTGTAGCAAGATGTTTCACTAAAAAGAAGAAAACTTTTTTTTTTTACTTAAATGCATGTATTTTGGGGTTAAAAAATACATTTTGCAATTTTCAATTGGGGTTCATTAAGCATTTTGTACCATTTCCTTCTATGGGCTCCTGGTTTCTCTGCACATGCAACTTTGACCTGGTTTGTGCTCATAAATCAGCTGAGAGGAGCTCAGAAAAAAACTGATAAAAGTGTGATAAACTCTCCAGTGAGACCCCTCAATGATAGATTCTCAGCCCATTGTGCAGCCAGTAATAGACAGTGCAATTCAGCGGCTGTAGGAAGCAATTTGTAAAACGTTTTTAAAGAAACCCAGGTGCAAAAATGATTTTTAGCCCACAAGTGTATGCATTTTAGTGAAAAAAAAGAAGCAAAATGTCCTCAAAAATGGACAACCCCTTTAATAATAATATCAGTCCTGCATAGGGGACATACAGCCCAACAAGGATTGCGGATCTGGCAGAGAAGAGGATAGGTCTGAGAGCTGCGAGGATATGATGATGGCATTCTGTAGTCAGACTGACTTCCTGTCTACACCGAAGACCATGTGCTGTACTGGTGGCAGACAGGAGATAAAAGGACAAAACTGCTCATAATGAAAGGAGTAAAATGTATAGATGCAATAGAGCTGGGATGAAACAAATTATGCAGTCGGAATATTACTATTGAGCTACTCTTTTATGTGCAAAAAGAAGTTTTGGTGGAATGCTACTTGAATTTATTTCTACGATTCTGGTTGTCATTGAAAGCTTGAAAGAGAATGCTCAGATTTGGTTATTAAGTTACCACTTTGATGGGAACACATAATTTAAGATCGACCTATAGTAGATGTGTGCGCAGGATTTCGGTCCCCGATACAATGACAGCAAATAAGGCGACGTGGACAACAATCCAGTCTGAAAATGGACAATAATCTTGTCTGAACGTTGTCAACAATCCTGTCCGAACGCTGACAATAATCCTGTCAGAACATGGACAACAATCCAGTATGAAAGTGGACAACAATCCTGTCCGAACGTTGTTAACAATCCAGTCCGAACATTGTCAACAATCCAGTCCGAACAGTGACAACAATCCAGTCCGAACGTTGACAACAATCCAGTCAGAACATGGACAACAATCCAGTTTGAAAATGGACAACAATCCTGTCCGAACGTTGTAAACAATCCAGTCCGAACGTTGACAACAATCCAGTCCGAACGTTGACAACAATCCAGTCAGAACATGGACAACAATCCAGTCTGAAAGTGGACAACAATCCTGTCCGAACGTTGACAACAATCCAGTCAGAACGTTGACAACAATCCAGTCTGAAATTGGACAACAATTCAGTCAGATCATTGACAACAATTCAGTCCGAACGTTGACAACAATTCAGTCCGAACGTTGACAACAATTCAGTCCGAACGTTGACAACAATCCAGTCTGAAATTGGACAACAATCCAGTCAGGCATTGACAACAATCCAGTCCGAACGTTGACAACAATCCAGTCTGAATTGGACAACAATCCAGTCAGGCATGACAACATCCAGTCCGAACGTTGACAACAACCCAGTCCGAACGTGGACAACAATCCATTCTGATGATACTATCACATTTACCGTTTCAGAGGTCAGTTTTGTGTTTGCATGTTTTAGTGTCTAATTTAGAGACATATATTTTGATCGGTGAGAGGAGAATGTTCCCGGTCCTGTCACAATTACCCGAGCGCAGCTGGCAGTTATAAATACATGTTTAGCCCTTATGAGCCATGACTCAGAGAAGCTCCTGTACTGGATATTACCTTAGAAACAGGTCTCTTCCGATTGACGTCAGTACTGGCTATGGAGCGAGCACATTTGTGGTTACTCTGATGAGGAATATAATACCGACTTCATGGTTCCAGTCCTCAACAACTGCCTTCGGGTGTATTATGTGAATTATTGAAATAGTCATGTTCCAGACTGGAAATTGAATTGTATCTATCATAATTGAACATGTTTCTATGTAAGAATAGTATAAGCTATATCAACCTGCCCTATGGATGTATAGAAGAAGTACAGAAAATATTTAGACTTGAGAGTCCTCAGTGGTTGATACCTTTTAATGGATAACTGAAAAGATGGTAACAAATTGCAAGCTTTCGAGACTACTCCGGTCTCTTCATCAGGCAAAGACTAAAACAAAAACTGAAGAATCACATATATATACACAAGAGGACACAGGAATAGTGCAATAGGTAAGACAAGTGACGTGAAGCAGAACTGTCATTATGGCAGAGGAATGAACATAAATATTGGAACAGATCATAGATAAGGAGAGAGTTTTATTACCCTCTGATTGGGGTCTGGTGTTGTGTTTTGATGCCCCTAGAAGGTCAGAGACGCAGATTCCTTAATTGATATAGAATGACATGAATCCATGTGACACGTTCATTCCAGCACTAAGAGTGTCAAAGGTCATCATAAGTTTGTATTCCCAAACCTCATGTCATTCTATATCAATTAAGGAATCTGCGTCTCTGACCTTCTAGGGGCATCAAAACACAACACCAGACCCCAATCAGAGGGTAATAAAACTCTCTCCTTATCTATGATCTGTTCCAATATTTATGTTCATTCCTCTGCCATAATGACAGTTCTGCTTCACGTCACTTGTCTTACCTATTGCACTATTCCTGTGTCCTCTTGTGTATATATAATATATGTGATTCTTCAGTTTTTGTTTTAGTCTTTGCCTGATGAAGAGACCGAGTAGTCTCGAAAGCTTGCAATTTGTTACCATCTTTTCAGTTAGCCATTAAAAGGTATCAACCACTGAGGACTCTCAAGTCTAAATATTTTTCTATCTACTGGCTAACACGGTAGGAAGATACACATCTTTCCTATAGAAGAAGTACAGTAATGTGCAAATGTTATAAGCAGGTCGGGAAAAAAGGTTTTAAGGTAGGAATGCTGTCATAAAAAAAAAGTGATAACTGTTTATTTTTATCAATTAATAAAATGCATTTTTGCCCTTTCAAATTTTTCATCAAATCTAGTCCCTTGTAGCATCTGTTCACACACTGTCCATGCACTTAATATCACTTTTTATCTGTACGTATACAGATAATGGCTGGTGACCGGTTCATGCAGCATTATATTAATGCCTTACTTATTATATTGATGACTGGACCTCTATAATACAAGCACTTTTTGCCTATTACCTTTCGTGTCCCTCTATTTACTCATAGATTGTAAGCTTGCAAGCAGGACTCTCACTCATCTTGGTATGTGTTGAATTATGTGTTAGTCTGTTATATTTTCATAGTGTGTACAAGTTTTCTCTGAATTGTAAAATTATGCAGGATATTTTGGTCCTATAGAAATAAAAGAAACTAGTAGACTAGTTGAAAAGGCGGGTCCCTGGCAGCTTCATCCCACCTGTTGGAAATAACTGACAGGTCTCTTATTACACATGCACACAGGCGAGACCCATCAGGGGAGCAGGTACGGAGAAGCCAGCAGTCATATAGACAGTGATGGAGTGGAGGCCAAACAAGCACTCCTCTGCTGCATGGAAGACCGGGCTGCAGAGTGCCATTCTCGGAATTACTGGCGATCCCAGTGGTCAGATCCCCAGCAATCAGCAAATTATCCCCTATTCTTTGGATAGGGAATAACATGTTTTTGCGAATAATTCCTCACCTACTACACACACAGTGGGTGAAATAAGTAATTTGAAAGCAATCGTGCCACCTAGTGAAAAATAACATCAGCCGGTTTAACTGATGGCCTATAAAAAGGTGCCTCATTCCCAATGTTCCACACAAGAAACATCTCATTATCAATAAAATTAGTGAGCTATCTCAAGACTAGTGTTGAGCGATACGATACCGCAAGTATCGGGTATCGGCCGATATTAGCTCTATCGGCCTTTCGATACTTAGTTCCGATATTTTCGTCTTATCGGATACCGGAATCGGGATTGTCACTGTCACTGTCAGTGTCCATCGGTCGGGTCTGTCAGGAGTCAGCGGCACTTACCTGGCAGAAGATCTCGGCGGTCACGGGCTGGACTGCTTCATGGCCGCCATCATCTTTCCCCGGCGGTCACGTGCAGTTTCTCGCGATAACTGCAGTGACTGCTGGGTAATCCCGGCCGTAAAGCAGTCAGTCCGATGACGTCACCGCCGGGGAAGCAGGTAATCAGCTGTGCTGCGTCGCGATGACAGGCTCTGCCTGTCATTGCGATGTAGCAGAGCTGGATCGTCGTGGGACTGTCGTTACTATGGACTGCGTCGGACAGGTGGTATACTGTTGGTTTTTTTTTTTTCTTTTTTTACAGGAGATCGATGGCGTCGCAGGAATGAGAGTATAATAAAAGAAATGAAAACTGTGTTGTCTCTTTTATTTCATTAAAAGACTTTTTTCTTGCTTTGTCTTTTTTTTATACATTTAATAACTTTGGGATTAATAATGGATCGGTGTCTTATTGACACCTCTCCATTATTAACCGGGCGTATTGTCACCGTGCAATCAACGGTGACATTAACCCCTTATTACCCCACTTGCCACCGCTACAGGGCAGTGGGAAGAGCCGGGTAAAGTGCCACAATTGGCACATCTTTTGATGCGCCAAATGTGGGGCTGCTGTAGCCTGGTATTATCAGGCTGTTGAGGGCCAAAATCCATGGGCCTTGACAGTCTTTTAATACCAGGCCGCAGCAGTCTGCATTTTACTTGGCTGGTTAACAAAAAATTGTCTTCAAAATTTGGGAGGTATGCTGTATGACCTCCCTACAACTTCTGGGCATGCTCCTGATGGTCTCCTGAGGGATCTCCTCCCACACCTGGACTAAAGCATCCACCAACTCCTGGACAGTCTGTGGTGCAACGTGGCATGGCCTAAAATTTGCTGCAGCAGGCACAGCGTGCCACAGCCTTTGTCCCTCTTTCCCTTCTTCAAAGGTTGGGAAGTATGATGGTGGGCCCCAGGAATATATTTTCTCTGGTGGGCCCAAGGTACTCCAGTCCGACGCTGCTGGCAAGGTCCATGTATGTTGGCTCCTTAACAGCCTTAAATACCATGCCTCAGCAGCAGGGGCGTACATAGAAATCATGGGGCCCCATAGCAAAAGTCTGAATGGGCCCCCCCCAAAAAAAAAAAACCCAGAGCCATTGTAAATGTAAAGTGCCAGCACAGTGAGGGGACACATTAAACAAAAAAATGTATTATGCCCCCATAGATTGTGCCCCCATAGATGCTCCATAGTATAGGCCCTTATGCTGCCGCAGCTGCTGCAACCAAAAAAAAAAAAAAAACATACTCACCTTTCGTCGCTGGGGGCCAGGTGCCGGTGTCCTGAGCAGGGGGTGACACCAGGTGCCGATGTCACCGCTCGCTCAGGGCCCCGGCACATGAGATATTTACCTGTCCTCTCTCCACTGCTGAGTGCCGCTGTCTTCGGGGTCCTCCAGCAGTGAATGATGAGGCAGAGGGCGCGGCGCGCACTAACGACGTCATCGCGCCCTCTGACCTGAACATTGCAGCAAGAGGACGCGAGCAACGGTGGAACGGGACAGGTAAATATCCCTTATACTCACCCTTCTGCCGGCGCGGTCTGTGCAGCCCCTGCTCTTCTTCCACGGTCTCCGCCGCCAGTGTTCAGCGGTCACGCGGGACAGCTCATTAAAGTCATGAATATGTGCGTATTCATGACTGTAATGAGCGGTACCACCTGACCGCTGAACACAGGCGTCGGAGACCGTGGGAGAAGAGCAGGGGCTGCAGAGACCGCACCAGGAGGGGTGAGTATATAGAAGAGCTGCGCTCCCCCTCCCCCGCCGACCCCTGGTAGTACTGTGTCAGCACAGCTACCCGACCGTCGAGGGCCCCCTCACCTGTCCGGGCCCCATAGCAGCTGCTTGGTCTGCTTCATTCACGGTACGCCACTGCTCAGCAGTCTGCTTCATCTGGCTGGTTAACAAAAATGGGGGGACCCGACGCCATTTTTTATTCGAAGGGAACCCCTATTTTTGTTAATCAGTTCCCTCTGACGTCACTGATTGTGTCCCTGGCTGACCTGAAGTGAAAGTGGAAAGCAATCAATTAAGCTTTCCACTTCCTCTCCTGTCAGCCAGGAGAGCAACTCATTCATTTGGGGGTTTACTGTGAGGCTGCAGCATTAGCTGCGGTCCCTGCAGTAAACATTAACCCTTTCTGAAGGATTACACCGTGGGACCTGACTGTGCATGGGATAGGTAAGAATAATTTTGCTTTTTTATTTTATTTTTATTACAGGAAATGGTTTTTGCAGTCAAATAAAAGATGGTCAAAAACATGTGTCTTTATTTCATTAAAATGATTTTTAATTAAAGTGTGTGTGTTTTATTTTTATTTCATGCAATAGGATTAATAATTGATAGTTGTCTAATTGAAAGCTCTCAATTATTAACCTGGCTTAAGGTCACCTTTCAATTGCAATGTGGCTTTAACCCCATATTAACCCATTCGCCACCGCTACAGGGCAATGGGAATAGACGGGCAAAGTGCCAGAAAGGGCGAATCTAATTATAGATTTGTCTTTTCTGGGGTGTCTGGGGCAGATGTTAGTAGCCAGGGGGGGCAAAAATAATGGTCCCTCTCTGGGCTATTATTATCTGCCCCCATTCGCTGTCTTTGTCTGTCTGGTTGCGAAAATAGGGCGGGAGCCCACGCATTTTTTTTAAACAATTTTACACCTCATATATATATATATACATGTCATTGAATTTGTGACACATATATATATATTTATATTTATAGTTCATACACTTCTACATAGTATAATAGCCGCTAATTCAATTGACGGCTTTTGTGAAAATGCAGAACCCGACATGAAATGACACTTGGTGTACATAGGGTTAACCATGTATTTTCATGTCCTTTGCTATCTGATTTGCACAAACAATTACATCAGTCTATGTGTGCAAAATTTCACACCTGTAGGGGTTAATTAAAGGTGTAAATTCGTAGCAAAAAAGTCCGGTTTTTTTTACAACGAATTTACACCTTTAATTAACCCCTACAGGTGTGAAATTTTGCACACATAGACTGATGTAATTGTTTGTGCAAATCAGATTGCAAACGACATGAAAAGACATGGTTAACCCTATGTACACCAAGTGTCATTTCATGTCGGGTGCGTCTGTCTTTTCACAGAAGCCGACTTTACCCGGCAATTGAATCAGAGGCTATTTTACTATGTAGAAGTGTATAAACTATACATATATGTATATATATGTCACAATGACATGTATATATATATATATATGTATTCTATGTGTGTATATTTAGTGTTTACAAGGAAATAAAGGTTTTTTTTTGTTGCGATATTTTGTTCCCATAGACTTACATGGGACTTCCGGTATCGGAATCGGATATCGCCGATATTTAGTGATATCGGCGATACCATTCCGATCCGATATTTTTAGATATCGAGCAGTATCGCTCAACACTACTCAAGACCTTTGCAAAACATACTGATGGCATTGGTTACAGAAGAATTTCTAAACTATTGAAGGTTCCACAGAGCACTGTTTTAGCCATAATACGGAAGTGGAGAAAACATTATTTCACCAGGTACTCCCTCCAAGATTTCATACAGAAGAGTGAAAAGAATTATCAGAATTATTATCCAAGAGCCAAAGACCACCTATGGAGAGCTACAGAAAGATCTGGAATCAGCAGGCACAATTGTTTCAAAGAAAGTAATACACTCACCCTCTATGGCTGTATGCACGCTCAATATGTAAAGACTTCATTGTTGAACAAAAAGAATGTCCAAGAACGTATTTAAGTTTGCTCAACAACTTTTAGACAAGCCTGTGAAATATTGGGAGAATATAGTCTGGTCACATGAGACCAAAATTGAACTCTTTGGATGCCATAATACACACCATGTTTGGAGGCCAAAAGTCACTGCATATCAATCCAAACATACCATACCAACATTAATGTTTCGAAATGTGATGGCAGGGTTACCAACTGTTTAGAAACTCCAGGACAGTTCTTCAAAATTCTTTTTTTAAAGCATCAGTGATTTTTGAGGCAGAAGAAACTTAAACAGATTGTTCTGACTGTAGTCATAATTACAGTGAATTATTGTTATGGTTTTGCATATATAGCGCTTTACATATATTATCATGCAACTGATGTCTTCATTTCAGAATTATGAGGTGTAGATATGGATCACTTATAATCATAATCATTTATTATGGTTTTCCAAAAAAATATTGTACAGTAGGTACGGAAAGTATTCAGACCCTTTTAAATTTTTCACTCTTTGTTTCATTGCAGCCATTTGGTAAATTTAAAAAAGTTCATTTTTTTTCCTTAATGTACACTCTGCGCTCCACCTTGACTGGAAAAAAACAGAAATGTAGAAATTTTTGCAAATTTATTTAAAAGGAAAAACTGAAAAACTGCGCGCAAAAAAACTGTAAAAACGCAATGTGTGCACATGCCCTTAGGGGGTTTTCACACGAACAAAAGTGGACAGCTCTATACCCTTATTTCTCAGCGCCGTAAAAAGTGGCGCTGAGGAATAAGTACCCTTAACTGCCTCTGTTAAAAAAGCGTATTGGCGGTGGTTAAGGGGTTAATCTGCTGCGATCCCGTGCTGTCCTGTCTGTATAATCTTTTGCATCCTCCGCTGCCCAGGAGCTGTGGAATGATCAGACCATGTCCCTGTACGGTCAGACACAGACATTACACAGACACAGCAGGGGCACATTTATAAGATTATCTCAGCATAGGAACATTTTATTAAACACATCCAATTGTGGAAATTATTATTATTCCAAGATCTATTGATTAAAATCAACTTTTGTTCATGGTAAAACCACTTTATGAAGAAAAAAAAGTAGGCAATAATACTTCCTAAAGGGGCACTCAGGGATCTTTATTTGTTTGAAGGCAGCATTCGGTACGCATTGCTTAGGTGGCAGAATACTTACCTTTTCCGGGGTGCTGGCACCACACTGTTTATGGGTCAATTCTAAGGTTGCATATGAAATGTGAAAAAGGAAGATTTCCTAGATGTTAAAGTAAAATATCCAGAGCAGATTATGGACAGCAGTTCTGGAACAGAGGCCGATGTTACCAGCATCTGACAAAAAATTGGTTTAAGCAGATGTGGAATTCTTGGACAGACGACGAGAAGGAAATATTTTCGTTTTCCGTATATAGAGCTGTGGATGAGTCAGAGTAATACCGTTCTCTGCATTCTTCTCTCCACATGATCTACGGCTGACTGCTGGAGGTCCGCCACCACCACATCCTATTTTCAGCTTTCAGTCTATCTGAAATCAGAGGGAAACTGAACATTTTTTTTTTTACCAGTAATGAAAGCGGGGCAGGAAAGCTACCAACTACAGTTTATAGAAAAGTAGTTATTTTTGTAAAATGTCCAGCGCTGCGGTCTCTTTCATGCAGCTGAAAACTGTCATTTCCTTAAAAGCCATAGCACAGAAATAGAGGTGAAAAAAAGACTGAACACAACTTTCTGCTGTGTTTAAAGGCAAATTTTTACTATGTCTCGAGATTATTCGTTTTCTTTTAACCCAAATGGTGGTATGCATGTTAATGACCGGTCCAATTTTTACAACTCTGACCACTGTCCCTTTATGAGGTAATAACTCTGGAACGCTTCCATGGATCCCGGTGATTCAGACACTGTTTTCTCGTGACATATTGTACGAGATTGTTGATAGTGGTAAAATTTCTTTGATATGAATTGTGTTGATTTGTGAAAAAAATGGAAATTTGGCAAAAATTTAGAAAATTTTCATGCCCTTAAATGACAGAGACATGTCACACAAAATACTTAATAGTAACATTTACCACATGTCTACTTTACATCAGCACAATTTTGGAACCAAATTTTTTAATTGTTAGGAAGTTATAAGGGTTTTAAAGTTAACCAGCGATTTCTCATTTTTACAAGACCATTTTTTTTAGGGACCACATCACATTTGAAGTCACTTTGAGGGGTCTATATGATAGAAAATACCCAAAAATGACACCATTCTAAAAACTGCACCCTGAAGGTGCTCAAAACCACATTCAAGAAGTTTATTAACCCTTGAGGTACTTCACAGGAATTTTTGGAATGTTTAAAAAAAAATGACCATTTAACTTTTTTTCACAAAAAATTTACTTTTGATCCAATTTGTTTTATTTTACCAAGGGTAACAGGAGAAATTGAATCCTGAAAGTTGTTGTACAATTTGTCCTGAGTACGCTGATGCCCCATATGTGGGGGAACCACCGTTTGGGTGCATGGCAGAGCTCGAAAGGGAAGGAGCGCAGTTTGACTTTTCAATGCAAAATTGGCTGGAATAGAGATCGGAACGCCATGTCTCGTCTGGAGAGCCCCTGATGTGCCTAAATAGTGGAAACCCCCCACAAGTGACACAATTTTAGAAAGCAGACCGCCTAAGGAAATTATATAAATGTGTGGTGAGTAGAGTTGAGCGATACTTTCCGATATCCTAAAGTATCGGAATCGGAATGGTATCGCCGATATCACTAAAATATTGGCGATACCCGATACCGATACCGGAAGTCCCATGTAAGTCTATGGGAACAAAATATTGCAACTAAAAAAACCCCATTCTTTCCTTGTAAACACTAAATATACACACATAGAATACATATATATATATATTATACATGTCATTGTGACATATATATATACATATATGTATAGTTTATACACTTCTACATAGTAAAATATCCTCTCTGATTCAATTGCCGGGTAAAGCCGGCTTCAGTGAAAAGACAGAAGCACCCGACATGAAATGACACTTGGTGTACATAGGGTTAACCATGTCTTTTCATGTCGTTTGCTATCTGATTTGCACAAACAATTAAATCAGTCTATGTGTGCAAAATTTCACACCTGTAGGGGTTAATTAAAGGTGTAAATTCGTTGTAAAAAAAACGGACTTTTTTGCTACGAATTTACACCTTTAATTAACCCCTACAGGTGTGAAATTTTGCACACATAGACTGATTTAATTGTTTGTGC
Source organism: Oophaga sylvatica (assembly GCA_033576555.1). Classification (NCBI taxonomy): domain Eukaryota; kingdom Metazoa; phylum Chordata; class Amphibia; order Anura; family Dendrobatidae; genus Oophaga; species Oophaga sylvatica. Next base: position 51,807,803 of record JARQOD010000005.1, read on the forward strand.
AAATTAGATAGCAAAGGACATGAAAAGACATGGTTAACCCTATGTACACAAGTGTCATTTCATGTCGGGTTCTGCATTTTCACAAAAGCCGGCAATTGAATTAGCGGCTATTATACTATGTAGAAGTGTATGAACTACAAATATAAATATATATATATATATATATATATGTGTCACAAATTCAATGACATGTATATATTATATATATATATATGAGGTGTAAAATTGCTGAAAAAAATGCGTGGGCTCCCGCCCTATTTTCGCAACCAGACAGACAAAGCCAGTGAGTGGGGGCAGATAATAATAGCCCAGAGAGGGACCATTATTTTTGCCCCCCCCCGGCTACTAACATCTGCCCCCAGACACCCCAGGAAAGACAAATCTATAATTAGATTCGCCCTTTCTGGCACTTTGCCCGTCTATTCCATTGCCCTGTAGCGGTGGCGAATGGGTTAATATGGGGTTAAAGCCACCTTGCTATTGAAAGGTGACCTTAAGCCAGGTTAATAATTGAGAGCTGTCAATTAGACAACTATCAATTATTAATCCTATTGCATGAAATAAAAATAAAACACACACACTTTAATTAAAAATCATTTTAATGAAATAAAGACACATGTTTTTGACCATATTTTATTTTACTGCAAAAAACCATTTCCTGTAATAAAATAAAATAAAAAAGCAAAATTATTCTTACCTATCCCATGCACAGTCAGGTCCCACGGTGTAATCCTTCAGAAAGGGTTAATGTTTACTGCAGGGACCGCAGCTAATGCTGCAGCCTCACAGTAAACCCCAAATGAATGAGTTCCTCTCCTGCCTGACAGGAGAGTAAAGGCTGGGTGTCACATAACGATACACCAGCGATCCCGACAACGATATGCACTTGTCAGGATCGCTGGTGTATCGCTACATGATCGCTGCTGAGCTGCCAAACAGGCAGCTTAGGCAGCGATCTGGGACAGCGACACTGCGGGTAACATCGCTTAAGGGCCCGTCTCACATAGCGATATCGCTACCGAGATCGCTGCTGAGTCACAAGTTTTGTGACGCAGCAGCGAGCTCACCAGCGATATCGCTGTGTGTGACATTCAGCGACGATCAGCCCCCCTGCCGGGTATCGCTGATCGTCGCAGAAATGTCAGGACCTTTTTTTGATCGCTGGTTTCCCTCTGACAGGCACGCATCGCTGCGTGTGACAGGCGGGAGACCAGCGATCCGCTGGTAACCAAGGTACACAGCTGGTTTCCAGGCACCGCGCAGCGCTTGGAAACCCGCTGTGTACCTTGGATACCAGCTCCCTGCATCAGGGCGCTGGTATCCAAGGTACACAGCGGGTTTCTAGGCACAGCCCCGCGCCTGGAAACCCGCTGTGTACCTTGGTTACCAGCGGATCGCTGGTCTCCCGCCTGTCACACGCAGCGATGCGTGCCTGTCAGCGGGAAACCAGCGATCAAAAAAAGGTCCTGACATTTCAGCGACGATCAGCGATACCCGGCAGGGGGGCTGATCGTCGCTGAATGTCACACACAGCGATATCGCTGGTGAGCTCGCTGCTGCGTCACAAAACTAGTGACTCAGCAGCGATCTCGGTAGCGATATCGCTATGTGAGACGGGCCCTTAAGTGGAAAGCTTTAATTGATTGCTTTCCACTTTCACTTCAGGTCAGCCAGGGACACAATCAGTGACGTCAGAGGGAACTGATTAACAAAAATAGGGGTTCCCTTCGAAAAAAAAATGGCGTGGGGTCCCCCCTGTTTTTGTTAACCAGCCAAATGAAGCAGACCGCTGAGGCCTGGATTTTCAGGCTGTTAAGGAGCCAAGATCCATGGACCTTGCCAGCCTGATAATACTAGGCCACAGCAGTCTGCATTTCTTGGCTGATTAACAAAAATAGGGGATCCCCTCGAAAAAAATTGGCGTGGGGTCCCCCCTATTTTTGTTAACCAGCCAGATGAAGCAGACCGCTGAGGCCTGGATTTTCAGGCTGTTAAGGAGCCAAGATCCATGGACCTTGCCAGCCTGATAATACCAGGCCACAGCAGTCTGCATATCTTGGCTGATTAACAAAAATAGGGGATCCCCTCGAAAAAAATTGGCGTGGGGTCCCCCCTATTATTGTTAACCAGCCAGATGAAGCAGACCGCTGAGGCCTGGATTTTCAGGCTGTTAAGGAGCCAAGATCCATGGACCTTGCCAGCCTGATAATACCAGGCCACAGCAGTCTGCATATCTTGGCTGATTAACAAAAATAGGGGATCCCCTCGAAAAAAATTGGCATGGGGTCCCCCCTATTTTTGTTAACCAGCCAGATGAAGCAGACCGCTGAGGCCTGGTTTTTCAGGCTGGTAAGGATCCAATATCCATGGACCTTGCAAGCCTGATAATACCAGGCCACAGCAGTCTGCTTAGCTTGGCTGGTTAACAAAAATAGGGGATCCCCTCGAAAAAAAAAAACGGCGTGGGGATCCCCCTATTTTTGTTAACCAGCCAAGTAAAATGCAGACTGCTGCGGCCTGGTATTAAAAGACTGTCAAGGCCCATGGATTTTGGCCCTCAACAGCCTGATAATACCAGGCTACAGCAGCCCCACATTTGGCGCATCAAAAGATGTGCCAATTGTGGCACTTTACCCGGCTCTTCCCACTTGCCCTGTAGCGGTGGCAAGCGGGGTAATAAGGGGTTAATGTCACGTTGATTGCACGGTGACAATAAGCCCGGTTAATAATGGAGAGGTGTCAATAAGACACCGATCCATTATTAATCCCAAAGTTATTAAATGCATAAAAAAAAGACAAAGCAAGAAAAAAGTATTTTAATGAAATAAAAGAGACAACACAGTTTTCATTAATTTTATTGTACTCTCATTCCTGCGACGCCATCGATCTCCTGTAAAAAAAAGAAAAAAAACAAACCAACAGTATACCACCTGTCCGACGCAGTCCATAACGACAGTCCCACGACGATCCAACTCTGCTACATCGCAATGACAGGCAGAGCCTGTCATCGCGACGCAGCACAGCTGATTACCTGCTTCCCCGGCGGTGACGTCATCGGACTGACTGCTTTACGGCCGGGATTACCCAGCAGTCACTGCAGTTATCGCGAGAAACTGCATGTGACCGCCGGGGAAAGAAGAGGATGTCGGCCATGAAGCAGTCCAGCCCGTGACCGCCGGAGATCTTCTGACAGGTAAGTGCCGCTGACTCCTGACAGACCCGACCGACGGACACTGACAGTGACAGTGACAATCCCGATTCCGGTATCCGATAAGACGAAAATATCGGAACTCGGAATCGGAATTCCGATACAGCCAATATCGGCCGATACCCGATATTTGCAGTATCGGAATGCTCAACCCTAGTGGTGAGCACTTTGAACCCCTAAGTGCTTCACAGAAGTTTATAATGTAGAGCTGTAAAAATATAAAATCATATATTTTTCACAAAAATTATCTTTAGGCCCCCAATTTTTATTTTCCCAAGGGTAACAGGAGAAATTATACCCAAAAAGTTGTTGTGCAATTTGTCATGAGTATGCTAATATCCCATATGAGGGGATAAACCACTTTTTGGGAGCATGGCAGAGCTTGAAAGCGAAGGAGCACCGTTTGACTTTTTTAACGCAGAACTGGCTGGAATTGAGATCAGATGCCATGTCGCGTTTGGAGAGCCCCTGATGTGCCTAAACAGGGGAAACCCCCAATTCTAACTCCAACCCTAACCCCAATACACCCCTAATCCCAACCCTAACCATAATCCTAAACTTAACACACCCCTAACCCTAATCCCAACCCTAACCCTAATCCCAACTCTAACCCTAATCCCAACTGTAATCATAATCCTAACTTTAGCCCCAACCCTAACCCTAACTTTAGCTCCAACTCTAACCCTAACATTAGCCCCAACTCTAACCCTAACTTTAGCCCCAACCCTAACTTTAGCCCCAACCCTAACCCCAAGTCCAATCCTAACCCTAAACCCTAATGGGAAAATGGAAATAAATGCTTTTTTAAAATTTTATTATTTTTCCCTAACTAAGGGGGAGATAAAGGGGGGTTTGATTTACTATTTATAGCGCGTTTATATGTCTGGCAGCTGTCACACACAAAAAGATGCTTTTTATTGAAAAAAATAGTTTTTGCATCACCACATTTTGAGAGCTATAATTTTTCCATATTTTGGCCACGGAGACATGTGAGATCTTATTTTTGCAGGACGAGTTGACAATTTTATTGGTACCATTTTTGGGCGCATGACATTTTCTGATCACTTTTTATTCTGATTTTTGTGAGGCAGAATGAGCATCAATTCATGAATTTCTTTTGGGGGAGGCGTTTAACCATTTCACGTGTGGTAAAATTGATAAAGCAGTTCTATTCTTCGGGTCAGTATGATGACAGTGATACCTCATTTATATTTTTTTATGTTTTGGCGCTTTTATACAATAAAAACTATTTTTATATAAAAAATAATTATTTTTACATCGCTTTATTCTGAGATCTATAACTTTTTTATCTTTTCGCTGAGGATGCTATATGGCGGCTTGTTTTTTGCGGGACAAGATGACGTTTTCATTGGTGCCATGTGTATTTATATTCTTCTTTTTGATTGCGTGTTATTCCACTTTTTGTTCGGCGGTATGATGATAAAGCATTGTTTTTGTACCCTGTTTTTTTTATGGGGTTCACTAAAGGGGTTAACTAGTGGGACAGTTTTACATGTCTGGTCGTTACGGACGCGGCGATACTAAATATGTGTACTTTTACTGTTTTTTATTGTTTTTTTTTATTTTCATGAAGAAATTTATTTTTTGGGGAAATATTTTTTTTTCTTTATTTAGGAATTAAAAAGAAAATATTTTTACACATGTAAATATTTTTAAACTTTTTTATATTGTCCCAGTATGGGACAATACTATATAAAGTCAGTTCGCTGATCTGACACTTTGCACTGCACTGTGCAGTGAAGGAGGCGTGCTTGTGCTTGCAAAATCAGAGCGCCAATCTGGCATCAGTCAAACATCCCTTCGGCGGATATTAGCTACTCACAAATGGCACCCTTACAAACTCCAGCTACTGCAGCATCTCAATGAAGATGACCCTGATTGGCGCGTTGAATTTGCAGAATGGGCAAAGCAAAAATTGGAACAGGAACCTCAGTTTACACAGAACATTATGTTCGGTGATGAGGCAAACTTTTTTGGGTGGGCCATTTATATGGACACACCTAAACGAAATAGGAATGGTGACAGTTTTCTTGCGTAGGGTGTCTTGCATTGAAATCTGCTGCAATGAGCCAGGTACTGCGTTCACCAGACATCAACACAATTTCTATCCGCTCCTCACGCGGTAAACTCTGCAACATGTCAATGGCTGTAAATAAAGATAAACTTGTAAAAAACTCATGAAAGAATAAAGTTACGTTAAAACCAAGCACACCATTGTTTTTTTTGTGAAATTCTCAATAAGTTTGATGTGTCACATGACCCCCTTGTCATTGGAAAAAATAAAGTTGGATCCAAAATGACTAGTGTTGAGCGATACGATACCGCAAGTATCGGGTATCGGCCGATATTAGCTCTATCGGCCTTTCGATACTTAGTTTCGATATTTTCCATATATCGTATACCGGAATCGGAAGTTCCCATAATTCTTTGAGAGGCAATGTGATTTTAGTCAGCCAATGAGGAATCCTAAGAAGTCTGGGCACATCCTGTACTGCTGCGGTCATGTTAACTAATGGCATGGCTGTGATTGGATGCTGAAATCATGTCAGAATGCACTATAAAAGGCGCCGCCGCCATTTTAGCGTCACTGTGCTGTGAATTCAGTAAGGGACAGAAAGCTGCTGTGCTGACTCTGAGGACAGTTAGAGATTGCGATTTAGTGTACTGTGCTGTAGGCAGGCTAGCACCAACCGCTGTGTAAAGCTTCCTTTTGCCTGCAGTGTTGTTTTAACAGCTCTGCAAGGTGTGTGTGAGTGCAGGTGACGCTGCAGTTTGCTCTGCATGCAACGCTGTCTGTAGGCATCTGCACGTGTCACTCACAGACTCTTTTTCTTTTCTTCAGTGTAATTCTTGCAGCTCCATGCAATTTAACTATTAGTGTGACGCGCTTCCATCCGTATCCAATACATTGGTTGCAAACACTATAGAAGTAGACAAAGGAGTAGTCTTTCACAGATTGTGACAGTTGTGTTTCAGTGTTCACTTCAGTCTGTGTTTTTTATTTTTTGAGTGCACATCACGCTCCAGTTACTTGTTCAAGCACTGCTGCTTGTACTCTGCTGAGCGTGTCTCAGTGCCTCATCCTTTTCATTTATCTCCAATTGGTTCTGCTCCATTCCATTTAAAATATAATCTATTAGTGTGACGCGCTTCCATCCGTATCCAATACATTGGTTGCAAACACTATAGAAGTAGACAAAGGAGTAGCCTTTCACAGATTGTGAACAGTTGTGTTTCAGTGTTCACTTCAGTCTGTGTTTTTTATTTTTTGAGTGCACATCACGCTCCAGTTACTTGTTCAAGCACTGCTGCTTGTACTCTGCTGAGCGTGTCTCAGTGCCTCATCCTTTTCATTTATCTCCAATTGGTTCTACTCCATTCCATTTAAAATATAATCTATTAGTGTGACGCGCTTCCATCCGCATCCAATACATTGGTTGCAAACACTATAGAAGTAGACAAAGGAGTAGCCTTTCACAGATTGTGAACAGTTGTGTTTCAGTGTTCACTTCAGTCTGTGTTTTTTATTTTTTGAGTGCACATCACGCTCCAGTTACTTGTTCAAGCACTGCTGCTTGTACTCTGCTGAGCGTGTCTCAGTGCCTCATCCTTTTCATTTATCTCCAATTGGTTCTGCTCCATTCCATTTAAAATATAATCTATTAGTGTGACGCGCTTCCATCCGTATCCAATACATTGGTTGCAAACACTATAAAAATAGACAAAGGAGTAGCCTTTCACAGATTGTGAACAGTTGTGTTTCAGTGTTCACTTCAGTCTGTGTTTTTTATTTTTTGAGTGCACATCACGCTCCAGTTACTTGTTCAAGCACTGCTGCTTGTACTCTGCTGAGCGTGTCTCAGTGCCTCATCCTTTTCATTTATCTCCAATTGGTTCTGCTCCATTCCATTTAAAATATAATCTATTAGTGTGACGCGCTTCCATCCGTATACAATACATTGGTTGCAAACACTATAGAAGTAGACAAAGGAGTAGCCTTTCACAGATTGTGAACAGTTGTGTTTCAGTGTTCACTTCAGTCTCTGCGTAATAACCACACTTAGGCCTTATAACTTTTCTGACTTTCTTTATCAATCTACCAAGATGAAGAAGTCAGTGAGTAAGGCACGTGGTCGTGGCCGTGGAGTTTCAGCAGGGAGAGGACGTGGGGATTCTGTGGCTGCTGCCGCCCTCAGTGACACAGCATCCACCAGTTTTACCCATGAGCGTTCCTTTATGCGCACTTTGGTAGGAGCTCGGCATGCCCCCCTGCTGCTGGAAGAACAAATTGAAGCCGTTGTTGGTTGGATGGCAGCCAATGCATCGACTTCAATTCCTTCCACCTCCTCTCAGGAACACAACACTGTTGAGCAACCATCTGTCTGTTCACCGCCTGTCAAATTGCCCAGGCAGTCAGAGAGTTCTGTACAGGAGCCAGCTGAGTCTCTGCTTCTGTTCTCAGAATCTGTTGGCTCGCAAACACGGGCACAGGCAAGCAGCATTCTGCAATTTGAAGAAGAGGGAGTATGCAGTGATGCGCAACAGCTGTGTCTCTCTCAATCTGAAGAGGCGGGTGAGCCAGTGCCGATGGACAGCACACCGCAGAACGCATCTTATGATGATGATGAGACTCAGGTGCCAGGTTTTGTGGAGCATGGTGCTGCCCAGACCATCCAACAGCAGCAGGTGTTGGAAGAGGGTAGTGGAGATGATGAAGTCCGAGACCCAACATGGCGTGAGCAACAGGAAGGTGGTGGGAGCAGCTCTGAGGAAGAGATTGTCCCAACGGTACAAAGAGGAGGGAGAGGTAGGCTGCAGACTCGCTTGCCTGTAGCCTCCAGTTTGGCACCTGTTGGGAGCAGTTCTCTTAGAAATGTCAAAATTGGCGCTCCCATGACTTGCACTGCGTGGTCCTTTTTTGACAGACTTGTAGATGATATTTGCTATGTTCAATGCAAGCTGTGTAAGCAAAAAGTTAAAAGAGGTAAAAATATCAGTAACCTGAATACCACAAATATGTGGAAACATGTACGGACAAAGCACGTAGCTGAGTTACAAAGACACACTGTAGATGTAGGCCAACCTACAGCAGCACCTACATCTTCATGTCGTGTTCGAGCCTCTACCTCCAGCTCACACACACCTGGTTCGGCTTCCTCACAGGATCTCCATGGAAGAACCTCGGTCACTGTTGTCCATAGACAAACTGTTATTCCACCCACAGCAGCAAGTTCACAGTCATCGTCACACTCCCAGAACAAAAAACAGCCATAGGTACCACAGGCATGGGATAAAAGACGGCCATACTCGGCAAACCATCCACGAGCACAGGCTCTGAATGCTGGCATTGCAAAACTCCTGTCCCTTGAAATGCTGTCATTCAGGCTGGTGGAGACTGACAGTTTCAGGAACTTTATGGCATTGGCAGTCCCACAATATAATGTGCCAAGCCGATTTTATTTCAGCAGGCAAGCTGTCCCTGCTCTGCAAAAACATGTCGAGGGAAACATTAAACATGCGCTACTAAACGCCGTCAGTAGCAGGGTCCACCTGACCACCGATGCGTGGACCAGTACCCATGGCCAGGGACGATACCTTTCCCTCACTGCCCATTGGGTCAATGTTGTGGAGCCGGGTACAGATCTTGCCAGTGGCGCTGTACGTGTTCTGCCAACTCCAAGGATTGCAGGAATCCAGTCTGTACACATTGATTCCTCCTCCTACTCCAGTTCCTCAGAATCATCGCTGCATGAGCCGTCACGGTATACCTCCACATGGACCCGTGAATGCTTACCTGTTGCGACCGATATGAGCACAGCCGTGGCCAAACGTCAACAGGCCGTCCTGAAATTAATTTCCATGGGGAATCGAAGCCACACAGCGCAGGAGCTCTGGGATGCCATCAAGCAGGAGAGCGACGTGTGGTTAAAGTCAGCTAATCTCCAGCCAGGCTTGGTAGTGTGTGACAATGGCCGAAATCTGGTGGCAGCTCTGGGCCTTGGCAACCTCACTCACATACCATGTCTGGCACATGTGCTCAACTTGGTCGTGCAGAGTTTTTTGAGGGACTATCCGGATCTTGATGCACTGCTGCACAAGGTCCGCCTAGAGTGCGCTCACTTGCGACGTTCCAGCATGGCCAGATCGCGCATTGCAGCTCTGCAAGTCAGATTTCGCCTTCCTGAACATCGCATCATATGTGACGTACCCACCAGGTGGAATTCCACGTTACATATGTTGGAGCGGTTGTGTGAGCAGCAGCCAGCAGTAATGGAGTATCAGCTGCAACAGGCGCAATCAACTCGCAATTTGCGCCGTTCACACTTCACCACTACTGAGTGGGCCTCTATGAAGGACATCTGCGACGTTTTGCGTGCGTTTGATGTCTCAACGCGGATGGCGAGTGCAGATGATGCACTAGTCAGCATGACTGTCCCCCTTATCTGCCTGCTTCAGAAATCACTGAAAGCACTAAAGGAAGAGGTTTTGGAAGAGGTGGAGGATGAGGAGTCACAAATTCAATTACCTTCAGGACAGTCAGCGCAACGTGGTTCCTCACAAAGGGCTGGGCAGGGCTCACTTTGTGAGGAGGATGAGGAGGAGGAGGAGTCAATGGAAGAGGAAGAAATCCCTACAGAGGGAGGTACACAACGCTCTAGTCAGTATGTAGAGCGAGGGTGGGGTGATGCAGAGGAGGCAGAGATGACGCCTCTTCCAGAGGACAGCCTTTGTTGGCCAGTTGGGAGTCTGCAGCACATGGTTGATTTCATGCTTCAGTGCCTGAGAAACGACCGCCGCATCGCCCACATTCTCACCACGTCAGATTATTGGGTGTACACCCTCCTAGACCCTCGCTACCGGGACAACTTACAAACCCTCATCACACCGGTGAACCGGGACCGTAAAATGCAGGAGTACCAAGTCACACTGGTGCAATCCATACTGTTGTACATTCCAGCCGAGAGAGCTGCTGCTGCTGCTACTGCTTTACAAAGCAGCTCTGTGCGTCGAGGCAGTGTAGACACCTCTACAACAAGAGGGAGCAGAAGCAGCGCCTCTGCACAGGGCAAGAGCTGTATGTTACAAATGTGGAAAAGTTTTGTGACAGCGCCAGCAAGGTCTACACCATCCGAGACGGCTCCAGTCACCAGGAAGAAACGTTTCCGTAAGATGGTGACAGACTACTTGGCTTTCCCTCTAAGTGTACTCCCAGATTCCTCTTCCCCTTTCAAATTTTGGGTCTCTAAGTTGGATACATGGCCAGAGCTTAGCCAGTATGCATTGGAGGTGCTGGCTTGCCCTGCTGCCAGTGTATTATCTGAGCGCGTCTTTAGTGCTGCAGGTGGTGTAGTAACAGACCGTCGCATGCGACTATCCTCAGAGAATGTAGACCGGCTTACTTTTCTGAAAATGAACAAGGCATGGATCTCACCTGAATTTGCCTGTCCGTTTTCAGACTAAATAACTGTTTGGCAACGTTTTCCATGTCTCCTGTTATGTTCATTTTCTACCACCTGAACTCTACTCCCTGGGCTACAACACCGCCATTTGTTGCTCGTAAGTAATTGGCAGGGGTACTGACTCATGGCCAGCCTGGTTACAGCACGACAGCTGTTTCCTGGCAGTGTGAACGTCAATTATCCTCCAATAAGTTGTGCTGTCGTGTTGCATTCGGGTTAGCCGACTCTATGGTGCCTGCAGTTTAGGTGATTCCTATGTGTGCTGTGGGATATGTAAATAAAGGCGGTTTCCATTGTGACAATAGGACAAGCACCCACTGAGCACTGTGTGATTCGGTAATGCGGGCGGCTTGCGTCCTGTCAACTTACATTTTCATGGGTACGTTTCTTTACCCGTCCGGGGTCCAGTACCGTCAACTGGTTCTCCCCAGTGCCTTTGGCCTAGGTGCCTCCATCTCCGTATCCGAGTTCCACCAACGTCTGCTGGTCCTTGGTAGTGCTTTGGAGCACAGGTACCTCCTGCTTAGTAACCGTGTCACAGTAACGTCAGCTGTTACTCGGTTGTGACATTGCCTCTTTTCCTTCTGCTACCCGTCCGGGGTCCAGTACCGTCAACTGGTTCTCCCCAGTGCCTTTGGCCTAGGTGCCTCCATCTCTGTATCCAAGTTCCACCAACGTCTGCTGGTCCTTGGTAGTGCTTTGGAGCACAGGTACCTCCTGCTTAGTAACCGTGTCACAGTAACGTCAGCTGGTACTCGGTTGTGACATTGCCTCTTTTCCTTCTGCTACCCGTCCGGGGTCCAGTACCGTCAACTGGTTCTCCCCAGTGCCTTTGGCCTACGTGCCTCCATCTCCGTATCCGAGTTCCACCAACGTCTGCTGGTCCTTGGTAGTGCTTTGGAGCACAGGTACCTCCTGCTTAGTAACCGTGTCACAGTAACGTCAGCTGGTACTCGGTTGTGACATTGCCTTTTTCCTTCTGCTACCCGTCCGGGTTCCAGCACAGTCAGCTGGTCCTCGTTACTTCCATTGTCTCTTGCTCCATCTGATACCCATCAGGGTTCCAGTAACGTCAGCTGTTTCTCGGAAATTAGACGACCTCAAAGACCACCCAGAAGAAGATGACGACAACAAGGACGACGAGCATGAAGCCAACCAGCCTAAACACCATCACAAAGAAAAAATAAAAGATTACCCAGAAGAAGATCACCAACAGGACAAAGAAGGTTAAGACAAACTACAAGATACAGAACAAGAGACAGAAGAACAATAAGCAGAAGATCAAAAAGCAGAAGAACATGAAGTATAAGACCAAAATGAAGAGCAAAATATATGCTCTAAATTCTAAGCAGAAGAAGACTAAGCAGTGTATGGGGGTGAGTCCGTTCCTCCTCGTGGTGCCCCTGGAAAATGCCTGCTGCTGCAGGCTAAACTGAACACGGACAAATACTGTTGTAATTTAAATCTTTTGTGACAGCAAGAACGGAAGGAAGAAAAATTCATACTTTTACAGATTACAAGTACAGGAATCTCTGTCACAAATAAGAATATGATGAAAAAGATGAAGAGGAAGAAGATGAAGAATTTGAATATGAAGAAGATTAATTAGTTTAATAATAACAATATGAGTAATGTAAACAAAAACATGAATAGCAAGAAGTTTAAGAAGAAGATTAAGAAGGTGAAGATGAAGAATAATTTGATGAGAAAGATGATGGTGCTGCTGAAGATTATGAAGGAGAAAGTGTGGCACTGGCAAAAGTTAAAAAGGTGAAGAGCATGGAAGTTGTGAAACATACATATTTGCCAAAATAGAAAAAAGGTTAACAACATTGTCAATTTGTTAGTCAATCCAAACGTATTTCCAAAAAAAAATATATTAATGCTATTCCAATGCATTGGGTTAAACATGTATGCCTTTATTGTCTCCTCAACCTCCCCCAATACATTCTACATTACTCTTTGTTGTTTTCCTTCATGTACAATTAACCAACAAGGCAAGAATGGTTTTTTTTAATGTCGATATTTGGTTCCCATAGACTTACATTGGACTTCCGGTATCGGAATCGGATATCGACGATATTTAGTGATATCGGCGATACCATTCCGATCCGATATTTTTAGATATCGAGCAGTATCGCTCAACACTAAAAATGACCGACTTCAAAATGGCCGCCATGGTCACCACCCATCTTGAAAAGTTTTCCCCCTCCCATATACTAATGTGCTACAAACAGGAAGTTGATATCACCAACCATTTCCATTTTATTTAGGTGTATCCATATACATGGCCCACCCTGCCTGTAGCTTTCCAATGCTGTATGCTGAGAAACATCCCCCCCAAACCATGCTTTGTAAGCCTGAATGGAAAACTGGACCACAAAAAGAGGTCTTATTCTAAATTGCATGAGTGACCATTGTAGCTGGTTGGGACGTTCAGGGTTGAGCGGGAGGAAATCTGTCAGTAGAATCAACCCTCCTAAGCCGTCTACATGGACATACAGGTCATAAAAAGGTAAATAAAATGATACCTTTATATCTGTGCAGGGCTGCCACAAGGAATTTCAGGGCCCCATATTGGCAAAATTTTCGGGCCGCCTTAAGACTCCACCCCAGCTCCGCCTCCACCCTTCAAACCTTCCACAGTCCCACCGCCCACTCTTGAAAAATCTCAACTTCTCCACCACGTCCTCACCAATCAAATATTAATAGTTTCCATGAAACACCAGATCACATTCATAATCTAACCAGCAGCTTTTGTTCTGGCCAAAATAATTTTTAAACCGCCACCACGACAAGGTAGACTCTTTTGGCCGGTCACTACTCTACTGTAACCTATTAAATATTTCCTAAAATATCCAATATTCTTTTTAGGTATATTTTTATTTATTTTTCTTTAAGGGAATGAGTCACATATATTTTTTTTAAATGACCATTAATACCACATACAAGGAACAAATGCTGTCACACCATGACCAGACCACATATTACCACCACATAGTGACCAAATAATACCATGTACAAGGGAGAAATACAGCCACACCATGACCAGATCACATATTACCATCACATAGTGACCAAATAATACCACATACAAGGAACAAATACCAACACACCATGACCAGATCACATATTACCACCACATAGTGATTGAATACTACAATACTGATCATTAATAAAAAAAAATCACAATAATAAGTGCCATTATACACAGGAGCTCTCTATTTACTGTCAGTATACAGGTAATACAGTGATCGCCAGTGACATTACAAAGGAGCTCTGTATATAGTGTCAGTGTACAAGTAATACAGTGATCACCAGTGACATTATACACAAGAGCTCTGTATACAATGTATAGTGTACAGATAATATAGTGATCACCGGTGACATTGTACACAGGAGCTCTGTATATAGTGTCAGTGTACAGGTAATACAAGGATCACCAGTGACATTATACACAGGAGCTCTGTACATAGTATACCATGTATAGTGTCAGTGTACAGGTAACACACTGATTCACCACTGACATCTCTGGCTGAGATCCTTCATCTTTGCTTTTCTTTTTCATGCAGCGCAGACCGCCATCACTTCTTACAGCCAGGACTCATCTCTGCATAAAATAGCAAATAGTTACCTAGAGTACTGCTTCCAGAGCACATTCTCCACTTTTCCCTTTCTTCTATACATCGGAATACAGGCGTGCACCCACCATTAATATATAATTGGTTATTATGCAATCCACCATTCCAAATATAAATCATAATCCACTGCTGTGCCCCCACTAACTATACATAGCCACTTTCCCCACCTAATATAGAAATTAATTAGCACCTATACTTTTTCCTCCAATATATTACCAGTCACTGCATCCTCAATGCCCCCTACTAAGTACCTTCCGCTCCTCAATTCATTATATTTACATGCCCCTTCCACCCCAATTCATTGCCATGTCTTCTCTCTCTTCCACCCTCTATTTATTATCAACTGCTCTCCCCCACATTCAATACATCATTTACTCCCCACCCTTAAAATTCAATATTATTTGCTCTCCCCAGGTCATCATTTGCGCTCCCCACCCCCCACCTTCAATTCATCATTTGCTCTCCCCAACCCCACCTTCAATTCATCATTTGCTCTCCCCACCCCTCACATTCAATTCAATTGCTGTCTCTGCCCCGCACAATCAATTCATTTGTAGTCCCCCTCCCACCAACTTCATCATATACAGTCCCTCTCCCCCAATTCATCATGTGCTGTCCCTCCTCAGACACACTTCATCATGTGCAGTCCCCTTCCCCCCCTTCATTATGTGCAGTATCCTCCCTCAGACACACTTCATCATGTGCAGTCCCCCTCTGACACACTTCATCATGTACAGTCCCCCCTTAGACACACTTCATCATGTTTCAGTCCCCCTCCCCCACTCCATCATGTGCAGTCCCCCCTCTCATACACACTTCATCATGTGCAGTCCTACCCCCCACTTCATGTGTAGTCCCCCTCTCAGGCATACTTCATGTGCAGTCCTGCTTCCCCCCCACTTCATCATGTGCAGTTCCCCACCCCCCACTTCATCATTTGCAGTCCCCTCCCCCTACTTCATCATGTGCAGTCCCCCCTCAGACACACTTCATCATGTGCAGTTCCCCCTCAGACACACTTCATCATGTGCAGTCCCCCCTCAGACACACTTCATCATGTAGGAAAAAGGAGAAAACGGAGCATAAGGATAAAATGCAAATTTTATTCAATCATTATGAAAAAGGTCATAAGAAGTCAAGAAGTCTCAATAAATACAATTACAAACATAACACGATACAAAGGAAAATGGCAAATGGGGGAGAAATTCTGATGTCCTCTGCCATCTAAGTGCAGTAATGCCCCGGTAAAAAGTTGTTACAATAGCACTAAGGTGCAGATACAGGTTCAATTACCATCGTAAATATATAAATAAATGCAATGGGGCAACACTTACCGATGTAGGGAAAGGCAGGGGACGTCAGGAAAGAGCCACTAGTACCCCCGATGCGCGTTTCGCTTGGATATAGTCAGCTTTCTCAAGGGGATATCCCTGAACCTGTATTTGCACCTTAGTGCTACCTTAGAGACAGGTAGGGCCAACTCCTTGGAAAGGGTTTTGTACCCCTTGCCAGCCTTGTGACCCTCCACGATCTTGTCTCTGATGGCCTTGGAATGCTCCTTTGTCTTTCCCATGTTGACCATGTATGAGTGCTGTTCACAAGTTTGGGGAGGGTCTTAAATAGTCAGAAAAGGCTGGCAAAAGAGATCATTAATCCACACATGTGAAGCTCATTATTCTTGGTGCCTGAACTACTTCTTAATACTTTAGGGGGACCAAACAAAATTCTTGTGGTTTGAGGGGTTGAATAATAAATGACACTCTGAATTAACTTTTAACGTTTTTAAAAAAAAAAAAAAAAAATTAAAACAAAAATTTTTGCTGCAGTGCATTTCCCACTTCCAGGCTGATCTACAGTACAAATGTCACAATGCCAAGTTAATTACGCATGTGTCAACCAGCTAAATCTGCAGGGGGTTGAATACTACTTGTAGGCACTGTATATCTTATGATTTTATTCTTTTTTTCAGCCGAATAGTCAGTTTAAATTCCAATGAGAGCTCCTTTGACCGCATGTTGTGGGTTCACAGCAACAACTTCTAAATGCAAAGTCCGCATCTGCAATTAGCTCTAGACCAATTACCTGTTTAACTAATGATGGATTAATGAGGTAAAAGCCCATGTAACACATAAACCCCTTACCGACTCCGTACTGCTGGCTCCGTGAGTTTGATGTGGGCTCACTAACCAAGCCCGCATCTTTCCCAGTAGATCATGGCTGATTTAAGCTCAAATCACCACCCTTTTGGCCCATTAAAAATAAAACAATAAAAAACACATTTTTGGTATGACTGCTTTCGTAAAAGTAAGATCTACCAAATTATAAAATAATTTAATTTGATCGGTAAACAGCGTAAAGAAAAAATAAATTGAAACGCCAGAATAAAATTTTTTGGCTTCTGCAACGTTTCTATAAAATGCAATAAGAGGTGATCAAAACATTGTATATACTCCAAAATGGTGGGAGTAAAAATGTCAGCTCAGTGCTCAAAAAATCACCAGGAAGGAAGGAAGGAAACAAGAGCATTTGAGATATTTGCCCAATTACTTTTGGTCCCTTTAAAAAGAGGCAGCTACCTATTGAAGAGCTGTAATTCCTAAACCCTTAAATTAGATCCCTCAAATTAAGGCCGGGGTCACACACTATATTTTCTCATGTGACAGAATCTAGCCGATTATGCTAATGTCATTCAGATCAAACTCTGATCAGACTGTGAGCCGAGTGTCATCTTACTGTGACCTGATGCTCTCGCATAAGAGAATCGTATCACAGGTGCAGAGAAGATGGAGAACTTCATTTCTCCATCTTCTCCATTGCCTGTGTCCACATACATCAGACTGCACTCAGATGATATCAGAGTGCAGTTCCGATGTTTCAAACCTCCAGACTTGCCAAATCGGCATGCGAAAAAAAAAAGCGCTGGTTGGCCCTGCCTCATAGTGCTATCCAATAAAACATCGGAGAGCACTAAGCCATGTTATAGGCTCGTGTGAGTGAGCCCTGAAGCTGAGAGTCTGCAGTCATAATATTATAATGGTGTTTAGGGAGCAGAAATGAGATAATATTTCATTGTGCAATCTTCTTTTATGTAATTAAAAAGTGAATGTAAACTCTCCTTCCATTTTGTAACATTTGATACTTACTGTAATAATAAATAAATAATAAATAATAATACATATTTTTACATATTATGTTTGTAACATAGTAAAAATATACACATGCATTAGCTGAAAAAATCAAGCCCTGAATCTGGCCTCTTACTTTTTAAAAGTATCACTGCACCACCTGGTGGCCAAAGCAATAATTATTAAAATTCCAAAAAGAAATTCTGGCAAAAAAATAAGTTTTGAGATATGAGATATTTCTGAAGATCGCATTCATGAGCTCTATAAATTTGAACCAAAAACAATAACTAGAATGTAGAAGCTCATTGCAGCTGAAACCCTTTGGTGCTGCTTAAAGGTTTCACATGTAATAACCACGGAAAGCAAAGCGCCATTTAATAATAATAATAATAATAATAATTTTATTTCTATAGCGCCAACATATTCCGCAGCACTTTACATTATAGAGGGGACTTGTACAGACAATAGACATTACAGCATAACAATAAACACAGATCAAAGTAGATACCAAAAGGAATGAGGGTGCTGCACGCAAGCTTACAATCTATGAGGAAAAAGGGAGACACGAAAGGTAGATGGTAACAATTGCTTTCATCGGGTGTTCATATAATGCTGAATGAACCAGTTAACAGCCAATGTATGTAACAGTACAGACACAGAGGGCTATTAAATGCATAAAGCGGGTGAGAAGAACATAATACGAGATACCTGATTATAGTAAAAAAAAATTTGAATGGGCCAACAGGGATAGTTAGGTTAATGTGTTGAGGCGGTATGCCAGTCTGAACAAATGCGTTTTTAGGGCACGCTTAAAACTGTGAGGATTGGGGATTAATCGTATTAACCTGGGTAGTGCATTCCAAAGAATTGGCGCAACACGTGAAAAGTCTTGGAGACAGGAGTGGGAGGTTCTGATTATTGAGGATGTTAACCTCAGGTCATTAGCAGAACGGAGGGCACGGGTAGGATGGTATGCTTAGACGAGAGAGGAGCTGTAGGGTGGTGCTGAGCCATGGAGTGTTTTGTGGGTGAGGGTAATAAGTTTATACTGAATCCTGGAGTGGATGGGTAACCAGTGTAATGGCTGGCACAAGGTAGAGGCATCAGTGTAACGATTGGTGAGGAATATGATCCTGGCTGCAGCATTAAAGATTGGAGAGGGGAGAGTTGGTAAGAGGGAGACCGATTAGTAGAGAGAATAGTCCAAACGAGAATGAATAAGAGAAACAGTAAGAGTTTTTGCATAGTCGAAAGTAAGAAAAGTTCGAATTCTAGAGATGTTTTTGAGGTGCAGATAACAAGAGCGAGCCAGTGATCGGATGAGGGGGGTGAATAAAAGCTTGGAATCAAGTATGACCCCAAGACAGCAGGTATGTTGCTGGGGAGTAATGGTGGAACCACATATGGAAATGGCAATGTCAGGCAAAGGTAGGTTAGTAGAGGGAGGAAACAAGAGGAGTTCCGTTTTTGACAGGTTCAATTTGAGATAGAGGGATGACATGATGTTAGAGACAGCGGTAAGACAATCATTGGTCTTTTCTAAAAAGGCAGGCGTGATATCGGGAGAAGAAGTGTATAATTGGGTGTCATCAGCTTAGAGATGGTACTGGAAACCAAATCTACTGATTGTTTGTCCAATAAGGGCAGTATACAAAGAGAAGAGGAGGGGGCCAAGGACTGATCATTTACCTGCTTATTGCTAATATACAATGAATTTATGAGAAATTCTAATGGGGTTTGGGTGCTTTCTAGAGATTTGAGGTCATAGACTCTACTGTTGAAGCCTCTGGATCAAAGGGTGTATTCATGGGTGGACATATCATTGGTGCAACCTGGGGCCCAAGAACTAGGTGGTCCATTTCAACTTCCAATAAAGGTGGAATTGTGCATTATGATGGGCTATTGGGCTGCAAAGGGTCCATATATTGTTATGATGCAAGCGCCCTTCTGTTATGCGCTCGGTTGCAACAACTTTATTGTATAATGGATTGCAACCGAACCTGGGGTCCGTGATTCAGTTTATAGTCACTGCTGCCGAACACCCCTAGAGTATGAGGGTCAAACTGACAACAGAAATCTAACATTAGATCTCGCCTGTGTTACTTCACACTAGAGGAGATGTAGAATTGGCACTATCTCCGTTAACGTCACTGGAGATGTGCTATCGACTGGTGTAGAAGTAGCCCTGTTAATGGCACAGAAGCCACTTTCCAGATATTAGGTTTGCACTATGTGCTGCAAGCTGATATAGACGTAGCCCTGTTGACTGCACATAAGCTACGTGCCAGCCGCTAGGAAGTGCGTGCAACTAATGCCAGGCGTAAGTGCTACCAGCCGGCTTGAGGCCGGACTGAGCAACCCTTTTCAGCTTGGCAGACGATGCCCAGGTTACACGCCCCACAGTCTACTCGGGGCAGCACGGTGGCTCAGTGGATAGCACTGCAGCCTTGCAGCGCTGGAGTCCTGGGTTTGAATCCCACCAAGGACAACATCTGCAAGGAGTTTGTATGTTCTCCCCGTGTTTGCATGGGTTTCCTCTGGGTTCTCCTTTTTCCTCCCAAAAACATACTGATAGGGAATCTAGATTGTGAGCCCTATTGGGGACAGCGATGATGATGTGTGCAAAACTGTAAAGCGCTGCGGAATATGTTAGCGCTATATAAAAATAAAGATTATTATTAGGGTGTATAGCTACTCTATATTCGTAGCAAGACTGCGCCACATTGGCTACAGGTTACGCGCCCCGCAGTCTGCTCAGGGTTTATAGCTACCCTATATTCGTAGCAAGACTGCGCCACATTAGCTACAGGTTACGCGCCCCGCAGTCATGGACATGCTCAGTGCAGGTATTTCTGGACTTAGGCTATAACGGCCCTGTCTCCTTCTGTAACCTATGCTTAAGGCTACTATTAACAAAGACCCTGGCGACAGCTTGTACTCTCTTGTACTGGCTAGGCGTTGGGATCGACGGTGATGCTAAGCAGCATCTACCCTGGTTGAGACCTGGATGGGGGACCACTGATACCTCAGATCCAGGTTCAAATCCAGCCGTCGCCTGACGCCTAACATTATCCCCCACTCTAACATCCCCCCCACCTGATGCTCAAATTCCTCAATGAGCCGGGGGCATGAATAAGGTCCAAAACTTTGAAAGGACTCATAAAACAGGAGGCGAACTTAGCAGATTCCCCGCGTCCTCTAATATTGTGAGTCGCGAGACAGGCCTTGTCGCCTGGGGATAATACGGAGCCTGGACAGAGATAATTGTCAACCGACTGTCTCTGATGGGATGATTTCTCTCTCGTACAAGATTGGACATATTTTTTATCGTCCTGAGGCAACCGAGGCCACCAATACGACCGTTGGAGAAACTTAGTGGTATGTTTGACTCCAAAATGACCTCCGGTTTTAGGGGCATGTGCCCAAGAGAGCACCTTATTTTGTAATTTACTAGGAACGAACATCTTCCCGGGATGAACCTGGTCTAAGGTCATAGGTGCTACCATCTGCATATCCCCAGAAGGCATGACATTTTTGGGCTCGTTACCGTCCTCGGTCGTATCTACAGGCAGGGAATAAACCCTACCGCGACTAGGCTCTGAGCCGGGGACCAAATCAATTGGACGGTCATATGGTTGGTGGGAAGGCAAAGTCTCAGCAACCTTTTTGGAATGCTCAGGACGAGCGACCAAGTCAACAGACGGCTCTGAGACTACCCTCCGGGTCGAGGCAATCATACGCTGAGAAACACCATTCTCCCCCCGAAAATAATTTCTCCCGTGTTCCAGTTAATGTGTGGATTGTGACAACGTAGCCATGGAAGGCCTAATAGACCTCATCCGATCCACCGGGAATAATGAGAAAAGAAATATCCTCCCGGTGACCCTGAGGAAATGACATAGTGAGGGGAATCGACTGGTGGGTGATTTGCGAGTCTAGCTGTGAACCGTTGACTACCTTAATGTTCATTGGTTTGGGCAGTAACTCCATAGGAATGGCATCTCTCTGGGCAAAGGTTAACAACTAGTGTTGAGCGATACGATACTGCAAATATCGGGTATCGGCCGATATTAGCTCTATCGGCCTTTCGATAATTCGTTTCGATATTTTCGTCTTATCGGATACCGGAATCGGAAGTTCCCATAATTCTTTGCGAGGCAATGTGATTTTAGTCAGCCAATGAGGAATCCTAAGAAGTGTGGGCACATCCTGTACTGCTGCGGTCATGTTAACTAATGGCATGGCTGTGATTGGATGCTGAAATGATGTCAGAATGCACTATAAAAGGCGCCGCCGCCATTTTAGCGTCACTGTGCTGTGAATTCAGTAAGGGACAGAACGCTGCTGTGCTGACTCTGAGGGACAGTTAGAGATTGCGATTTAGTGTAATGTGCTGTAGGCAGGCTAGCACCAACCGCTGTGTAAAGCTTCCTTTTGCCTGCAGTGTTGTTTTAACAGCTCTGCAAGGTGTGTGTGAGTGCAGGTGACGCTGCAGTTTGCTCTGCATGCAACGCTGTCTGTAGGCATCTGCACATGTCACTCACAGACTCTTTTTTTTTTCCTTCAGTGTAATTCTTGCAGCTCCATGCAATTTAACTATTAGTGTGACGCGCTTCCATCCGTATCCAATACATTGGTTGCAAACACTACAGAAGTAGACAAAGGAGTAGCCTTTCACAGATTGTGAACAGTTGTGTTTCAGTGTTCACTTCAGTCTGTGTTTTTTATTTTTTGAGTGCACATCACGCTCCAGTTACTTGTTCAAGCACTGCTGCTTGTACTCTGCTGAGCGTGTCTCAGTGGCTCATCCTTTTCATTTATCTCCAATTGGTTCTGCTCCATTCCATTTAAAATATAATCTATTAGTGTAACGCGCTTCCATCCATATCCAATACATTGGTTGCAAACACTATAGAAGTAGACAAAGGAGTAGCCTTTCACAGATTGTGAACAGTTGTGTTTCAGTGTTCACTTCAGTCTGTGTTTTTTATTTTTTGAGTGCACATCACGCTCCAGTTACTTGTTCAAGCACTGCTGCTTGTACTCTGCTGAGCGTGTCTCAGTGGCTCATCCTTTTCATTTATCTCCAATTGGTTCTGCTCCATTCCATTTAAAATATAATCTATTAGTGTGACGCGCTTCCATCCGTATACAATACATTGGTTGCAAACACTATAGAAGTAGACAAAGGAGTAGCCTTTCACAGATTGTGAACAGTTGTGTTTCAGTGTTCACTTCAGTCTCTGCGTAATAACCACACTTAGGCCTTATAACTTTTCTGACTTTCTTTATCAATCTACCAAGATGAAGAAGTCAGTGAGTAAGGCACGTGGTCGTGGCCGTGGAGTTTCAGCAGGGAGAGGACGTGGGGATTCTGTGGCTGCTGCCGCCCTCAGTGACACAGCATCCACCAGTTTTACCCATGAGCGTTCCTTTATGCGCACTTTGGTAGGAGCTCGGCGTGCCCCCCTGCTGCTGGAAGAACAAATTGAAGCCGTTGTTGGTTGGATGGCAGCCAATGCATCAACTTCAATTCCTTCCACCTCCTCTCAGGAACACAACACTGTTGAGCAACCATCTGTCTGTTCACCGCCTGTCAAATTGCCCAGGCAGTCAGAGAGTTCTGTACAGGAGCCAGCTGAGTCTCTGCTTCTGTTCTCAGAATCTGTTGGCTCGCAAACACGGGCACAGGCAAGCAGCATTCTGCAATTTGAAGAAGAGGGAGTATGCAGTGATGCGCAACAGCTGTGTCTCTCTCATTCTGAAGAGGCGGGTGAGCCAGTGCCGATGGACAGCACACCGCAGAACGCATCTTATGATGATGATGAGACTCAGGTGCCAGGTTTTGTGGAGCATGGTGCTGCCCAGACCATCCAACAGCAGCAGGTGTTGGAAGAGGGTAGTGGAGATGATGAAGTCCGAGACCCAACATGGCGTGAGCAACAGGAAGGTGGTGGGAGCAGCTCTGAGGAAGAGATTGTCCCAACGGTACAAAGAGGAGGGAGAGGTAGGCTGCAGACTCGCTTGCCTGTAGCCTCCAGTTTGGCACCTGTTGGGAGCAGTTCTCTTAGAACTGTCAAAATTGGCGCTCCCATGACTTGCACTGCGTGGTCCTTTTTTGACAGACTTGTAGATGATATTTGCTATGTTCAATGCAAGCTGTGTAAGCAAAAAGTTAAAAGAGGTAAAAATATCAGGAACCTGAATACCACAAATATGTGGAAACATGTACGGACAAAGCACGTAGCTGAGTTCCAAAGACACACTGGAGATGTAGGCCAACCTACAGCAGCACCTACATCTTTAGGTCATGTTCGAGCCTCTACCTCCAGCTCTCACACACCTGGTTTCGGCTTCCTCACAGGATCTCCATGGAAGAACCTCGGTCACTGTTGTCCATAGACAAACTGTTATTCCACCCACTGCAGCAAGTTCACAGTCATCGTCACACTCCCAGAACAAAAAACAGCCATCGGTAACACAGGCATGGGATAAAAGACGGCCATACTCGGCAAACCATCCACGAGCACAGGCTCTGAATGCTGGCCTTGCAAAACTCCTGTCCCTTGAAATGCTGTCATTCAGGCTGGTGGAGACTGACAGTTTCAGGAACTTTATGGCATTGGCAGTCCCACAATATAATGTGCCAAGCCGATTTTATTTCAGCAGGCAAGCTGTCCCTGCTCTGCAAAAACATGTCGAGGGAAACATTAAACATGCGCTACTAAACGCCGTCAGTAGCAGGGTCCACCTGACCACCGATGCGTGGACCAGTACCCATGGCCAGGGACGATACCTTTCCCTCACTGCCCATTGGGTCAATGTTGTGGAGCCGGGTACAGAACTTGCCAGTGGCGCTGTACGTGTTCTGCCAACTCCAAGGATTGCAGGAATCCAGTCTGTGCACATTGATTCCTCCTCCTACTCCAGTTCCTCAGAATCATCGCTGCACGAGCCGTCACGGTATACCTCCACATGGACCCGTGAACGCTTACCTGTTGCGACCGATATGAGCACAGCCGTAGCCAAACGTCAACAGGCCGTACTGAAATTAATTCCCATGGGGAATCGAAGCCACACAGCGCAGGAGCTCTGGGATGCCATCAAGCAGGAGAGCGACGTGTGGTTTTTGTCAGCTAATCTTCAGCCAGGCTTGGTAGTGTGTGACAATGGCCGAAATCTGGTGGCAGCTCTGGGCCTTGGCAACCTCACTCACATACCATGTCTGGCACATGTGCTCAACTTGGTCGTGCAGAGTTTTTTGCGGGACTATCCGGATCTTGATGCACTGCTGCACAAGGTCCGCCTAGAGTGCGCTCACTTGCGACGTTCCAGCATGGCCAGATCGCGCAATGCAGCTCTGCAAGTCAGATTTCGCCTTCCTGAACATCGCATCATATGTGACGTACCCACCAGGTGGAATTCCACGTTACATATGTTGGAGCGGTTGTGTGAGCAGCAGCCAGCAGTAATGGAGTATCAGCTGCAACAGGCGCAATCAACTCGCAATTTGCGCCGTTCACACTTCACCACTACTGAGTGGGCCTCTATGAAGGACATCTGCGACGTTTTGCGTGCGTTTGATGTCTCAACGCGGATGGCGAGTGCAGATGATGCACTAGTCAGCATGACTGTCCTCCTTATCTGCCTGCTTCAGAAATCACTGAAAGCACTAAAGGAAGAGGTTTTGGAAGAGGTGGAGGATGAGGAGTCACAAATTCAATTACCTTCAGGACAGTCAGCGCAACGTGGTTCCTCACAAAGGGCTGGGCAGGGCTCACTTTGTGAGGAGGATGAGGAGGAGGAGGAGTCAATGGAGGAGGAAGAAATCCCTACAAGGGAGGTACACAACGCTGTAGTCAGTATGTAGAGCGAGGGTGGGGTGATGCAGAGGAGACAGAGATGACGCCTCTTCCAGAGGACAGCCTTTGTTGGCCAGTTGGGAGTCTGCAGCACATGGTTGATTTCATGCTTCAGTGCCTGAGAAACGACCGCCGCATCGCCCACATTCTCAGCACGTCAGATTATTGGGTGTACACCCTCCTAGACCCTCGCTACCGGGACAACTTACAAACCCTCATCACACCGGTGAACCGGGACCGTAAAATGCAGGAGTACCAAGACACACTGGTGCAATCCATACTGTTGTACATTCCAGCCGAGAGAGCTGCTGCTGCTGCTACTGCTTTACAAAGCAGCTCTGTGCGTCGAGGCAGTGTAGACACCTCTACAACAAGAGGGAGCAGAAGCAGCGCCTCTGCACAGGGCAAGAACTGTATGTTACAAATGTGGCAAAGTTTTGTGACAGCGCCAGCAAGGTCTACACCATCCGAGACGGCTCCAGTCACCAGGAAGAAACATTTCCGTAAGATGGTGACAGACTACTTGGCTTTCCCTCTAAGTGTACTCCCAGATGCCTCTTCCCCTTTCAAATTTTGGGTCTCTAAGTTGGATACATGGCCAGAGCTTAGCCAGTATGCATTGGAGGTGCTGGCTTGCCCTGCTGCCAGTGTATTATCTGAGCGTGTCTTTAGTGCTGCAGGTGGTGTGTAAACAGACCGTCGCATGCGACTATCCTCAGAGAATGTAGACCGGCTTACTTTTCTGAAAATGAACAAGGCATGGATCTCACCTGAATTTGCCTGTCCGTTTTCAGATTAAATAACTGTTTGGCAACGTTTTCCATGTCTCCTGTTATGTTCATCTTTCTACCACCTGAACTCTACTCCCTGGGCTACAACACCGCCATTTGTTGCTCGTAAGTAATTGGCAGGGGTACTGACTCCTGGCCAGCCTGGTTACAGCACGAAAGCTGTTTCCTGGCAGTGTGAACGTCAATTATCCTCCAATAAGTTGTGCTGTCGTGTTGCATTCGGGTTAGCCGACTCTATGGTGCCTGCAGTTTAGGTGATTCCTATGTGTGCTGTGGGATATGTAAATAAAGGCGGTTTCCATTGTGACAATAGGATAAGCACCCACTGTAGGACTGTGTGATTCGGTAACTGCGGACGGCTTGCGTCCTGTCAACTTACATTTTCATGGGTGCGTTCTTCTACCCGTCCGGGGTCCAATACCGTCAAGTGGTTCTCCCCAGTGCCTTTGGCTTAGGTGCCTCCATCTCCGTATCCGAGTTCCAGCAACGTCTGCTGGTCCTTGGTAGTGCTTTGGAGCACAGTTACCTCCTGCTTAGTAACCGTGTCACAGTAACGTCAGCTGGTACTCGGTTGTGACATTGCCTCTTTTCCTTCTGCTACCCGTCCGGGGTCCAGTACCGTCAAGTGGTTCTCCCCAGTGCCTTTGGCCTAGGTGCCTCCATCTCCGTATCCGAGTTCCAGCAACGTCTGCTGGTCCTTGGTAGTGCTTTGGAGCACAGTTACCTCCTGCTTAGTAACTGTGTCACAGTAACGTCAGCTGGTACTCGGTTGTGACATTGCCTCTTTTCCTTCTGCTACCCGTCCGGGGTCCAGCACAGTCAGCTGGTCCTCGTTACTTCCATTGTCTCTTGCTCCATCTGATACCTGTCAGGGTTCCAGTAACGTCAGCTGTGTCTCGGAAATTAGACGACCTTAAAGACCACCCAGAAGAAGATGACGACAACAAGGACGACGAGCATGAAGCCAACCAGCCTGAACACCATCACAAAGAAAAAATAAAAGATTACCCAGAAGAAGATCACCAACAGGACAAAGAAGGTTAAGACAAACTACAAGATACAGAACAAGAGACAGAAGAACAATAAGCAGAAGATCAAAAAGCAGAAGAACATGAAGTATAAGACCAAAATGAAGAGCAAAATATATGCTCTAAATTCTAAGCAGAAGAAGACTAAGCAGTGTATGGGGGTGAGTCCGTTCCTCCTCGTGGTGCCCCTGGAAAATGCCTGCTGCTGCAGGCTAAACTGAACACGGACAAATACTGTTGTAATTTAAATCTTTTGTGACAGCAAGAACGGAAGGATGAACAATTCATACTTTTACAGATTACAAGTACAGGAATCTCTGTCACAAATAAGAATATGATGAAGAAGATGAAGAGGAAGAAGATGAAGAATTTGAATATGAAGAAGATTAATTAGTTTAATAATAACAATATGAGTAATGTAAACAAAAACATGAATAGCAAGAAGTTTAAGAAGAAGATTAAGAAGGTGAAGATGAAGAATAATTTGATGAGAAACATGATGCTGCTGAAGATTATGAAGGAGAAAGTGTGGCACTGGCAAAAGTTAAAAAGGTGAAGAGCATGGAAGTTGTGAAACATACATATTTGCCAAAATAGAAAAAAGGTTAACAACATTGTCAATTTGTTAGTCAATCCAAACGTATTTCCAAAAAAAAATATATTAATGCTATTCCAATGCATTGGGTTAAACATGTATGCCTTTATTGTCTCCTCAACCTCCCCCAATACATTCTACATTAGTCTTTGTTGTTTTCCTTCATGTACAATTAACCAACAAGGCAAGAATGTTTTTTTTTAATGTCGATATTTGGTTCCCATAGACTTACATGGGACTTCCGGTATCGGAATCGGATATCGACGATATTTAGTGCTATCGGCGATACCATTCCGATCCGATATTTTTAGATATCGAGCAGTATCGCTCAACACTATTAACAACAAAAAATTGCCATCTGCCCCAGAGTCCACCCACGCCTCGGCAGAAACCGCAGTTGCTTCGAAGATCAACGTTATCTCATATATTAGTTTGGAGGTAGAGGTCCCTGAATGTAATGTATGTGATACAGTTCATATAGCGTCTTGTGCTTGGGTGCGATGAAAATACTTGAGACACAGGTTGAAAAAGAAAGTCTTGTATTGCTTCATACAAATTGGCAAAAATAAACACACAGGTTGCAAACACAGAAGCAGGAGACACAGCAGGCCAAAGTAATCTAAGTTCATCAATAACTCTCCACAACAGATTCAGATCTTCTTCTATGTTACCGCAAGTCCATGCAACCGTGAGGCTTTCAAGAGCAGAGTTCAGAGTCCACAAGAGCTCCAGAGTTTCTCAGTAGAAATGGCTGGAGTACAAAGTCCAAGGCTTCAGGAGTCAGAACACAGGTTCACTGCAGGCCAGATTCTGAAGCACTGATTGCTCAGGTGTGGCTGTTTAAGAAGCAAACGGAGAGAATCAGGGCGGGAACATACAAGCTGGAAAACTCCATTTTAACTGAGGGCAAGATAGCTGCAGCAAAACAGAAAGCAAAATGGCCGACGAACAAACTGAGTTTCAGAAACAGATATACAGAACCTTACATTACTCCCCCTTAGGGGCAACCTCCGGATGACCTCAGACCAGGCTTATGTGGGTACCTCTGATGAAACTGACGGAGCAAGCGAGGAGCATTAACGTTACTGACTGGCTCCCATGAGTTGTCCTCCACTGGGTAGCCCTGCCATTTGATCAGATATTGTAACTGATTTCTATACAACCTGGAATCTAAAATCCTTTCCACCACAAATTCTTCCTGACCATCGACTAGCACTGGGTCAGGGCAAGGAGAAGAACGTCCAGGAAACGTATTGGGTGTTGCAGCCTTTAGTAGGGATACATGAAAGACAGGGTGGATTCTCATAGTTCTGGGCAATTGAAGACGACAAGCAACGGCACTTATAATCTTACTGATTTTATAGGGTCCAATGTACTTATGTCCCAACTTAGATGATGGAATCCTTAACTTAAGATTTCTGGTTGACAGCCAGACCAGGTCTCCTACCTTAAAAACTGGTGCAGGTTTACGAAATTTATCTGCTGCCTTTTTGTACCTTTCCTGAGCCGATTCCAGATTCTCCTTTAGAAGATCCATATTCTTCTGTAAAGTCGTGACTCTTTCAGCCACTGCTGGCAAAGGCGTCTCTATGGGAAATCGTGGTAGAATATTAGGATGATAACCTAAATTAGAGAAAAAAGGAGACTGTTTAGTGGAGGCACTCTGAGAGTTGTTGTAAGAGAACTCAGCCAATGGAAGTAGATCCACCCAATCATCCTGTAGGTGGCAGATAAAACAGCGGAGATACTGCTCCAGGGTTTGATTGGTTCGTTCGGTTTGTCCATTAGTCTGGGGATGAAAAGCAGAAGAAAGGTTTACTTTAATGTCCAATGCTGCACAGAAATTTTGCCAAAACCTAGAAGTGAATTGCACCCCTCGATCCGAAATAACCTCATCCGGTACTCCATGTAAACGAAACACATCTTTAATCATCAAATCTGATGTCTGTTTTGCAGTGGGTAAGCCGACACAAGGGATAAAATGAGCTGCCTTTGTTAAACGATCAACCACCACTAGAATAGTGTTCTTCCCTTGAGAGGTTGGTAATTCGACAATGAAGTCCATAGAAATGGATCCCCACGGGCGGGACGGGGTGGGAAGAGGCTGTAACAGACCAGTTGGTGAAGAGCGAGGTGTTTTGCATCTTGCACAAACCTCACACGAAGTGACATAATCCAAAACATCCTTCCTACAAGTGGGCCACCAAAAGAAACGAGAAAGAAATTCCTGTGTCTTTAGAATTCCTCTATGCCCGGCTATTTTGGAATCATGAATGAGTTGCAATACTCTCAATCTGACTGTTTCAGGTATATACAGACGTTGTCCCAGAATCCACACACCATTCTTAAAGACAAGACTTACGTCCCTTGGGGGTTGAGCCAAAAAAGAATCCGCATGGTATGCTTCCTTGATGTCCTTAAGTAGGTCTTGATGATGAATCACTCCTAGGAATCTAGAGTCAGGAAGAATAGTCTTAGGAGGAGTAATTGGACGTGTCTCTGCTGAGTAAATCCTAGAGAGTGCATCAGCCTTTCCATTGCGCGATCCTGGTCTATAAGAAATAATAAAATTAAATTGGTTTAAGAAAAGATTCCAGCGAGCCTGGCGAGGAGTCAGGCACTTAGCCGACCTGATAAACTCAAGATTACGATGATCTGTCAGAACGACTATTTGCTGTGCAGCTCCTTGCAGAAGGTGTCTCCATTCTTTGAAGGCGGCAATAATGGCCAACAACTCTCTATTGCCCACATCGTAGTTCTTCTCAGCCGAAGACAACTGCTGGGAAAAGAAGGCACAGGGATGCAAGACATTCTTCTCACCTGTTCTCTGAGAGAGTATAGCTCCCACGGCACAGTCTGAAGCATCCACCTCTATTATGAAGGCAAGCTCTGGGTTGGGATGTACTAGAATAGGTGCAGTGGTAAATTTATCTTTTAGACGGGAAAATGCTTCCTGGGCTTGGGGAGTCCAGGAGAACTTAGACTCTTTCCGGGTAAGTTGGGTGATAGGTGACACTACCTCAGAGAAATTTTTAATGAAACGTCTATAGAAGTTTGCAAACCCGATGAAGCGCTGTACCTCCTTCACATTTCTAGGACTTGGCCAATCATTGATGGCTTGGGTTTTACTTCCATCCATACTAATTCCTTGTGTAGACAGTACATACCCCAGAAATTGAATTTCGGTCTTATGGAATTCACACTTTTCAAGCTTGATGTAAAGATGATTTTGTCTTAGACGTTCCAAGACCATTCTCACATGTCCATGATGTTCCTCTGTGGAGTTAGAAAAAATTAAAATATCATCCAAATAAATCACCACGAATGTATCTAGGAGATCCCTGAAGATGTCATTCACCAAGTGTTGGAAAGTGGCTGGGGCGGGTACTCAGACCAAAAGGCATAACCAGATATTCAAAGTGTCCATAGCGTGACCTGAATGCAGTCTTCCATTCATCCCCAGGTCTAATACGGACTAAGTTATAGGCCCCACGAAGATCTAGTTTAGAAAAATTTTAGCATGTCGCACTCTCTCCAATAACTCAGGGATTAAAGGCAATGGATAACGGTTTCTAATAGTAACCTTATTAAGTTCCCTATAGTCTACGCATGGTCTCAGGGATCCATCTTTCTTCTTTACAAAGAATATGGGTGCCCCTGCAGGAGATGAAGAGGGGCGTATGAAGCCCTTGGCTAGATTTTCGTCTATGTACTCTTTTAAAGCCTTCAGCTCGGGCCCCGCCAGGGGTAGATCTTACCAAAAGGTATCTCTGCTCCAGGCAATAATTCAATTGGACAATCATATGGACGGTGAGGAGGAAGCTGGTCAGCGTTCTTCTTGTCACAATAAATCCACATAGTCCTGGTATACAGCTGGTAATTCAGGGACCGACATGGTTCCTTTAGGAACAGAGCAAGCTGAAATTTTTTGACTCATCTGTTTCTCTGGGAAGTGTAATTCCTTGGTCTCCCAGTTAATGGTAGGATTCTGAGCCTGCAGCCATGGTAGCCCTAGAATAATGGGAAAGTGAGGAGAAGAGATAAGCATAAAGGACAGTTTCTCTTGATGATCTTTACCCATAAGAACCTTTAAAGGCTCTGTTTCCTGATCTACTGTCCAGAGGTCAGCAGGGAGCCATCCACAGTCTCCATCTGTACGGAGCAGCCTTCTTCACTGAACGTATTCCCTGTTTTAGAGCAAAGGGGGACATCCATAAAATTTCCACTTGCACCTGAGTCGATCATGGCAGAGCTAGACACCCAGGCTGAGTCAACCCAGAGTTTGATGGAAAGAAAACAGTGAGAATTGTTTTTCTTACAACTCAGCTGGGACACCGCTGAGGAAACTTGAAAGATGGCAGCATTTACACAGTCAACGTCCTCAGAGGTAACGGAGTTTAAGTCCGAGAAATCAGATCTGTTGCGGCAGCTATCTTGGAGCCTGAGGCTCGGACCTGACAGATCCCCTCTCGCAACACTCACAATGAATGAGTGCTGCAGTAGTCTTGCGAGAACGGCTGGGACAGTTAAAAAATAAAGTGCCTGACTTACCACAGTAAAAACATAGATTCTCCTTAAAACGAATGTTCCTTGCGTGCATCACTAACCCGTCGTAGTAAAGAGTCTACCTGCTGGGTTCAGGTTCAGGTTCCCGTGAAATCCTATTCAAAGGTTCTTAGCTGGAGAGGAAGGTAGGAAAAGGTTAGTACGTTGCTTTCGAACCATCTCTCTTGCCTGCGTTCAGTTAAACGAGTATCATCGGATGCAGTATTAATAAAGTCACCTAACGCAGTGGGAGGGTCGCACGAGAAAAGTTCATCCTTAATTAGTGGGGATAACCCCTTTCGAAAAATAGATTTTTTGGCGGAATTGTCCCAGGTGGTATAAAGGGGCCCATCTCCTGAAATCCAAGGCATATTCAGCTACTGAGTGCTTACCTTGGCGCAAAGCTAACATGGCTGCTTCAGCTGTTGCACCCTCGATTGGGGTCATCAAACACCTGCCCCATGTCTGAAATAAAGTCATCAAGGTGATTCAAACAATATCCTCAGTCTCAATCAGAGGGTTTGCCCATATCAAAGCTTGTTGGTAAGCAACATAATTATAGTAAGCACCTTAGATCGTTCAGTAGGAATTGTGAAGCATGTGCAGAAAAAAAAAAGATTACATTGATTAACAAATCCCTGAATTTTTCACGTTCACCACCAAAACGAAAAGGGGGCAACTTGGAATCCCAGAACTCGGGCCATGGCGGGGAGCCTGGACTTGCCCCTCCAGAACCTCAATCCTGGCTCGCAAATCCTGAGTAGTCTGTCCAACCACTTGCAAATTGTGATTATTTAGGTCCTGAAGATTTGTAAGACGGGTCTTTATATTCTGCAATTCTGCAAGGATTTTAAATCAGTCACTCCACAAAGTTCCTTTATGCGGGCCTCCATTTTCCAGATCTTTTAAGACAGGATACTGGAAAAGAGGAGAGAAAAAAAAACAATAGTGTTCACCTGTGGCAACACTGAAGAAAGAAAAAACTTTAAGGGAACTGCTCACCTGGAATGGTTGTGAGAAGTCACAACCACTATCATCACAGAAGCTTTCAACCAGACAATCTGATATCCAGAGTTTCAGCAGACAAAAGAGAAGAGAAAAAAAAAACAATAGTGTTTACCTGTGATAACTCTGCAGAAAAAAAAAAACTTAAGGAATTGCTCACCTGGAATGGTTGTGAGAAGTCACAACCACTGTTATCACAGAAAGTACAACCGGACATCCGATATCCACAGTACAGCAGACAAGCCTTTCCAGACCCAGCAGACACTAACGTTTGGCTTCAGAATTCTTGTAATGTATGTGTACAGTTCATATAGCGTCTTGTGCTTGGGTGCGATGAAAATACTTGAGACACAGGTTGAAAAGAAAGTCTTGTATTGCTTCATACAAATTGGCAAAAATAAACCACAGGTTGCAAACACAGAAGCAGGAACAAAAGCAGGCCAAAGTAATCTAAGTTCATCAATAACTCTCCACAACAGATTCAGATCTTCTTCTATGTTACCGCAAGTCCATGCAACCGTGAGGCTTTCAAGAGCAGAGTTCAGAGTCCACAAGAGCTCCAGAGTTTCTCAGTAGAAATGGCTGGAGTACAAAGTCCCAAGGCTTCAGGAGTCAGAACACAGGTTCACTGCAGGCCAGATTTCTGAAGCACTGATTGCTCAGGTGTGGCTGTTTAAAAAGCAAACGGAGAGAATCAGGGCGGGAAACATACAAGCTGGAAAACTCCATTTTTAACTGAGGGCAAGATAGCTGCAGCAAAACAGAAAGCAAAATGGCCGACGAACAAACTGAGTTTCAGAAACAGATTACAGAACCTTACACTGAATCTAACACACCTCCTCTAATGGTGGTTATACACTCTCGTTCCTCGCTTGCTTGGGAAACCTTATTACTGGGGTACACCAAGAGATGTGTAGGACCGGAATGAGGGGACCATTTCCTAGTCAGGGATATATCCATAGGCTCAGGTTCTGTGTCAGGAACCCCGGGTTCGGAAATTGGTCTAGAAAACGAAGGTGCTAACTGGAACCCAGGTTTAGAGACCTCCAGCTCCAACATGCTTTCTGCAGACATAAATCTTATTCGGTTGGCAAGAGTCATTAACTCTTCCAGAGAGGTTGGAATCTCCCTGGTGGCTAGATCATTTTTTTATATGCCCAGTCAGACCCTTCCAGAACACCGGGATTAGCGACGGTTCAGACCAATCCAGTTCTGCCGCTAATGTTCTGACTGGACGGTATAGTGACTGGCGGGTGGTCGAACCCCGTACTAATTAAGAAGCTTAAGAGCCGTTCATGTGTAACCTGAGGGACCGAGGAACACACTTTTTAGGTTCTAAGAAAGAGACCCGCATTAGACACTTCCGGATCATTCCGTTCCCACAGAGGAGTAGCCCACTCCAAGGCTTTGGCGGGAAAGTAATGATATGACAAAGCCCACTTTAGCCCTTTCGGAGGGGGAAACCGTGCCTTCATCATTTCTAAATGAATGGAGCATAGATTAATAAACCTCTGCAGGATCTGCTGTCTCCAGAAAATTTTTCGGAAAGGTCAAAACGGGGTAATGAAATTCTAGCAGCTATCGCAGCATTATTTACGAGACTTGCTGCTTGCGTGGCTGCCTGATTAGCTACTGTAGTGAGATCAGCAACCGGAGCGGCCTGCTCCCGAGGCCTAAGTCTGGCCTCTAGTTGCTGAACGTAGCGCTACAGCTGCTGGTTGTTCAGCTATGGTTGGCTAGACCCTGGCGGTCAGATACTGTTTGAGCTCGGATACAACAACTTTATTGTATAATGGATTGCAACCGAACACGGGTACGCGATGCAGTTTATATTCACTGCTGCCGAACACCCCTAGAGTATGAGGGTCAAACTGACAACAGAAATCTAAAATTAGATCTCGCCTGTGTTACTTCACACTAGGGGAGATGTATAATTGGCACTATCTCCGTTAACGTCACGGGAGATGTGCTATCGACTGGCGTAGATGTATACCTGTTAATGGCCAGAAGCCACTTGACCGAGATATTAGGTTTGCACTATGTGCTGCAAGCTGGTATAGACGAAGCCTGTTGACTGCACAGAAGCTACGTGCCACCGCTAGGAAGTGCGTGCGACTAACGCCAGGCGTACGTGCTACCAGCCGGCTTGAGACCGGAACTGGCAACTCTCTGTTCAGCTTGGCAGGCGATGCCCAGATTAGCGCCCCACAGTTGCTCAGGGTGTATAGCTAACCTATATTCGTAGCAAGACTGCGACACATTAGCTACAGGTTACGCGCCCCGCAGTCTGCTCAGGGTGTATAGCTACCCTATATTCGTAGCAAGACTGCGACACATTAGCTACAGGTTACGCGCCCCGCAGTCTGCTCAGGGTGTATAGCTACCCTATATTCGTAGCAAGACTGCGACACATTAGCTACAGGTTACGCACCCCGCAGTCTGCTCAGGGTGTATAGCTACCCTATATTCGTAGCAAGACAGCGACACATTAGCTACAAGTACGCCCCCCGCAGTCTGCTCAGGGTGTATAGCTACCCTATATTCGTATCAAGACTGCGACACATTAGCTACAGGTTACGCCCCCCGCAGTCTGCTCAGGGTGTATAGCTACCCTATATTCGTAGCAAGACTGCGACACATTAGCTACAGGTTACGCGCCCCGCAAGTCTGTCAGGGTGTATGTACCCTTATTCGTAGCAAGACTGCGACACATTAGCTACAGGTTACGCACCCCGCAGTCTGCTCAGGGTGAATAGCTACCCTATATTCGTAGCAAGACTAACCCACCACAACTAAAGGCAGCCGTGGAGCGTACTACGTTGGTCCTAGACCCTCTCCGCCTGAGAAAGCTAAACACCCTAAAGCAGAAAGAGGAAAAACTATCTGCCCCGGAGCAGATCCCCAAAGAACATAGAAAGCCCCAAACAATGTAATGGCGGTTAGACAAGAGGATATACAGACACAGACAGAAAATAGTATGAGCAAACGTTGGGGCCCAAACTTCCTAAATAGAAAAGGATAGGAAGGACACTTACTGCAATCCCAAAAAACCCTGAAAAGTACCAATTCTACTAATTACAAAAACACCTGAGATCAACGACCTCTACCACCTAAATTAGTTCTCTGGTTAACAAAACTAACAGCAGCCACTGAAAAAACGGAAAAGGCAAATGAACAAACAACAGTGGCTGAACTAAACTGAGAGGAGCCACAAGCCCCCGGAGGGGACCCGGCAGACCCCCACAGAAGTGCAGGACAAAATGCAAAAAGCAAGCACAAAAAAACTAAAAGAAGAAAATGTCTTATCTGTTAGCAGAAGATGAGGCACAAAACAGCAAGCTACAAAGTGAGCAGGAATCAAAGATAGACCAGAACAATTGATCACCGGCAACCCTGTTGGGAGGGAACCTCCTTATATAAGACCAGTCAGTAACACCTGATCGCAATCTTCACAATCTTCATTGGATAGTCAGTACTGTTGTAACCACCCGAGGGAGCTTTGCTCAGAATTCATTTCTAGCACATTCACAACATTACGCGCCCTGCAGTCTGCTCAGGGTGTATAGCTACCCTATATTCGTAGCAAGATGCCCACATTAGCTAAGGTTACGCGCATCGCAGTCTGCTCAGGGTGTATAGCTACCCTATATTCCTAGTAAAGACTGCGCCACATTAGCTACAGGTTACGCGACCGCAGTCTGCTCAGGGTGTATAGTTACCCTATATTCGTAGCAAGACTGCGCCACATTAGCTACAGGTTACGCGCACCGCAGTCTGCTCAGGGTGTATAGCTACCCTATATTTCTAGTAAGACTGCGACACATTAGCTACGGTTACGCGCACCGCAGTCTGCTCAGGGTGTATAGCTACCCTATATTCCTAGTAAGACTGCGCCACATTGGCTACCTGCGTGGCATAAGCTGAACCTGCCTGAAGGACCTGTGCTAATTAGCGAGCGTACTCTGGCATTGCAGGTCCGAAGAGCAAAGCTAGAGAGCACGTGGAGCCAGATTCTGGTCGTCCACACAAGAGCACTGCCTATAATAAGTATGATCTGACCGCCCCGCGCCGTGGACAAAAGCTATTTAAGGGAAGCTCCGCCTCCGCCATCTCGTTAATGCATCCCTCGGTGGGCGTTAAACCGTGATCAATTTAGGGCGGGGGCCAGGTCCCGAGGTTTACTGACGTTAACCACCATTTTCGGTTCGCCTGTCACGAACATGCTCAGTGAGGCATTTCTGGCTTAGGCATAACAGCCCTGTTCCTTCTGTAACCAAAGGGTTTAAGGCTACTATTTAACAAAGATATACACCAAAAAAGAACAATTAGGAAGCTTAAACCCACCATAAAATAATGAATTTTTTTCAAAGATATTTTTAAAAAAATGAACAATTAAAAAAGTAAATGCATATATAAATATATACGCAGTCCCCTTTGAAAAGCTCCACGCGAAACCGCGGCAGGGGTGCCCGCAGCCACTTTGAGGTAAAGTATAAATTTGCGAGTTTACTATGCAATTTTGTTTTTTAAATTGCACCCTATTTTCCCTTTTTTCTTTGGCCCCTTCTTTTTTTGGCCCTTGCGCCATGCACTGTCACTTTGTTTTGCAAATATGCACTTTCATTATGTGTGTTTTGACTTTTTTCGCCTCGACTAAGACTAATTGCTTACTTTTATTAATATGGGGTGCTAATTGAAAATTATTTTTTACAATTACATAAAAACCATATGCTTTTGGGTTTTTACAATATTGAAAAACGGGGGGCAAATATAATGTTTTCCTTTTTTTTCCCCTAGGGGTATAAAAACCTTTTGAGGCACCCTAAAATCTATAAAAAATTGTTTATATGCATTTAAAACCCGAAACCCCTATACCCAATTTAGGCCCCCTTTTTGTTGCATTTTGTTGTCCCCTTTTCGCATTTATTATATATAAAAAGCATTTACATTTTTGTTCTTTTTTTTTTTAAAATTTTTTAATAAAATTTTTATTTTTTAAAAGGTATTTAAAACTTCCTATTGTTTTTTTTTTTGGGTAATTAATTTGGAAGTACCCCCGTAAAAGGCAAATTTTTTCTATGGGGGTTAAATTTTTAGCAAAGCCCCGGTTTTTAAACCCCGCCTTTTCCCCCACCCCTTTTAAAATTTTTTTGGGCTGTGTCCCCCATTTGGGGTATTTTATTTTTGAAATTTTTTGGAAGGGGTTTTTTCTGCGAGGCTTCAAGTTTTTAAAAAAAAATTTTTCCCTTCCTGAAAAATTTTTCCGGGGAAAAAAGAAAAAAAAATATGAAAAACTTTTTGGGTCCCCCTTTCAAAAATTCTTTTATTCATATAAATAAATTACACAAAAAACAGGGGTTTAAACACAAAAAAATAAAAAACTTTTTAAAAAGGCAAAAAGTGCCCAAGAATTTTATAAACCCCCCGGGGGAAAATCAAAAGCCCTTAAACCTATCTTCATTACCCCAAAAAAAATTTTAAAAAAATTTTTGAAAAACCGGCCCTCACTGAATACCTTTAAAAATAAAATCTATGAAAAAAAAGGGTTTGGAACAAAAAAACCCCCCTTTTGGGGCGGGGAAATGTGGGGTAAAAAGATAGACACCCCTTAATAAACGATGGTAAAATACGAGCCCCGGGAATGGAAAAAAAGGGGTTAAAAAAAAATTTTAACCAGAAAAAACCCAAAATGATGGGTAATAAAGCCTTGCTGAAAAATAGAAGTGGAATGAGGACCGAGACCCCACGCGTTCGCCACTCTGTTGGGACTTCCCCCGGGGGTAAGGCTGAAGGGCCTTATGCCACATGATGTCAGCTTTACATGTGTACAAAAGGTAATCAAAAGAAATCAAATGAATGATAAATAGATAATTAATTCCAACAGAGGCATGAGGGAGGTCAAAGGACACAGGTCGGCGTCCGGAAAGTAGTCAATTGGGCATGTGTGTGGGCGACCCCCACCCAATTTTGGATTACCAGGGCAATGGGGTACTCAGAGCCGAGCCCATGGAAGCTAATGGGGATGTCAAAAGGTAGCGGTGGCTCTTGTGGGCCCTGGCGGTCTGGCGATGTTGGGGGATTATTTACAGGGGGGATAAATATTTACAGTTGTGACGCCCCTGTAGTCTCTGGTAATTTTGTACCACGCTGCTGTAAGATCTCTGAGGGGATGGTGAGGCAGTAGTGTGGGTCCCCTACAGGTGGGACTCTTCCCCAGGTCGATGGTTATGGTGGGGTTTTTGCGGCATGCAATTAAATAAATCAGTCCACACCGTCAGCGTCTTTCCTACCTTTTACTTGTTAGATGGTAAGGCAGGTCCCAGGGAGGCTGATCCAATGGAGAATGTTGTTTTGAGTGAGTGGAACAAGTTAGGGGCCCCTTTAGTCCAATGATGAGTCCCAACCAGCATAAAGCGTAGTTCCCCTATAAACTCCACATTTCAAAGCTGTACGCCCGGTCAGTTTTGTGGTTGGGCCTCCTATTAGAGAGTGAGTTCATTCTTGTGATCAGGCTCAAGGTTCTCACTCCCGACCCCAGTTACGTACCGACACTCCAGGGGCTGCTTGTGTTACCTAAGGTCCAGTAAACCTCTGGTTTTTCTACCACTATGCATAAAAACTATAGTGATGCTTCGGGCCCCGTGACCGGTGACAATGTCAGGATTCTCCAATTCCTATACATCAGAATTCCTACCACTGTGCCTTTCGCCTTGTCCCGCGCTTGTAGCATAAGCATTCCTCACTTCCAAAGTTTATATAAGTCAATCACTTTCTTACTTCTTTCTTGAGCTTGTTGCCAGAATCTCAGTAATCCCTTTGGCGGAGCATTCTGAACCTTCACGTCCTTGAGACGGCATTGAAGTATCGCAACTCCTCCTCTCTTTACGCACAACTGCACTCGCTCTCTGCTGACTGACTGGCCTCTTCCTCCCTCCTCTCCG
Source organism: Oophaga sylvatica (assembly GCA_033576555.1). Taxonomy (NCBI): domain Eukaryota; kingdom Metazoa; phylum Chordata; class Amphibia; order Anura; family Dendrobatidae; genus Oophaga; species Oophaga sylvatica. The sequence continues at coordinate 51,848,025 of JARQOD010000005.1, forward strand.
GCTAGACTCTCTGACTCACTGTCCGAGGCAGGAAACTGAATGATCACTGTCCGAGGACAGGAAACTGAATGACTTCTGCGCATTTTGCCTAGACTAATATATACCTGGGGGTGTGTTAAGTGCGTGTTGAAATGAATGTTTCATTGAGCATTAACTGTAACTCTCCAAAACATTCTCCAGGTACTGGGTTTTTGCCTTCACACCAGGGCTACACATTTGCAATTGTCTAAAGCTAAAAAATGATCTTCACAGTGCTGGGTGCGCAAGCGCAATCGCTGACATGGGCTCCAATGGAACCATTCTGGGTGTGCATCCTAGGGGTCAGCAAAACAGGTTTTTGGGTCTGTAGGTCTCACAGTCCTATCTCTAGCCAATTTGTTCTGACGTTTAATTGGACTTTAAGGCCCCCCGCTTCAGGATTGCCCTCCTAACTCTCACCTGTGATACAGTATCAAAATGTCCCTGATTATATCAACAATATCATCAAAGCAGTGTTTCATTAATTGGTGCCCAGGGCACGACACGAGCCCGTCCCCACTCTCAACTCTATGATCACTAATTCCTGGGAAGGCATTTTAACCCTTAATGTCCATTGACGTGCACAGCCTCAGGGCCCGGGGGTGTCAGTTTTGGCACCAAAAGACTGTGCCGTCATGCCTTTGACTCCACAACGTTGTAGTTCCGTGTGACACTTCTATGACAGCAGACAGGTACGGCAAGAGGTGCGGGGACCTTTGCAGTCGGTCCCCGCACCTACAGCCTTTTATTGGTCGTCAATGTGACTGACCAAACACAGAAACGACGGTGGGGAAAATGAAATTTTCGCATCTCCACCCGATCAATGCGGAGCTCAGCATGCAGTACCGGCTTCCTGCATGCAGCCGGGCGGCGTCCCGCCGCCCCTGGCTGTTAACCCCCTAACTGCTGCGTCGAGCCGGTTCGAGCGTTCAGGGGGAGGCGAGGGTCGGGAGCTTCCTCTTCCTCAGATCGGCGTCCCCGCAATGTTTCGCAGACCCGATCTCAGCCCTCCGGGTAATCTAGCTACGGAAAGCTTTTGAGCATGCACAACAGGGTTCTCACATTTCTCCATTGATATAATGCATTGCAAGCTAGAGCATTGCAATGCATTATAAACAATCAATAGTGAAAAAGTGAAAGTCCCATAAAGGGATGGTAAAAAATACATTTTTTAAAAAAAAATTTGTAAAAAAAAATTTATTAAAAAAGAAAAAAAAAAATTTTTCCTAAAAAACACATTTTTTATGAAATAAAAAAAAAAAAAACAAAAAAAAAAAATTTTGCTATCGCCGCATCCTTTAAAAATCCCATTAAAAAGCGTCACCTTAGTTAACCCCTTATGAACCCCCGTAAAAAAAAAACACAAAAAAGTAGCAAATATTTTCTTTTTCCAAGCGGAACATTTTCCCGCTTGGATAAAGTGCAATAATACGTGATCAAAAAGATGGATATAAATAAAATGGTACCACTAAAAACATCTTTTCCCCAAAAAATGAGCCCCCAAAACGCAATCAGCAAAAAAATGAAAAGTTATAGCTCGCGTAAAGTGTCAAAAATAATTATTTTTTTCTTTGAAAAATTTTTATTGTGTAAAACCGCCAAAACATAAAAAAAAGATAAATGAGGGGATCGCTGTAATCGTAGTGACCCGAGTAAAACTGCTTTATATAATTTTACCATACGCGGAACAAATTAAAAAAAAAAAAAACAAATTTCCCCAATTGCTGGTTTTTTGTTCATTCTGCTTCCACAAAAATCGGAATAGGAAGCGATCAAAAAAGTTTTTTCCCAATATTACCAATAAAACCGCCGCTCGCCCGCAAAAAAAAAGCCCACAGATAAACTCTGTGGCCAAAAAATGGAAAATTATAGCTCTCAAAAAAACGGCAATGAAAAATTTCTTACAAAAAATTCTTCCAAAAAAAGCTCTTTTTGGTGTACAGAAGTAAACATGAAAGAAAGGGTATAAAACTGGTATCGTGTAATCGCACTGATCCGAGAATAAAGTCGCCTAATCATTAATACGACGGGACGGCATAAAAAAAAAACCAAATTTTTCACCTTTTTGGATTTGTTCATTCTGCCTCCCAAAGATCGCGTAAGGCGATCACGTGGTTTACCCCCACATCTGAGGTATCAGCGCACAGGACAAATTGCACAACAATGTTTGGGGTCCTATTTCTCCTGTTCCCTTATAAAAATAAAAGTTTGGGGGGCAGAAAGTTCTTTTTTGTGGAAAAAAATAGGATTTTTTTTATTTTCATGGCTAAACTTTAAACTTCTGTGAAGCACTTGGGGTTCAAAGTGCTCACCACCATCTAGATAATTCCTTGGGGGGGTCTATTTCCAAAAGGGGTCACTTGTGGGGAGTTTTACTGTTTAGGCAGATCATGGGCTTGCAAACCAACTGCCGCCCAGACCATTCCATCAAAGTCTGCATTCCGAAACGGCACTCCTTCCCTTCCAGCTCTGCCATGTGTCCAAACAGTGGTTCCATCCAAAATATGGGGTATCATCGAAATCAGAACAAATTGCACAAACACTTTTTAGGTCCTATTTCTCCTGTTACCCTTTGAAAATAAAAATTTGGGGCAAAAGATAATTTTTGTGGAAAAAAATATGATTTTTTATTTTTAGGGTCTACGTTATAAACTTCTGTGAAGCCCAGGGGGTTAAATGTCACCACACATCTAGATAAGTTCCTTAGGGTCGTTTCCAAAATATGGTCACTTGTGGGGGGTTTCTATGTTTAGGCACATCAAGGGCTCTGCAAACGCAAATGATGACCACGCCATTCCATCAAAGTCTGCATTCTGAATTGCACTTTCCCCTTCCCGAGCTCTGCCATGAGTCCAAAAACAGGGTTCCACCCACATATGGGGTATCATCGTACCGGACAAATGCACATCAATTTTGGGGGTCCCTATTTACCTGTTTCCCTTATGAAAATAAAAATTTGGGGGCAAAAAGATCTTTTTGTGGAAAAAAATATATATTTTTTTTTCACGTTATAAAATTCTGTGAGCATTGGGGTTCAAAGTGTCACCACACATCTAGATAAGTTCCTTGGGGGGTCTATTTCCAAAATGGGGTCAATTGTGGGGGGGTTCCACTGTTTTTGCCATCAGGGGCTCTCCAAACGCGACATGGCGTCCGTCTCAATTTCAGCCGTTTTTGGTTGAAAAAGTCAAACGGCGCTCCTTCCTTCCGATCTGCCATGCACCCAAACAGTGGTTTTCCCCCACATATGAGTATCAGCTTTACCAGTACAAAATTGCAAAAAAACTTTTGGGGTCCTGTTCCCCTTTGGGGAAAAAATAAAAAACTGGGGCAAAAGACATTTTTCAGGAAAAAAAATTTTTTAATTTTATGGCTCTACGCTAAACCTTCTGTAACCCCTTGGGGGTTCGGGAGTTTCACCACAATTATAAGGTTCCTGGGGGGTTAATTTCTAAATTGGGTCACTTTTGGGGGTTTCCACTGTTTAGGCACTCAGGGGGCTCTCCAAAACGCGACTGGCGCCCAATCTCAATTCCACCAAAAAAGCAAAGGCCTGCTTCCCTTCCGAGCTTTTGCCTGGCCCAAATATGGTTACCCCCACATATGGGTATCAGCGTACTCAGGAGAAATTGCAACATAATTTTTGGGGGTCCTGTTCCCCTTTGGGAAAATAAAAATTGGGGATGAAAGATCATTTTTGTGAAAAAATTTTGATTTCTTAATTTTACGGTCTACGTTTAAAACCTTCCGTGAACCCCTTGGGGGTTCAAAGTGCTCACCACACATTTAGATAAGTTCCTTGGAGAGTTAGTTCCAAAATGGGGTCACTTATGGGGGGTTTCCACTGTTTGGTCATCGGGTCTCCCCAAAAACGCGACATGGTGCCCCTCACCGTTGCAGCCAATTTGACTTTTCAAAATCTCAATTGATGTTTCCTTCCCTTCTCAGCACTGCCTGCGCCTAAAGATTGGTCTTCCCCACACAGGGGGTATCGGTGTATCAGGAGAAATTGTACAACAAATTTGTGGTTCATTTTCTCCTGTCCCTTGACAAAAAAAAAAAATTGTGTAAAAAAAAAATTTGGGGGGAAAAAAAGTTAAAATTTTCCCTTTTTTTCCTTCCACATTGCTTCAATTTGTGGAAGTACCTTAAAGGGTTAATAAACTTCTTGAATGGGGTTTTTGAACACCTTGGGGGTGCATTTTTTAGAATGGTGTCATTTGGGGTATTTTTTGTCACATTGACCCCTCAAAGTGTTCAAATGTGAGGTGGTCCCTAAAAAAAAGGGTTTTTTGAAATTTGGTTGGAAAAATGAGAAATCGCTGGTCAACTTTTACGTTTAACTTCCTCACAAAAAAATTTGTTTTCCAAAAATTTTGGGGATGTAAAGTAACATGTAGAAATGTTATTTATTAACTATTTTGTGTGACATATCTCTGATTTAAGGGCATAAAAAATTAAAATTTTGAAAATGCAAAAAATTTCAAAACTTTCGCCCCTATTTTTTCCATTTTTTTCTAAATAAAGCAAGTTATATCGAAAAAAATTTTACCACTAACTAAAGTCAAATATGTCACGAGAAAAACCTTCTCAGAATCGCCAAGATCCGTTGAAGCGTTCCAGAGTTATAAGCAATAAAGTGACAGTGGTCAGAAATTTTAAAAAAATAGGCCTGGTCCTAACCCAACAAAATGGCTTGGTCCTTAAGGGTTAATTCAACCCACCTGGATGGAAACTGTAATAAGTGGATCTAACTTTAGGATTGCGGGTGTGGCGCCCTAAGGTCCTGCGCCACAGAGGTACTGCCCTCATCCAGGGGTGGTATCCCATCTTTAGGTAAGGAGGGTGCACTCCCGGACTCTAACACTCCACCCAACACACAGTAGTTTTTGTCAGGGAACCTGGGTGTACCCCTAGGGGGAGGCCTCATTCAGGCTGGTAGGAAAGGATGTTGGGGTGTGGGGGGAGAAGGAGAAGAAGGGGATGAGCTTTGAGCACGGGAAAAAGAGCATTGGTCGAGGAACCGTAGGAGAAGGAGGGGCACAGAAAGCTGCAGAGAGAGAAATTTAGAGTGGAGTCTGAATGGAGTCCCGGGGACGGAAGGGGTCCTAGGACCGGAGATGCTGAAGTCACCCGTGGGGCTGAACCAGTAGTAGAGGGACCAGGTGCAGTAGAGGAAAGGCCCACAAGATAGTGGAGGACTGCAAGACTCAGCTGCAAGCCGAGGCGGGGATTGTCTTGCCCCAGACACTCCAAATTTAAACCCCAAAGGGACATATAGGAGAAGGGGCACAGAGGAATGCCCGCAAGGTCAGCGGCTGCGGTTTTTTCACTGTTTGGATGGTTCTGGGCGGAAGAGTGGAAAAACCCGGCCGTGAGACGGGGCCCGGAGAGGAACATATGAAGGGGTCTGGAAAATTTTATTTGATCTACCGGAGTTTGTGGACCCCCCCCCTGGAGGGCATGGGGCCCGGGGGCACTGTGTAACAAGAAATGTGAGTAAATGTTGGAAATGCACCCGCTGTGCCTCTGAAAAATTCCCCCGCCCCGTCCTGCACCCACTCATACCACTATCTTAATCCTAAAAAGCCCCCGGGGTGAGCTTACCATGGAGGCCTAACCACCTTTGGCGCTATCATGTCCTAGAGGATCGCTTGCAGCACGGTCCCTTGACCAAATCCACGGGGGGCGTCACGAACATTTTACTCAAACTTATTACCCCTTTTTTTCACTACCCTTTTTTTTGGGGAGCCCAGGGCCACGGCCGGGTCACTGCTGCGTGACCTCCCCCTTAAGGGGCCCCGGGGGTACCGAGCCCCCCAATCCCCGGGGCGGGCGATCCAGGGTAAAGTCCTTGGGGCCCAAGGTTTTCCTTTTCTTTTTGACAGGGGCAGGTGCTTCAAATACCACAGCGTTTTCTGGACTGGGGAGTCTGTACGCTTGCCCAGCACGCAAACTTTTTGTAAGTCGGGGACTTGTGTTTTAGCATTAAGTAATACTGCGCTGAACTGGTGCAGATAAAACTGCACCCCTTGCAGGAAAAACTGTAACAACAGTTGGGGGGTAACCCCGGTTTGGTGGGGGGAGAAATTTGGTTTTCCCCCACCCAAGGGGTTTCTTAATTGTGAAAACCATATTATTTTTTTGGAAAGACAGCATTTCAGGCTGCACCTTAGCAGGATTTGGACAGGAGAGTGTTGAGCGATATGCTCGATATCAAAAAAAAATCGGATGGAATGGTATCCGATATCACTAAAAAACGGCATCCCCTCCCCTAGGGAACCCCAAGTAAGTTATGGGACCAATTATCGCAAAAAAAAAAAAAACCTTTTCCTTTTTGGGGTTAATTTACATGAAGGAAAAACAACAAAGGTTTGTAGAATGTATTGGGGGGGGTTAGGAGACAATAAAGGCATACATTTGTAGCCTTTCCGGGGGGGGGTTTGCTTAGGATCGCTTTTGGGGGAAACAAATGGCAGGGAAACATTTATTCAGAACAGTTTGGTGAAAACTGGCCGCAACCAGTTTTATTAAATTTTTTACAGCAAAGATAAAAAAAATCAAAAACAGAAAACCTGGCTTGTTAGCCACTAAATTCACTTGAAGATGGCCCTCCTATCCGGGCCAGAACACCAGTCGTGCCCAAAACAAACATATACATATGTTACCAGTATGGGTTTCAAAGAAACCCTTTATTCTGAAGCAACCCAATGTCCAGACTTGAGAGAGGTCACCTCCTATTCAGTCGCTAGCACGGATTCTCACTGTGATACCCTGTGCCGGGGGGAATTCTGCACCCAATGAATAGCTCACATCTTAGAGACTGCTTCCTTTTGCCAGGCACCCCCTGTTCCCGGGGGAAAAAGACACCCCCCACCTTTGGGGAACCCCTTCTTGTCGGCCCCCCTTTCCAGATGAATGAGCTCTCTGACGTGCTCCAAAAATATTCTGGTTCCTAATCAACATAGGGATCGGTTGAGCGCAAGCGTGTCTGAATGGAGGTGTAGGACTTTCTTTACCCCGGTTTACAAAGCCCACATTTCGCCAAACCGCGCAAGGCCTTAGGAAAATATACCCTCATTCCCACACATTCCTTCACGCTCACATATCCCCCCCTTTTCCCCCAGCCCGGGGGGGCGGTCTCCAGACCGGAGGGGGTCAACATAACAGGACAGTGAACTTGGCCCAGTCATGGCCCTCATCACTTCATCCCCCCCACTGTCATCCCCAACATCATTTTTTTATCGAAGCATCCCTTTTCCCTGTACCCCCCCAGGCCCCTAACTCTTGGGGGCCGGGTTCCCCTGTTTCTCTTGACTTTATCCACCTCAGTCGGGGTATGGGGGTCACAGTAAGTACGACAGGCAGTAAAAAACACCTGTGATTCTTTCAAACTTTCGTCCCCTTTTTTGGGGGACTGACCCTTCCGAGCCACACTGTTCAAACGATTGGCACTGTAGGGGGAGTGATCTTTTTTTTTGGGGCGGTCACATAATTTATCCTCTTTGGTACGGGGTCACTTTGCATAAACTCAAGCTTTTCTTTTTTCCCCAGGGACCCCCATGGCACGCATTTTCCTGTAGTTTTTGGAGCCTTTAGTCTTCGGCCCTTTCTTCAGGCTTTTGGGAGGACAGCTAGAACCCTACCATCGCTTCTTTTCCACCTGTTTGCATCCCTCTGACCCGTGTATCTGCAGGGCAACGGACGACACATCCCCCCTCCCCTCACTGGGAGGGTTCAAGTGTAGACTCCATGAAAATGCCCCGAGCTCACCAAGGCCAACCCCCCAGGTCTCAAAATCTCACTTGGGTTTTTTCCGATCCTTTGGGTCGCTCGAAACCGATGGGCCCGGGCCCCGAATTCCGGCCCCCACTTCGCGAGTCCAGCCAGGACCGGGGCAGTAAAAATCCACGCCGCTGTCCCAACAAAAACATTTCCGGGGCAGAGTCATTTCCCCCCTCTTCAGTTTTTCCTCACAGCTTCCTTTAGAATCGCCTCTGGTGGGAAAAAGGCCTGGTGTCCCCCTTTTTGGCTTTTCCCCTTGCAGCATCCCTTCCGATGTTGGGGATGATGAGTCCACCCCACCACTGACAATTCTCATCTTCAACGACCACTTTTCTGTGTTTTATTTCGAGTCCGTTTTTAATCAGTCCCCTCCTTTCCCCCTTGTCTTCGCCGGGGGAACCCCGGCCAATTTTAAAAATCTCCGATGCCATCTTCTTCTGGCTGAAAATCGCATCAGTTTTTTTCTCGGGGCTTCAACCTCCCTGCTACCAGCTTCCCTCATTTGCACTGGGTTTTTTATGGTCATCGATTTTCACATATATCTCCCCTTTTTCTCACCCCCATCTGCTCACTGTCGGGGGTATCACTTCATTTTCTTTTCCATCCTGCCCCACGTTAGGGTTATACAATTCATTTTCATTCCCCCCTGTCCTGTCGGGTTATACAAATTTTTTTTCATTCCTCTTGATCGGAAAAACCCTTTTTAAAAATGTATCCAAACATTAATTCACCATCTGGTCCCCAAGTATACTATGTGACAACCCAGACTTTTTTTATTAGTTCAGGCCTAGGGGTGCCCCAACCTTTCCCCGGGGCTTCGTGTTTATGGAAATGAGAGAAACCTTCCTCAGAGTCAGGGCCCCCGGGGAAAACCCCATTTAGAAAAATAATTTTTTGTGCTTTTTTTAAGGGGGTTCTCGCCATGCTCACTCTAAAACCCCCTAAGGGGCACGGGGGAAATCAGGGACCCGGGGTTTCCCGAGAACCACCATCCTGTCTCCCAACACCCGCAAAGAAATTTTCAATAAGTCATATTATTATACACATCTATGACTAGATCAGTTTTTCACAAACATTATCGCATCGCCCTTTTTCCGGGGCTTTTTTTGGGGATCATCTCATCTTTAGCATTTATCATCATTATCACATTTTTTAAAATCCCTAGCATGTGTCCCCCCTGGGACGGGCCCCACCTGTAGGGCTCATCCCCTTGTCCAAAAAATTTTTTTCCCCCCCAAATCCTTAGACCGGGGAAAGTCATTACCAATTAACGGGGGACCAGGGTTTTACTACCCCCTTTTATATAAACCCCCCAAAATTTGGGGGGCCAAAACCCCCGGCCCCCTTTGGAAACCCCGGGTTTTCATGGATGTACACCACACTCAGGTGTCATAGGTTAATCCCTATACTCAGGCTGTCACATACAAGTCATGAATCTCGGCCCAAGGGGGCCCCGTGTGGGGGTCATTACAACCCGGGGGGGCCCCTTGGCGTCTTTGGTGGGGGGAAAACCCAAAGGGGTCTGCGAAAAGGGGGGGATCGCCATCATCACAAACATAGGTCCCCCTTTTTGGGAAAACAGTTGGCTGAATTTCCCCCACCCAACAACCTACCCCCCTCCCACCCCTGTCCCCCCGGGCCTGAACCCCTTAATCAACCCCATGTCCCAAGGGGCTGGAACCCCCCTTCCGCGAGAGTTCAGCGCCGGGGAACCCCCAAAGTGACCCCCCTCTCAGCGGTGTCCTCAGGAGGACGTGCTTGGGGTAGCGGTCCACTATCCCTTTTCAATCCAAATCGGCCTGCTGATGGGGACCCCCAAACTGTATCCCATCATGGACTCTCCTGGACGGGTAACCGAAAAACCCCCACCGGGGGTAGAAATTCGCCCTTTAATTGGCAATTTCGCGCCCCGCTTGCTCAGGTCACCCAACTTTTTGGGGTTCCCCAAATCGATAGGGTACACCGTCACCCATTCGGGTAGTGGCAGATTCCCTTCTCTGCCATCTCCAAACCAGAAAAATAACCCCACATCATCCGAGGGGTAATTTTTTTAAAAGGGCCGTTTTTCCCCCCTTTTTTATACGGACAACGAGGTCCTTTTCAACATTACTCGGGGGGGGGGGGGTGCTGAGACTGCAATTCCCAACACCCGGTTATTCCCTGCTGGTGCGGTTTTTCTGGTGTGCTGGGCGCTGTGCTCCAGGGGGTGCTGCGCTTCGCGGGCCGGGACCAGGTATCAATGAGCTCCTCCAAAACTGCCGGGCCACTGTCTAATACAGCGGGGTTATGTTCCCCCATTAACTTGGGGCCATTTGTTCAAACAGCGCCCCTTGCCCCATTTGGGGTCAGATTTTTCGGGCTTTACAATGTAGTCTTCCCCCAAACTTTTCACATACACATTTTTTTTTTTTTTTTTTTTTTTTCCACAGAAAAATTCACCTTGTTTTGGGGGAAAAAAATTTTTTTTTTTTTTTTTCCTTTGCAAAGTTATTGGGGACGGGTTTTTTAAGATGCCCACAAACTTTTCTTTTTCTGCTGCCTTTCCCCCAGTATTTTCACCAATTCAGCTTTTCGTGCATACTTTTCTTTCGAGACCCATCAGGGCCACTGTTCCCAAGGGGTGCTCCAACTTTTTTTGGACACACTTTTTTTTTTTTTTCTGTTGCTATTTAATTGATTCCCTTTTTAAGCTGTCTTGCCCTGTGCTGATGCAACTCCACCAATGTACCAGGCCCCCCCGCTGCCCCAAATTTCCCCAAATTTTCCCCTTTCCCGGGGGGGGGTTTGCCTGGGGGCCTGTCTGGGTAGGGAAAAAATGGCACGGAAAAGTTCATTTTAGACGCAGTTTGGGAAAAATGGCCGCAACCAGTTTTATTAAAATCCCAGCACACAGATAAAAACAAATCAAAAAAAAAAACCTGGGCTTGTTGCCTAATTCACTTTGATAGTGGCCCTCTCTTCCCCGGGCCCCACTTACCAGTCTTGCCCCAAAAAAACAAAATCCCCTTTTTACCCAAAGGAGTTTCACAACACTCCTCTTTAGTCTGAAGGGGAATCCAATGTCCAGCTTGAGAGAGGTCCCCCTATTCAGTCGCTATTTTCAAGGTTTCCCCGTGTACTCCTGTGTCCGGGACTTCCGCACCCGACAGTAGCCACAATTTAAGGGTGCCTTTTTCCCTTTGCCAGGGGACCCCCTGTGTCCCCGGGTAAAGACAGCCCCCCCCACCCTTTTGGGACACCTTTTGTGCGGACCCCTTGTCCAGATGAATGAGCTCTTGACGTGCTCACAAGCACCTACTTCTGGGTTCCAAAAACACCCATGGGTTCAGGTCTGAGCGCAAGCGTGTACTGAATGGGGGGGGGGTGTGACCTTTCTTTACCACCAGGTTTTTCAAACCCACATTTTTTAAAAGTCAGAAGGACGGTTAATTAATATTTTTTACTTTAAAATTTTAAAACCCCAAAGCATTGGGAAAAGCATTAAATTTTTTTTTTTTGGGAAAAAAGTTTGGATTGAAAAATTTACAATGTTGTTAAAAACCCTTTTTTTTATTTTGGGGAAAATGTATGTTTCACTTTTCATGCTTCACCTTTTTAATTTTGCCCGTGCCAAAACTTTTTTCCCCTTTAATCTTCAGCAGCATCATTTTCTCATCAAATTATTTTCATCTTCACCTTCTTTCTTTTTTCAAAAAATTTTCTATTTGTTTTTGTTTACATTACTCTTTGTTATTTTTAAATATTAATCTTCTTCTATTAAAAATTTTCATTTTTTTCCCCCTTTTTTCTTCTTCATCATTTTTCTTATTTGTGACAGAGACCCTTTTTACTTGTAATCTGAAAAAGTAGGGAATTTTTCATCTTTTCCCTTCTTGCTGTCACAAAATTTTAAAATTTTCAACAGTTTTTTTCCCTGTTCGTTTACCCCGCGCAGCAGGCTTTTTCCCGGGGGCACCACGGGAGGGGGTCCCCCCCTTTACATGCTTAGTTTTTTTGCTTGAATTTAGGATATATTTTGCTCTTATTTTGGTCTTTATTCTTTTTGGGTTTTTGATCTTTGCAAACGGGGCCTTTTTTGTTTTTGGTGGAAACCCGGGGGCCCGGGAAAAGGGAAAATTTTCTTTGGTTCAGCTGGTTTTTTTGCCTTTCTTTGGGGGTCTTTAAAAGGTTTTTACCAAAAACCAGGGGGTTTGGAAAAGGGGTATCAGATGGAAAAAGGAAAATTTTGGGGAAAAAAACCCTTTTACGGGGGGAAACCCCGGAGGGGGGCAGAAAAAAAAGGAAAAGTAAAACCCCCATCCCAGCTAAATTTTCGGGTGCCCGGGTTTTTTTGCAGGAGGTAAACCCCCGCTCCAAAGCACTACCAAGGACCAGCAGACGTTTTGGAAAACCCATAGGGTTTGGGGGCACCCCCGGCCCAAAAAGGACTGGGGGAACATTGACGGTATGGACCCCCCGGGGGTGGGAGAAGGAAAAGAGGCAATGTCACAAACCCAAGTACCCGCGACGTTTCTGTGACAAAGGTTATAAGCAGGGGGTACTGTGGGTCCCCAAAAAAATACCCCAAAGGCCCCCCCGACGTTGCTGGAAACTGTTAGGAGATGGGGGACCCAGGCCCCAAAGGGGGGGGGAGAACCCGTTTTTTGGTATTGGGCCCCCGGGGGGGGAGGGGCACCCCTGAAAAAGTAAATTGACAGGAGCAAGCCTCCGCGTTACCGAATCAAAAAGGGCCTTTCGGGGTGTTTTTTCCCTTTTACAATGGAAACGCCTTTTTTTCATCCCCCGCAACATAGGAATAACCCCCAATGCAGGGGCCCCCCGAGTCGGCTAACCCCCAAAAAAAAAACGAAGCAAAAATTATTGGGGTAAAAAGCGTTCACACTGCCCGGAAAAAACTTTTGTGCTGTAAAACCCCCCTGGCCAGGGGTCAGTTCCCCCCCAATTCTTTTTGAGAACCCAAAAAACGTGTTGTAGCCCGGGGGTTTAGTTCAGGTGGTAGAAAGATGAAATTAAAAAGGGGACATGGAAACGTTTTTAAACAGTTTTTTTAAACTGAAAACGGACAGGCAAAATTTAGGGTTTAGATCCTGCCTTGTTCATTTTTAGAAAAGTAAGCGGTTTTCCTTTCTGGGATAGTGCATGCGACGGTCTGTTAAAAAAACCCGCGCACTAAAGCCGCTCAGGGTAAAACTGGCCGGGAGGGCGCCGCACCTCCCCAAAAGGGTACTGGCTAAAAATCTGGCCCGGGATCCAAAATTTGAGACCCAAAAAAATTTTTTAAAGGGGAAAGGGGAAACTGGGAGTAACTTAGAGGGGAAAACAAGTAGTCTGCACCCCTCTTTTGGAAAGTTTTTCCTGGGGGAAGGGCGTCTCGGTTTTGGTTTTAGCCTTGCTGGCGCTGTCACAAAACTTGCCACATTTGTAACATCAGTTTTTCCCCCCTTTCAGGGCGTTTCTTTGTCCCTTTGTTGTGGGTGTCTAATGCCCCGACGAAAAAGCGCTTTGTAAAACAGTAAAAGAGCAGCTTCCGGCTGGAATTTTTTACAACAGTATGGATTGCCGGTGTCTTGGTACTCCCCCATTTTTTGGTCCCCCGGGTTTTTCCCCGGGTTTATGGGGTTTTTTAAGTTGTTTCCCGGGTTGCGAGGGGGTTTGGAGGGTTTTACCCAATAATCTGAGTGGTGAGAATTTTGGGCGAAGGGGGTCGTTTTCAGGCACTGAAGCTTGAAAAAACCTTTGGGTGCAGATCCCCAATGGCCAACAAAGCTGTCCCCCTTTAAGAGGCGTCATCCTGCCCCTTTGCATCACCCCCCCCCGCTCTACATATGACTAAGGTTGTGTACCTCCCCCTTTTTGGGATTTCTTCCCCTTTTTCCCTTTTTTTCCTCCTCCCCCCCTCCTCCTCACAAAGTGAGCCCCGCCCCGCCTTTTTTTAGGAACCCCGTTGCGGTGGGCTGTCCTGAAGGGAATTTAATTTGTGACCCTTTTTTCCCCCCTCTTCCAAAAATCTTCCTTTGTGCTTTCA
>JARQOD010000005.1:51861952-51910967 GCA_033576555.1 Oophaga sylvatica
GAGCTGGAGGTAGAGGCTCGAACACGACCTGAAGATGTAGGTGCTGCTGTAGGTTTGCCTACATCTCCAGTGTGTCTTTGTAACTCAGCTACGTACTTTGTCCGTACATGTTTCCACATATTTGTGGTATTCAGGTTACTGATATTTTTACCTCTTTTAACTTTTTGCTTACACAGCTTGCATTTAACATAGCAAATATCATCTACAAGTCTGTCAAAAAAGGACCATGCAGTGCAAGTCATGGGAGCGCCAATTTTGACATTTGTAAGAGAACTGCTCCCAACAGGTGCCAAACTGGAGGCTACAGGCAAGCGAGTCTGCAGCCTACCTCTCCCTCCTCTTTGTACCGTTGGGACAATCTCTTCCTCAGAGCTGCTCCCACCACCTTCCTGTTGCTCACGCCATGTTGGGTCTCGGACTTCATCATCTCCACTACCCTCTTCCAACACCTGCTGCTGTTGGATGGTCTGGGCAGCACCATGCTCCACAAAACCTGGCACCTGAGTCTCATCATCATCATGAGATGCGTTCTGCGGTGTGCTGTCCATCGGCACTGGCTCACCCGCCTATTCAGATTGAGAGATTCAGCTGTTGCACATCACTGCATACTCCCTCTTCTTCAAATTGCAGAATGCTGCTTGCCTGTGCCCGTGTTTGCGAGCCAACAGATTCTGAGAACAGAAGCAGAGACTCAGCTGGCTCCTGTACAGAACTCTCTGACTGCCTGGGCAATTTGACAGGCGGTGAACAGACAGATGGTTGCTCAACAGTGTTGTGTTCCTGAGAGGAGGTGGAAGGAATTGAAGTTGATGCATTGGCTGCCATCCAACCAACAACGGCTTCAATTTGTTCTTCCCGCAGCAGGGGGGCACGCCGAGCTCCTACCAAAGTGCGCATAAAGGAACGCTCACGGGGAAAACTGGTGGATGCTGTGTCACTGAGGGCGGCAGCAGCCACAGAATCCCCACGTCCCTCCCTGCTGAAACTCCACGGCCACGACCACGTGCCTTACTCACTGACTTCTTCATCTTGGTAGATTGATAAAGAAAGTCAGAAAAGTTATAAGGCCTAAGTGTGGTTATTACGCAGAGACTGAAGTGAACACTGAAACACAACTGTTCACAATCTGTGAAAGGCTACTCCTTTGTCTACTTCTATAGTGTTTGCAACCAATGTATTGTATACGGATGGAAGCGCGTCACACTAAAATTTAAATTGCATGGAGCAGCAAGAATTACACTGAAGAAAAAAAAAAAGAGTCTGTGAGTGACACGTGCAGATGCCTACAGACAGCGTTGCATGCAGAGCAAACTGCAGCGTCACCTGCACTCACACACACCTTGCAGAGCTGTTAAAACAACACTGCAGGCAAAAGGAAGCTTTACACAGCGGTTGGTGCTAGCCTGCCTAAAGCACAGTACACTAAATCGCAATCTCTAACTGTCCCTCAGAGTCAGCACAGCAGCGTTCTGTCCCTTACTGAATTCACAGAACAGTGACGCTAAAATGGCGGCGGCGCCTTTTATAGTGCATTCTGACATCATTTCAGCATCCAATCACAGCCATGCCATTAGTTAACATGACCGCAGCAGTACAGGATGTGCCCACACTTCTTAGGATTCCTCATTGGCTGACTAAAATCACATTGCCTCTCAAAGAATTATGGGAACTTCCGATTCCGGTATACGATATATGGAAAATATCGGAACTAAGTATCGAAAGTCCGATACAGCTAATATCGGCCGATACCCAATACTTGCGGTATCGTATCGCTCAACACTAGACAGGAGTCCTGGTATCAACTGCTCTTTTATCATTTTATCAGCCCTTCGGATGCTACCAGGATCAGTCTGCTGAATGACCCTCAGGGCCTCCTGCTGATTTAGTGCATATTCCTTTATAGTCTCCTGAGGTCTTTGTTTGCAGCTGAAAAAACTCATTTTAATTTTTGCTGTACTGAGGGTATCAAAGGTGTCTTTTAACTTAGTGAGCACAGCTTCTAAAGTTTGTTTGGTAGCATGGACTTGCGTCTCGCTGTGCAGCACCAGTGAGTTCACTGATTAGAATAGTAACCTTTGGTGCCTCTGTGAAAGGGTATAGCTGAAAGAAATTTTGCAGCCTGTCCTTAAATTATTACAGAGTGTGGGGCCCACCACTCTACTGCAGTAGCCAAAGGACGCCAGGGATATATGTCATAGTGAGCGGCAAGATGGAGCGGTGGTTTAGATGCCATGGAAACTAGCAGCTCCAGCTCAGTAATCTGCTCTATCCTCCCCTGCGGGTATGTTATTAGCGTATCACATAGCTATCACCTTCTTTTACGGCTAACCCGGGGTTAATACTATTCACTGTTGTGATGTTGCAGTCTCTCACTGGCCTCTGTGTCACAATTCTGAGGCAGGTCTTCAGGTAGGTGGCACAGCGGGATGTGATCCTGTTCGTGACGCCCATTTTCTGTCTGAGTTGGCCTCCTCTGAGCACAGGGTAATGACGACCAACAGTCAGGACGTAATGACGGGCCGTCCTCAGCATCAGCCCGTCATAAGCAATGTCCAGACATCAGGTGCGAGAGGAAACAAATCACTTTGACTGGAGCAGTTGATGATGACGATTACAGCCCTCCACAGTTATTGAGTACACTGAACCGACAGCCCCTCATGGTGCGATGACCTGTTATTTTCTGGCAATGTGTAGAAGCTCCTCACTCCCGCTGCATATAGCACTATACCTGCACTAAAACTTCTCCCCTCAGCCTGGATTTTGGCATCCACGACACCTCAGGCTTAGGCCTCTTTCACACATCCATTTTTTGCCATCAGTCACATTTGTGAAAAACTGATGCGACTGATCGGTTTTTTCGTTGTTTACGACATCGGATCCGTCGAAAAAAACGGATCCGTCGCATCAGATTTCCAACTGCATCTACTTGGGCTGTGTTCAGTTTCAGAGTCCTGCCTTTAAAGCTCAGCTCTCCTCCTTTCACCTTAGTCTTCGCCAGGGAACCGGCCAACTGTAAAACATCTTCAGATGCCATCTTCTGTCCGACTGCAAGGTCAGCATCAGCCTTCCTCTCAGGACTCTCAACCTCCTCTGCTACCATGCCTTCCTCATTTGCACTGGTTGCTTGATTGTCATCAGATGATTCACTATCACTACCACTATCCCTGTCTGACCCCTTTTTCTCAGCCACATCTGGCTCACTTTCAGGGTTATACACTTCATTTTCATTCACATCCTGCTCACTGTCAGGGTTATACAATTCATTCTCATTCACATCCTGCTCACTTTCAGGGTTATACACTTCATTTTCATTCACATCCTGCTCACTGTCAGGGTTATACAATTCATTCTCATTCACATCTTGATCTGGAACCTTAGTTAACATGTCATCCACAACATTAACTTCACCATCTGGTCCCTGATTTCCCTCAGGTGGTCCCTCAAGTATGTGACTATGTGACAACCCCAGCACTATACTTCCATATAGCTCAGGTACTAGGAGCTGGCTCACGACCTCTCCCTGGACTTCAGTGTCCCTATAAAACAGGTGAGTGTTTATGGCAACATGAGGAAACCTCTCCTCAGAGCCAGGCTCTTGGGAAACCTCATTTAGAACATTTATATTTTCCTGGGCCGTTTTAAGAGAGGGGTCTCGCCACTGCTCACTCTCAAAATTGTCACAGGACACAGGTAAGTCAGGGACACTCGGTTCCCGAGAACCACCATCCTCGTCTCCCAACATCACCTGCAAAGGAATTTCATCACTATCACAGTCATCATTATTATCAATATCATTATCATGATTATGATCAGTATCATCATCACTATCATGATCATCATCATTATCATTATCAGCATCAGCATCATTATCATGGTCATCATCATTATCATGATCATCATCATCATTATCATTATCATCATCATCATTATCACATAAGTTTAACGGCCCACTAGCATTGTGTTCCGCCCCTCGGGACTGCGCACCCTCAATAGGAGCTTCATCACACTGTCCATCAGAAACATTTTTCCCCCAGAGATCCTTAGACCGGGAAAGTCATTACCCAATATGACGGGGGGCACCAGGTTCTTCACTACCCCCACTTCACATGAAACCTCCCCGCGTTTGGGGATCAAGTCCACGACAGTCTCTGGGTAGACTTTGGTGTCTCCATGGACGCACACCACACTCAGGTGTTTATCAGGGATAAAGTCCCTATCAATCAGGCTGTCCCATACGGAAGTCACTGGACTCTCTGAGTCCAAGAGGGCCTGTGCTGGGCAGGCATTTACAACCACCGGGGACCCCTGTGGTCCAGTCTCTTCGGCTGAGGTGGACACACACACAGGCTCTGCGCAGGGAGAGAGGGATCCGCCAACATCACAACACATAGGCTCCCCTCTATTGGACAGTTGGCTGCAATTTCACGACATCTCCAACACTGTCCATCACACTCTCCCACCCACACGACCCCAACAGCTGGAACGCTCTTACCGGGAGAGTTCGGCGTCCAGGAACTCTGAAGTGACGACCTCTCAGACGGCTGGTCACGGAGGCAGTCTTTGGTGGCGAAGGCCCTCTCCATCAGGCTGACCAGACGATTGGCGTCCTGGTGGTCTCCTTGTCCGACCTCTGGCTGTACCTCAGGAGGACGTGCTTGGGTGTAGCGGTCCACTATCACCTTTTCAACTCCATAATCAGGTTTGCTGACTGCAGACTCCCAACTGCATCTCCAGTCATGAACTCCCCTGGCACGGGCTGTCACCGTAACACCCAGCCGGGTAAGAATCTCCGCTTTCAGCTTGGCATAGTCTTGGCTGTCCTGCTCGCTCAGGTCAGCATAGGCCCTTTGGGGTTCTCCAATCAGATAGGGTGCGACCATCATGGCCCATTCAGATAGGGGCAGATTCTCCTTCTCTGCCAGTCCCTCAAACCTAGTGAGATATACCTCCACATCGTCACGAGGTGTCATCTTTTTCAGGGACCGTCTTACCGCCTTCTTTACAGCGGACAATGCAGGTGACTTTGAAAACATTACTTTGGGACGATGCGCTGCAAGTCTTTTGTAGTGCTGCAACCTGCTCAAAAAACAACCGGTTATTCTCCTGCTGCTGCTGCAGGAATTGCTGCTGGGCCTGCTGCATGCGCTGCTGGTGCTGCAGGCGCTGCCGCTCCATGCTCTGCTGCATGCTCCTCTGGGCCTGGACCAGGTACTCAACGAGCTCCTCCATACTGCCGGACTTATCTGTCTCAACCACGGCAGTCTTATGTTACACATTAACTTGCGCCATTTGTTCAAACAGCCCTCCATGCTGTCATCCATGCTGTCAGACTTCTCTGTCTCAACAACGGCAGTCTTCACTCAAGACATACACACTCCACAGTCTTTTCCACAGAAAATTCAGCCTTGCTGTGCAGATACTTTTTTTTTTTCTTTGCAAAGTTATTAGGGCTACTGTCTCTTTAAGACTGCTCCAATCAGACGTTTTTTGCTGACACACTTTTTTTTTCTCTGCTGCTGCTTCAACAGACTTCTCTCCTTTATTGCTGTCTCTAAGCCACTGTGCTGCACGCACATTCCAGCACCAATTTAAGCTTTTCAGGGGATATAGCTCTGGGATCGCCGTCCTGGTAGACGGAGTGGCACGGAAACAGTTCATTCACAGACAGCAGTTCTGGTAAAAACTGGCCGCAACCAGTTTTATTAAAGTCCAACAGCAAACAGAAATAATCAAAACCAAATCATAAACATAAGCCATGGGCTTGTCCAGCCACTTACTACACTTAGATAGATTTCCCTCTCTATCCGGGTCCAGACTCTAACAGCCTGTCCCCAAAACAACACATATGTTCAGTAGTTGCCAGCATGGAGTTTCATAGAGTCTCCTCCTTGTGTCTGAAGGCATATCCAACGTCCAGACTTGAGAGAGCTCCCCTCCTATTCAGCAGCTATCCGCATGGATTCTCACAGAGACTACTCCTGTGTCCGGGGTACATCGAGCACCCAGACTGAGACAGCTCATACTCCTGGAGACTCCTTCTTGTGCCTGGACTCCTTGTCCAGACTAAGCGAGCTCTCTGTCTGTGTTCGCAGACACCTACTTCTGGTCTCCTAATTAACAGCTGAGTGGTTTCAGGCCTGAGCTGCAAGTGTGTACTGAATGTAAGGTGTAGTGACCTTTCTCTACCACTAGGTTTACAAAGCCATACATTTCCCTTATACCAGTCAGCAAAGTATCTAGGTGAAATGTACACCCCATTCAACACACATACTCTCACTGTCTCACAATATATATATACATGTCATTGAGACATATATATATATATAATATATATATGTATATTTATAGTTTATACAGTTCTACATAGCATAATAGCCAATTAATTATTTAGAAATTTGTCCAAGAGAGAGATTTCCAAGGCACTTCATGCATAAATGTTATACCATATTGGAGTATAATTCACACCAAAACGAAGAGATCCAAGATAAAATACAATTTTATTTCAATATTTAAAACAAACAACAATAAAAAACAGATTTGTCTCAAAAAGAGAAAACACCACCATTATGAAAATTGGACCATGTGAAAAATTTTTTTATGATTAAATATCTATATATCATGAGTAAAAAAATTAAATTATGTCAAGGTAAAATACCATATATAAATCAATTATAAATTACTCTGATATCTAAAGAAATTATTATCACTATTCACAAGAGATCATAATATGCACAAAGTCTGGAAAAATGTAAGCATGATATGCAGCAAAGAGAGAGGTAAATCTATAAATATAATATTGCATTTATCATAGAAAAAATGCCAATGTAACATACGCTGACAATATATGTTCAGACCAGACCACTTAATGTTAATTCTTTAATAAAGAAATAAGCAAAGTTTCATATATATAGTCAATCAATGGTCATATCAAGATTAACAATAAATGAACAAAAAAGAGCCTAATCACAGCGCTCAAAATCACATAGGTGCTACTAGGAACGGGGTGAGCGGACGCCACTTTTGCACTCTGCGCACTGTCAGGTAATATGTCTACATTTTGTTTGATCTTATTGATGTAAATGCTGACACTAATATCTAGGGCTGAATTCAGTCCATGTACCGTTCCTAGTAGCACCTATGTGATTTTGAGCGCTGTGATTAGGCTCTTTTTGTTCATTTATTGTTAATCTTGATATGACCATTGATTGACTATATATATGAAACTTTGCTACTTATTTCTTTATTAAAGAATTAACATTAAGTGGTCTGGTCTGAACATATATTGTCAGCATATGTTACATTGGCATTTTTTCTATGATAAATGCAATATTATATTTATAGATTTACCTCTCTCTTTGCTGCATATCATGCTTACATTTTTCTAGACTTTGTGCATATTATGATCTCTATGTGAATAGTGATAATAATTTCTTTAGATATCAGAGTAATTTATAATTGATTTATATATGGTATTTTACCTTGACATAATTTCATTTTTTTACTCATGATATATAGATATTTAATCATAAAAAATTTTTTTCACATGGTCCAATTTTCATAATGGTGGTGTTTTCTCTTTTTGAGACAAATCTGTTTTTTATTGTTGTTTGTTTTAAATATTGAAATAAAATTGTATTTTATCTTGGATCTCTTCGTTTTGGTGTGAATTATACTCCAATATGGTACAACATAGCATAATAGCCGCTAAATCAATTGCCGGCTTCTGTAAAATCATTACAGAACCCGACATGAAATGACACAAGGTTTGCATACAGTAAACCATTTCATTTAATTTAGTTTGATATATGGTTTTGACTAATAATTAGATGAGTGCATGTGTGAAAAATTTTGGACATGTAGGTGTTAATTTAACGTGTAAATTTGTTGTAAAAAATGCGTGGGCTCCCGCGGTATTTTCTCCGCCAGAGAGGGAAAGCCAGTGAGTGAAGACAGATAGAGAGGAACCATTGTTTTTGGGCCCCCCCGGCTACTAACATCTGGCCCCAGCCACCCCAGTCAGGTCCCCCGCTGCAATCCATCTCAAGGGGTTAAATAGTTTACAGCAGGGACCGGTGCTAATGCTACTGGCTCGGATGTAAACCAATGCAGAATGAATTAATTCATGTCTGTGCAGACGCCCCATAGAATATATGTATTCTATGTGTATATATCTTTTTTTTTTTAAACCTGTCAGGAGCATGCTCTGTTAAAAAACGGATCCGGCGCCCATAGGCTTCCACTATAAAAAACGACGGACAGTGATGGATCCGTCGCTGTCCGACTTTCTGCCGGAGACAAAAAACGTTGCTCTGTGCGTCGTGTCCGGCCTCCGGACACAACATTTCCGACGGATCTGTCGAACGACGGATGAAACGCATGGCCATCTGTCGCTAATACAAGTCTATGAGAAAAAAATGGATCCTGCAGCATTTGTCGACGGATCGTTTTTTTTCACAAAACGACAGATTGTGACTTATGGCAAAAAACGGATGTGTGAAAGAGGCCTTACAGGAAAGTACCCTAGCTCTTTTCCAACTGCGGACAAGTAAATGATCGTGGCTAGACATTTCTCCTCTGACCCCTAACTGACGTTGTAAGGTTCTGTATACATGTTCCTGAAACTCAGTTTGTTCGTCGGCCATTTTACTTTCTGTCTTGCTGCAGCTATCTTGCCCTCGGTCAATATGGAGTTTCCAGCTTGCATGTTCCCGCCCTGATTCTCTCCTTTTGCTTCTTAAGCAGCCACAGCTGAGCAATCAGTGCTTCAGAATCTAGCCTGCAGTGAACCTGTGACCTGACTCCTGAAGCCTTGGACCTTGTACTCCAGCTATTCCTACTGAGGAACTCTGAAGCACTTGTGGACTCTGAACCCTGCTCTTTGAAAGACCCACGTTTGCATGGACTTACGGTAACAGAGAAGAAGATCCTGAACCTGTTGTGGAGAGTGATTGCTGAGCTTAGATTACTCTGGCCTGCTGTGTCTCCTGCTTCTGTGTCTGCAAACTGTGTGACTATTTTTGCCAACTTATATGAAGTAATACAAGACTTTCTATATCAAACCTGTGACTCCTGTGTTTTCATCGCACCCAAGCACAAGACGCTATATGAACTGTACTATACACATTACAGACGTAGTCTGACAATTGGGCCCTTCTTGAACCGTTCAGGACACTATGTCTTCTGCGGCTACACTGATTTCGCTGGTATCTCGAGATTGACCATAGCAAAGGCACAGGCTGACCTCCTTGATCTCCAGCACCACTCATTCCAAGGGGTGCAGGGTTGCTTCTCCTAGCCTCGGTAGTTCTCCTGCGAGGGGGCTGCTACCCACCTGACTTCACAATAGCCCTTACACTAATTACATGTGTGTGTAAAAATGGCTGAAGAGCTGGCTTCTCACTCCCATGGAGTTCACAGACATTTGTAACGCCTGGCTTTGCAGGGCGCCTCCAACTTATAGTCCAGTTCATTTCCTTCGGTTTTCTTATGGTTACAAATGAGCAGAACCCATAGAGTGCCTCCTCTTGTCTGGTCTTCCACAACCTGGCCCATAAAATTGTCCTGCAACAAGCTGACAAATTTTCTCCCCTATGAGGTTGAGGAAGAAGCACAACCCCCAGTCAGTACCTGGGTTGCTATTGTGTAGCCCTGGTACACAATACCAGGAGGATGAGTGGAGAGGTAAAGGTTAAGTGTTCTTCATGTCATAATGTACCTTCGAACACGCCTAGTAGGGGTGTGGAAGGGAGTGTCAGTAGGAGACAGAGTGTGTGTCCAGACTTAGGAGAGACAAGACGTCTTAGGGACTCTGCTCTATCTTCAGCTTCAAATTGTGGAGTCTAGTATAGGTACTTTAACGTACCCGAGCCTAGTCAAAGCTGTGCCCCACTGGAGACAGGCTGAAATATCTCCTGAGAACTGAGCAAGTCGAAGGGCAAAAGTGGAAGAAAGCAAGGAAGTGCTATAGGTGAAGAATACCTGCACGAATCTACCGGTTACTGGGGACCGAAGGATCATCTTTGTTTCAAGCAAGGTGATAAGATAACCAGAAATCTACCGGACCCTAGGTCGCGGTGGATAAGCCCAAATAGTCAGTACGTAACTGGGGTCAGAGGGAAGTGAGGACCGTGAGTCAGTGCACGACAATATAGGAAATCATCTTTCTCACAAAAAGGCTCCAACCACAACACTGATCGGGCAGAACAGCTAAAGATTAGCTGGAATTATAGAGAGGACTACGCTTCATGCTGGTCGTACTCAGCTTCATTGGAGTTAAAGGAGGCCCCTAACTTGCTTAACCGTTTGCCTCAAAGCTCATCCTCCATCAACCCCATCAGCCTCCCTGGGACCTGCTTTACCATTCTGCAAGTAAAGGTATGGAAAGACTTTGACTGTGTGAGACTGAGTTATTACTGCATGCCTGCACAATCCCTACCTAACTACCGACCTGAGGGAAGAGTCCCACCTGTAGGGGACCCGACATCTAGCTGCCTCACCATCCCCTCAGAGATCTACAGCAGCGCTGGTACTAATTACCAGAACACTACAGGTGGCGTCACGAACTGTACATAAATCAACCCCCTGTAAATATATCCCCAACAACATACGCCAGACCGCCAGGGCCACAGACCGAGCCACAGCTACCTGTGACAAAATCCCCATAGACTTCTACGGGCTCGGCTCTGAGTACCCCATTGCCCTGGTAATCCACAATTGTGGTGGCGGGTCGACACAACAATTTGGCGTCACGAACAGGATACGAAACTCGCAGAATTGCGAGCCCTGTGTGCCTATGTAACTGTTTGAGTGAAAAAGACTGTTGCTGTTGTTTGGCGCCAAATACCGCCATATTTGCCGCCAGATTCGCGCCTAAAGCGTTGGAGAAGAAGGAGGGCGTACCTGAAAGAGCGCGCAAAGTCTTGGACACGCCCCCGGCTCTGACTCATCGGAAGGTCCTGCAACAGGAAGTGAACGCTCTGACATCAGAGCGCCTGCGACGAAGGTCCTATTCCCACTGCGGTGCCTGTGAAGAAGCAGCATCTGAAACCGGTAGGCTCCGTTTAACCAAGGGGGTGCTAAGATGTCACAACAACAGGCTGACAGTGCGGCCCCGGCCGGAGGGCTTAATCCCGCACCGTCTGGTATTGTAGCGCCAGATGGAGGCGCAGGCCCAGCACCTAGTCCGGTAGTCCCGATCATGCCACTAACGCTTCCATATATGCCTGGGGCGAAATGGCTTCCCCAGTACAGCGGTGAGCCAGGCACATTATCAGGCTTCAAGCGGAAGTTAAGCAGCCTATTGGAAATGTACTCCATGCCTGAGAAACAAAAAGCTGCTGTGTTAATAGGGCAGTTAACTGGCGCTGCTGAGAGGGAAGTGGAGACTTGGGATACCGTTGATCTGGAGTCGGTACCTGCGATTTTCCTTAAACTAAATGCCATATTTGAAGACCGCACAGAAACGGATCTCCGGATGGCCTTCTATCACTGTTCACAACAGCCAGGTGACAGCATCCGGGACTATGCTTGCCGATTGCAAGGAGCCCTGAAAGCACTCAAGCAAATTAACAATTTAAATGCTCTCCATGAGAATAAAATGTTGAAAGAACAGTTTATACAGGGATTGAGATCCCCAGAGGAACGCAGAACTGTAAATTGGTGGTCCTTAGATCATCCGGATGCTACCTTTGATGCCCTAAAGGACATGGCAATAAAAGGGCTGCGGCCCCTGGGCAAACCTGAGGTGGCCACCCAACATCATCAGGGTGAAGTCACTCCGGAACCGGCAGTAACCCCCTGTTCCCCGCTAGTGGCTGAAGCCAAAGCGCAGGTGACATCTCCTAGTGAATTGGACTGTCTGCGCTCAGAGGTGCGCCAGCTGACTAAAAATCTGGCTGCTGTTATGAGTGCCCTGCAACTGCGGAAAGAAGAGGAAGGAAAAATCTTGCTAGCGGACTGCCCAGAAGACGTCCCGTGGATGCACCGGAGAAGAAAGAAGACGTCGCCCCCCCGGAGGAGGACAACGCCACCCCCAGGAGCAACCTCTGATCAACACCCTTCTCGTCGAGAGATCGTCTGTTTTCGCTGCAACCGAAAAGGTCATTTGTCTCCACAGTGTCCTTTAAACGGGCAGAACCTGGGTCCAAGGGCCAACACCCAGGAGAATACCTGCCAGGCCCCCTAGACTGGAACCGCAGGTATGTGGGCGGGCGACCCTACCTGTCCATTATTTTAGATGGGATTGCTGTTCCAGCATTGCTAGACACTGGGTCTCAAGTCACCCTCATACCTGATGCCCTATATACCAAGTACTGGTCAATGGACGATCTTAAACCCCCGAGCCTTGACTTTACCGTGTATGCTTCTAATGGTCTTCCTGTAGAAGTACTTGGAACAAAATGTGTAGATGTAAAGGTGGGAAGAGAGGAGTTGAAAGACCAGGGACTTCTGGTAGTGAAGACTGTAAATGAGGAGAATGGTCTAAATATAATATTGGGTACTAATGTTATTGGTAATTGTTTGGAAGAAGTAGTGTTCTTGCTCCAACAGCTCGCTGAGATTGCCCGACCAAGGCAGAGAGGAGTCATCCAAAGAGAGATCCGGGCCCTGGTGTGTCAGCAACAAGCGAAGCTTACCGCCGGCGAAATTGGTAATGTACGGGTCACTGACTCGAATCCTATTGTGATACCCCCAATGAGTGAAATGATCATTTGGTGCAGGGCAGCCATAGGTCTGAGAGGACAGAATTACCAAGCTGTAGTAGAACCCCACCATTCCGAACATAGACCTACACTTATGACTGCTAGAGGAGTAGTAGAAGTGGTGAATGGGAGAGTACCTGTACGGCTTCTCAATTGGGGAGATGATGAGGTAAATTTACCCCGTTATGCAACCATTGCTAAACTTCATGCTGTCGACAATAATTCCATTCTCCCGGCTGAGTCCTTAGACTCCTGTCAAATAGAGGAGGACAATGACCCAGCAACTCAGGTGGCGGAATGGTGTCAGCAGCTCCATGTTGGGACGGACACCACTCCCGCTCACCAGAAGCAAGGGGTATTACGGGTGGTGCAAGAGTACGCCCAAGTGTTTAGCAAAAACCCACTTGATTTTGGGACAATTAAGGGAGTACGACATCATATCCCTACAGGCAGTCATCCTCCCATCAAAGAGCGGTATAGGCCCATACCTCCAGCTCATTATCAGAAGGCTAAAGAAATGTTGAATGATATGAAGAAAGCTGGGGTGATAAGGGATAGTTGTAGTCCCTGGGCAGCCCCTCTAGTTCTGGTTAAAAAGAAAGATGGTAGTATGAGAATGTGTGTGGATTACAGGCAGGTTAACCGCATAACACACAAGGATGCATACCCGCTACCACGTATAGAGGAATCATTAGCTGCTCTGAAAACGGCTAACTACTTTTCTACCCTTGATCTGACTAGTGGTTACTGGCAAGTGGCTGTGGCTGAGGAGGATCGTGAGAAAACGGCTTTCACCACCCCAATGGGGCTCTGTGAGTTCGACAGAATGCCGTTTGGACTCAGTAGTGCCCCAGGAACATTTCAGAGAGTGATGGAAAACTGTCTGGGACATCTCAATTTTGAAACCGTGCTGCTATACCTAGATGACGTTATCGTGTATTCCAAGACATATGAGGACCATCTGAAGCACCTGGCAGAAGTGTTTGAGTCCCTGTCCAGGTACGGGATGAAATTAAAACCCTCAAAATGCCATCTACTCAAACAGAAGGTACAATACTTGGGGCACATCGTCAGTTCGGAAGGAGTAGCGCCGGACCCAGAGAAAGTCACTGCCATCCAGAAGTGGCCGGAGCCGAAGAACCTTAAGGAAGTGCGACAGTTCCTGGGACTAACGGGTTACTACAGGAGATTCGTGAAAGATTACACGAAGAAGGCAGCTCCTTTACAGGACCTCCTGGTAGGACAATCCTTAAAGAGCAGAAACCCTCCCTTTAACTGGGGGAAAGAACAGGCTGAAGCATTCCAAAAGATGAAAGAGATCCTTACAGGTGATGAGATCTTAACCTATCCTGATTACAGCC
Source organism: Oophaga sylvatica (assembly GCA_033576555.1). Taxonomy (NCBI): domain Eukaryota; kingdom Metazoa; phylum Chordata; class Amphibia; order Anura; family Dendrobatidae; genus Oophaga; species Oophaga sylvatica. Next base: position 51,876,015 of record JARQOD010000005.1, read on the forward strand.
AACCGTTCCTGTTGTACACCGACGCCAGTAATGAAGGGTTGGGAGCCGTTCTCAGTCAGAAGCAGAATGGACAAGAAAAAGTCATCGCATATGCTAGCAGAAAACTCAGGCCAACTGAAAGGAATCCGGAAAATTATAGCAGCTTCAAGCTAGAGTTTCTGGCGCTGGTCTGGGCCATTACTGAAAGATTTAAGCACTATCTGGCCTCCAATAAGTTCACGGCGTACACAGACAACAACCCGTTAACGCACCTGGAAACCGCCAAGCTGGGTGCCATGGAGCAGCGATGGATGGCTCGGTTGTCCAATTACCAGTTTACTATCAAGTACCGGGCAGGTCGAAAGAATGCTAATGCTGATGCGTTGTCCCGAATGCCGCATGACTCTGATACGGAAGAAGAATCGGACGACCTGGAAGAAATTGAGCTACCCGCGTTCCATCGAAATGGGGTAGTCCACGAGCATCAAGTCCACAGAAAGCAAAATGGTGCAACATTAAATCCTTTACCCCATCACAGCTGGAAAGAGACTCAGGACAGTGATCCAGTGGTCAGCCACATCAAGGAGTTGTTAAAGCAAGAAGGCTCCTCTTTGGAAAAGGATGCACCTATGCCCGCCAAGCTCCTGTGGAACGAGAGAAGCAGGTTGTTCCTGTACCGTGAGAAGTTGTGCAGAAGATACGTCAACCCCAGAACCCATGAAATGGTCTGGCAAATCGTGGTCCCCAAGACAGACGTCCCTATGGTGTTGGAAGCGTACCACGATCAAGCAGGACACTTTGGCTGGAGGAAGCTGGAGACCCTGTTGAGATGCCGGTTCTACTGGGTAGGGATGCGCAGCTCCATCGAGAGGTGGTGTCGGAACTGTGGACCCTGTGGTCTTAGAAGAAAGGACTACGGTAGTCAGAAGGCACCCCTGCAACCTATCCGGACGACTCGTCCCCTGGAGATTGTGGCCCTGGACCACGTCAAATTGTCGCCAAGTAGATCTGGATACTCATACGCCTTGACCATGGTGGACCATTACTCCAGATTTCTGGTAGTCGTTCCAGTGAAAGACCAGACTGCAGTGACGGCAGCGAAGACCTTTCAAGCAAGCTTCTGCAGACCGCATGGGTATCCCGAGCAAGTCTTAACCGATCAGGGACCTGCTTTTGAAGCCGATTTATTCAAGGAATTCTGTCATATGTACGGGTGCAAGAAAATAAGAACAACACCATATCACCCTCAAACCAATGGTCTCTGCGAGAAAATGAACCATATTGTCCTTGACTTGTTGAGATCCATACCGTTGGAAGACAGGAATCGATGGCCGGATTTACTGCCTGATTTGGTTGATTTGTATAATCATATACCTGTAAGCTCAACTAACTGCACTCCAGCCTATCTGATGAGAGCAAGGCCTGGAAAACTACCAATGGACCTAGAACTTGGAGTGGTAGAACCGGAGGCAGACGACGCTGTTGAAAACTGGGACGTCAATCGGCAAGAGCAATACAGAAGAGTACAAATCTGTGTAGAGGAAAGTCTTAATAAGGCACGGGAGAAACAGGAAGATGTTTACAACCGAAATGCTCCTGCCAAGCCTTTGATGCCTGGAGAGGTAGTATTAAAAAGAAAGAGGAAAATGCATAAACTGGATAATCAGTGGGAGCAAGAACCCTACGTCATACAAGATTCTAAGTACGACAACGGAAAAGTTTGTGTCGTCAGTAAAGACGGAGGAAAAACAATAACCACTGTGTCTAGAGACCATTTGAAACTATGTCCGGAACCCTTGAAACGTTGCGACAAGAACCCTGTCTTCAATCAAAGAGAGAAAAAGGAAGAGGTTATACACACAGATCTGGGAGATTTTCCTGCGGATTGGCCCCGACTGGGAGATGCTGTGATAATTCCAGTGTTGCAGTTTTATAAGCCACAAGAGGACGTTCTATCTCCAGTTGTGCCTGTAGTGCCAGTTGAACCCGCTCAGGAGTTACCCCTTCCAGCAACACCTCAACCTGTAGAACCTCAAGATGGATCATCGGAAGCAGCGCCCCATACTATGGGATCCCCTGGTGAAGCTGACTCACCCCGCCCAGCCATCAGTACACTTGCCAGATCCATGGAAAGATTAAGGCAGTTCTATGGTTTACCGTTTCATAGTGCAGACAGATCGCAAATTGATTTACCTGAAACTACACCACGTAGATCAGAGAGAATCACAAAAGGGAAATTACCCATTAGATATCAGCAATAGTTATGACGAACTGATGTAAATATATTGTGAAAAGTCTATATATATAAATGTGTTTTTCCCTATTAAGCTTCGTTTACAATGGACTCAGAGGCTGAGGACTGAGCCAGCCCAAAAACTGTATCCTGTAAATAGTTGCACTAAAGTGCCTTCTTAATGGTTTCACATGAAACCTTGACTCACCTCTGAACCAAAAACCCGTGTGGTGTGGCACTGAGTGAGGTCTGCATTTGGATGTCCTGCAGCCCACCCAGGACCCACGTTGAAGGTTTGGTGCGGGTCCTTCACAAGTATCTTGTAAATTTATTTATTGAATGCTATTTGATACTATTTGTATTTTTCTATAAAGTTTGTAACGTTTAAGGTATTCTTACCTCCCGGATGGGAAGATGTTATTGTTCCAATGTTATTGCATAAACAAAATGTCTTTTGTATTCCACAGCCCGGGAGTGCTGTCGTTTACCATGGGGGAATGTGTAGCCCTGGTACACAATACCAGGAGGATGAGTGGAGAGGTAAAGGTTAAGTGTTCTTCATGTCATCATGTACCTTCGAACACGCCTAGTAGGGGTGTGGAAGGGAGTGTCAGTAGGAGACAGAGTGTGTGTCCAGACTTAGGAGAGACAAGACGTCTTAGGGACTCTGCTCTATCTTCAGCTTCAAATTGTGGAGTCTAGTATAGGTACTTTAACGTACCCGAGCCTAGTCAAAGCTGTGCCCCACTGGAGACAGGCTGAAATATCTCCTGAGAACTGAGCAAGTCGAAGGGCAAAAGTGGAAGAAAGCAAGGAAGTGCTATAGGTGAAGAATACCTGCACGAATCTACCGGTTACTGGGGACCGAAGGATCATCTTTGTTTCAAGCAAGGTGATAAGATAACCAGAAATCTACCGGACCCTAGGTCGCGGTGGATAAGCCCAAATAGTCAGTACGTAACTGGGGTCAGAGGGAAGTGAGGACCGTGAGTCAGTGCACGACAATATAGGAAATCATCTTTCTCACAAAAAGGCTCCAACCACAACACTGATCGGGCAGAACAGCTAAAGATTAGCTGGAATTATAGAGAGGACTACGCTTCATGCTGGTCGTACTCAGCTTCATTGGAGTTAAAGGAGGCCCTAACTTGCTTAACCGTTTGCCTCAAAGCTCATCCTCCATCAACCCCATCAGCCTCCCTGGGACCTGCTTTACCATTCTGCAAGTAAAGGTATGGAAAGACTTTGACTGTGTGAGACTGAGTTATTACTGCATGCCTGCACAATCCCTACCTAACTACCGACCTGAGGGAAGAGTCCCACCTGTAGGGGACCCGACATCTAGCTGCCTCACCATCCCCTCAGAGATCTACAGCAGCGCTGGTACTAATTACCAGAACACTACAGGTGGCGTCACGAACTGTACATAAATCAACCCCCTGTAAATATATCCCCAACAACATACGCCAGACCGCCAGGGCCACAGACCGAGCCACAGCTACCTGTGACAAAATCCCCATAGACTTCTACGGGCTCGGCTCTGAGTACCCCATTGCCCTGGTAATCCACAATTGTGGTGGCGGGTCGACACACTATAATCTCCCATAATAACCACGGTGAAGCCCACGCCATCTGATTATGCAGTTGACTGTACTTTGGGGGTCTATCGATTAGTCCGAAAATTACTTTTTCAGTGTTTAGCTTCCTATGTAATTCCACCCAAAAGGTTTCCACTTCTCCCTACCCTTCCTCTCCTATTGCTTCTGTCTCACCCCTTTCCCATTAGACCTGCGTAAAACCAGAAAGATTTACAGCCCAAGTATAAATAGTCCAACCATATCTCAGTAACACCAGTATATCAAGTGTTCCTCCATTACCAAGGCCTCAATCTCTCCCATATTGTTTGTCAGTCTCCTATAATAGCAGCAACAACAGAAAGAACATCCAGACTTTATTCTGCAAAACGTCAGTGAAAAATACAATACATACAGTACAAAAAAAAAACCAAACTCTTCATTGTAAAGTGCAATTAAGCCAACATAAATTATCATGAAAAATAAATACAATAGATTTTATGTTAAAAATATTGTTCTACTTTTTTTTCTGTTCAGCCTCAACATTTTCAATACTTGGAATTCCCTGACATTTACTGTAACACATATTCCTATTTACTCTGTGAAATATTGAATGAAACTTACTGCTGCTAATTGGAAACCATCAGCAAGGTTCTTTTAATGGTTTCTTATTCTTATTGTGTGTCCCTAAAAGTTTTTTCGGCCATTAACCCTAAATGGATTGTCTACTAATGTACAACCCAACCCCTTTAAATATGACAATTGTAGTTTTTATGGCATTTATACTCATCATAGAAAAAACTCATGAAAATTCATAACATTTTCCACAACAAACAATTTCTATTTCACACGAGCATAAATAAAAATTGGAATTTTCTTCATATTGTAGAGAAAACTTAGGTTTATGACCAGATGAGTGTGTGATATTCATCTATAAACTGTGCAGCCCCATTTATCCTCGCAAAATATATTTGGGATAGAAATAAAGCCATATAAAGATCCGTCAGCAGAAGATCCGTCAGCAGAATCCAGCCTGCTTATTGATGGTTTTCGGGTATGAGCATTATGTATTATGCTGCCGAGAGTCAAAATTAACTGGAAAAGTGAAAACATCAAAATTTTAACTAAATATATTTTTAAAAGCAGTTATAAAACCTAATAAAAGCAAAAAAGAACATTTTTAGAAAGTTGATTTCACAGCTGTAGACCTGAGGGGTTTACAGCTGTGAATCGCTGCTGGTGACCATATGACATATCTCAACGGGAGAAAATAATATCCGATATTTTAAACTTTATCCAAGTAAAAGGGAAGAATGAGGAAAGGAGAAGAATCGGGTGCAGTTAGATTAAGGAGGTAGTCCCGCCACACTTATGGCATATCCAGAGGATATACAGCTCCCACCTCTGGGACGCGCCTATCTGGATATCAGGGCCGCTGTGGCTGATGATGTTGCTGTGCACGCATGGCTATATCCATTAACTTCCAAGGCAGTACTGAATATAGCCAAGTGTGGCTGGGAATACTTCTATGTTACATTAGTGTTTTTGTTTTTTACAAAAAAATATTAATTTCAGTTAAAATGCATAATGTTCTTTTGCTATGGTCTTTTGTAATATTTGAGGTTCATGGAAGTTGGTCTTGTTTAGAGTTCATGTTCCATTCCTGGACTAACTTCAATAAAAGGATGGGAAAAGTCATATCTTTAGCTGAGTAATATCATAATGATGGACGATTCTAGATGACATTGAGGAATCCTCTAGTGAAGTCATTGCTTATTGTTCAGCTGCCATACTTGACCCCAGCTAGAAGAAACCAATCGCTGATCATCAGTGCCGTTCCAGGTCTGCACTGATCACCAGTCCAGTCCCAGATTTGCGCTGATCAGCAGTCCAGTCCCAGATTTGCGCTGATCAGCAGTCCAATATCTATGCTGATCACCAGTCCAGTACCAGATCTGCGCTGATCAGCAGTCCAATATCTATGCTGATCACCAGTCCAGTCCCAGATCTGCGCTGATCAGCAGTCCAGTCCCAGATTTGCGCTGATCAGCAGTCCAATATCTATGCTGATCACCAGTCCAGTCCCAGATCTGCGCTGATCACCAGTCCAGTCTCAGATCTGCTTTGCTCCACACGTATTTCCCGCCCCTTTTAAAAAACATCTTCTCATCAAAACCACTAAACTTTATGGCATTTTCCACTCCAACATCCAAGATTGACTTTGAAGGATCTTTTCGTCCATTTCTGCAGTCAAGGAAACGCATCTAGAACAAAAATGAGATTAAAATAATGAACAAGATTAGAGTGTAGGAATCCCTGTAGGTATGAACACTTTAGGGTATTTAGAATGGGTTTAGGTCTATTAGCACATAGCTATTTTGCTCCTCTATTTACTGCAGTTTCTGTTGAGTAACTTTGCACTTTTCATGTACTAATCCGGGGTCTCAGCCTTCATTATACTTGTATTACACTCCAGAGCTGTATTCACAGTTCTGTTGGTTGTTATTGGAAATAGTTACTAAACTTGTCATCACAGTCAGGGGCGTACATAGAAATCATGGGGCTCCATAGCAAAAGTCTGAATGGGGCCCCCCCACAAAAAAAAAAAAAGCCAGAGCCATTGTAAATGTAAAGTGCCAGCACAGTGAGGAGACACATTTAACAAAAAAAATGTATTATGCCCCCATAGATGCTCCATAGATTGTGCCCCCATAGATGCTCATGGATAATGCCCCATAGATGCTCCATAGATAATGCCCCCATAGATGCATCATGCTCCATAGATAATGCCCCCATAGATTGTACCCCATAGTATAGGTCCCTTATACTGCCGCAGCTGCTGAAACCAAAAAAAAAAGACATACTCACCTCCCGGCACCTGTGATATTTACCTGTCACCCGGTGCACGCTGACCGCCGCTGTCTTCTGGGTCCTCCGCAGTGACTGCTCAGGCAGAGGGCGCGGCGCGCACAAACTACGTCATCGCGCCCTCTGCCTGAACATTCACAGCAAGAGAGGATGCGAGAACACAGCAGCGCAGCGGTGGAAAGGGACAGGTAAATATCCCTTATACTCACCTCCTCCTGGCGCGGTCTCTGCCCTGCTCTTCTCCCGCGGTCTCCGGCTCCTGTGTTCAGCGGTCAGGTGGTACCGCTCATTAAAGTCATGAATATGCACATATTCATGACTTTAATGAGCGGTACCATGTGACCGCTGAACACAGGCGCCGGAGACCGCGGGAGAAGAGCAGGGCAGAGACTGCGCCAGGAGGAGGTGAGTATAAAGCACACAGCTGCGCTTCACCTCCCCCTGCTCTGGTAGTACTGTGTCAGCACAGCTGCCAAACCGCAGCGGTCGTCGCGGGCCCCCTCACCTGTCCGGGCCCATAGCAGCTGCGTGGTCTGCTACAATTGACGGTACGCCACTGATCACAGTCTTATGAGCTGGGACTGATGTTAGTTTTTTTCTCCATTAGATTACTATTAATGATGAGCGAGCGTACTCGGATGAGGTGTCATCCCAACACGCTCGTGTCCTAATAGAGTATTTTCGTCCAGTTTGAAAAAAATGCTCGAGTGGCCGCGGCTCATTGTTGCGCAGCTGTTCGACAGCAGCAACACGTGCAGGGATTGTCTGTTTGTTAGGCGATCACTGCACGTTTGAGGCTGTTGAACAGCTGTGAGACATGCAGCCGCGGCGACTGGAGCATTTTTTTGAGCACGCCGAAGACTCTCGGTTAGGACACGAGCACGTTGGGATAACACCTTACACGAGCACGCTTGCTCATCACTAATTACTATACAACATTAATCTGCAGCCTGTGACTTTCCATAAAATTGAATGCATAGTGGGAATTTTGTAGTACTTAATTTACATAATGGTGGAGCTGGAAAAGTCTAATATTTACCGCAAAGTTTACTTATAAATTCACACTCTCCTGTGATCAGTCTGTTATTGGGTGACCATTTTTACAAAAAAGGATTGTCCGAACCAGACATCTCCTTTATTCCTAGTCTTATTCCCTCACAGAGAGTGAAAAATCTAATAATGAGAACATTGTTATTACATTAGACAAAATACATTAAAATGGTATCGACTTACATATTCATCCAAAATGAGGTATGAATCCCGCATCTAGAAAAGCAGAAAACACGTCAGACGATCACAAGTTGAAGTTTGTAATTAAAAAAAATAGGAGACAAGGTTAAAAATGTGGAATAAATACCTGTTGGTTGGATTCTGGAACCAAACATTTGATGTCCTTATGACGATTCAGAAAAGCCTTAAACTCTTCATCGCTTATGACAAACTTCTCGGCCTGCCTCAGCGCTTCTTCTCCAGAATTCTCCCCATCAATAATGAGACACTGGAACACCTAAGAAATCATGAAAATGACAATATGGAAACTCTGGCAATTTTCTTTTTCTCTCTCGACGTGGCCCTTGTTTTTTGCAGGACAAGTTCTAACATACATTCTAATGAAAAATAAATTCCAAATGGTGGGAAATCAAAAAACAAAACAAAAGAGCAGTGAGCTTTCTATTGGTAACATTCTGGGTGCATACACTGTTCTAATTACATTTTATAACATTTTGGAAGTAAAGGTGTCCGGCAACAAAAAACAGCAATTTTGACTTATCATTTTTTTTTCTTTATGCTCTCAAATACCTAACATACTTTTTTTTAGTTCTTTTATGAGGGCAATTCTTATGTTATGCTTTTTGGAATACACTGTTCTAATTACTTTTTATAGCATTTTGGAAGTAAAAGTGTCCTGTAACAAAAAAAACAGCAATTTTAACATCAATTGTTTTTTTCTTTATGACATATAACTTATGGTTTAAATAATTTTAAACTCTCAGATACCTAATATACATGTTTTTTAGTTCTTTTAAGAGGGAAATTCTTGTATTTATGCCTTTTGGAATATTTTTTAAAACTGTTTTTTTTATACTTTTTACTGCACTTTCTTACTTCCTTAAACCTGAGATTGTTTAATCACTTGTACTACAGTACAATAGTATTGCTGTATATAGTGAACCTTAAGGTCTCTTACGAAGCCCGGCCTGTACCTTGGCTTCACAGGAGGATAAAGATGGCAGTGAAAGGGTCTTCGATAGGCTCCTCATTAGCGTCCTTTGATTATGTCGCAGAGTGCCAAAGGGAGCCGGCGCTCTCCTCAACAGCTATGCGCAACTTAATTGCTGTTGTCAAAAATTGACAGCGGCATTTAACTATTTAAATTCAGATATAACCCTGATCGCTGCTCTTAGAGGCACATGCTGACGGTATAAGCGCTGTGTAAGGTGAAGAAAAGGAAAATCCAGCTCCGGAAATGATATAAAAAATCATCCTTTTATTAAGGCAAATATTAAAATACAAAATTCCAGCATGGCTGCTGTACTAGTCTCAGCGGTAAATAAATGAAAATACCGCTACATACAGTGACTGCCACTGAAGTCTTCAGTGGGGTATTTTCATTCATTTACCGCTGAGACTCGTACAGCAGCCATGCTGGAATTTTGTATTTTAATATTTGCCTTAATAAAAGGATGATTTTTTATATCATTTCCGGAGCTGGATTTTCCTTTTCTTCATGTATTGCAACGTCTGGCAGTGACGTATCCTTGCTCGGATGGACTTTGAATCCAGGGAGGTGAGCTGAACTATTTTTTACTATGAGCTGTGTAAGGTGAGCCCACTGGTGAGCACCCGATATAACATGTACCAGTATATCCTATGTCGGGAAAGAGTTAAAAAGGAAAATATATAGTGAAAATAAATGTATTTTCAGGAATAAAGGGACCGAGTATTACACAGAGAGGTCATTGATTTCAGTGCACCATGGTGGCTAGGGCTAGAGGCTTGAAGCACTGAGGTCAAATCTCACCAAGGACAACATCTGCAAGGAGTTTGTATGTTCTTCCCGTGTTTTCGTGGGTTTCCACCGGGTTCTGCGGTTTCCTCCCACACTACAAAAACATACTAATAGAGAATTTAGATTGTGAGCCCCAATGGGGGACAGATGATGATGTCTGTAAAGCGCTGTGGTATTATATAAGGGAGTAAAATAAATAAATAAAGCTTTTCTTTCTCCTGTGGCGGCCCTTCTCTAAATTGAACACTTCCGTTAGATGACATCTCATTGCTCGAGGGCAATCAGCTGATTTTTTGCCGCACCCTTCAACAAAAAGGAATAGTTGAACAGACACTCACTCTTTTTCACACAGAATGTGGCATATCTTAGAAAGTCTTAAATACTAAGGCTCCGATTTATCAACGTTGTTTTCACCAAATTTCTGAAGGACTATACTGTTAAAAGTCACAAAACTTTGGCAAAGTAGTGCAAAGAATTTTGTAACTTTTGGCACTTTTACGCCAATTCTGGCCAGATTCACCAATGTGGGCAGAGTATGAGAAGGCGAAGACCAATTACAAATTCTTCAAAAGTTGTGCCACCGTAGTTGCGTAACTTTCGCCAGAAACATATTCCAGGACTACGCGGAGGTACCCGCCAGGGATAAGATGCTCCTAAATCATGAATTATGAATTAATCATGCCCATTATTAAGACTAAAGAGTTAAACGTAAGTTCTAATGAATCGGTACCAAAGTTCCTGATTTCCCGCACAGCCATTTCATCACTGCAACCTACCTTCCAGCGTACTGGGCTGATCACGGTAATTTCGGCTCTCATGTCGTCTTCCACATTGTAACTGTTGATGACTGAATTGATTTTAAAGGCCACATTGTAGTCACAGCACCACTGTCTGATCTTCATCAGCTTCTCCACGTGATTTTTGTTTCCTTGTCCTCGACCAATGAGCTTATTGACTTCTTCATTGAAACTGTCACAGGACACGGCAAGAATATCCAAATGTTCTCCTAGAAAACACAGAATTTAATAACTTGTGCTCCGGAATCAGAAATTCTGGATTAAAAAGTGACAGTCGGTTTTAACTTTTTTTTTTCATAAATCAATAGTACATGTAAAAAATATAAACTTTATAATATATCTTATTGGAGAAATCTGCTTCTTTCACCTTCTGGAAGATCTTTCATTCTCAAAATTCTCAGTTCTCAAATAAAATCTGTCTGTAATGAATACAGACTTTCCATTACTAAGATAGGAGATGACAGTTGGTGCTCATAAAGTTCTATGGAGAATTTCTACTTGGAGAATGTCTTTGTTTGCCTCTCGCTCCTTCTGCCCTTTGCTTAGAACTTTATGAGCACCAACTATCATCTCCTATCTCAGTAATGGGAAAATCTGTATGCACTGAATATAGATTTTACCCCTGAATTGAGAAGGAAAGATCAGTCCTGGCGCTGAAAGGACAAAGTTTCTTATTTTCATGTGTGGTATTGATTTCTGAAATAAAAATTAGAAATTGAAACAAAAATTGACGATTTTAACACCCGAAAGTCCCACAGATCAGCTGTTTGCTGGTCCTGTGGTGGCTGGACAGAAGCAGTGTGCGAAACGGTCTCAAAACAGCTTTGTACACTGCATAGTGGTCATTCTTGGGTACTACCGCTCACTTCCTATGGCCACTACCCAGTGTTGTGCTGTGTCGGCACTAAGCACGGTTTACATCCGGCTGCTTAAACTGTTCATCGGTGGGAGTTCCAAGCGTCGACTCGACCAAGTTGATATTGATTACCTATCCTAAGAATGAGTAATCAATATCATAAGCCTATAATACCCTTTGTGAGGGGCTGACACACTTAGCTGATTCTTCAGGTAGACACAGGAATGCTTTGGTAGTGAAACCTACTGGTTTATAGACCAAGGCAGGGTTCAGGAAAACAAAAGCAGAGCCTTCTTAGCTTAATGGAAAGCAAAACAAAGTTCAACAGAGTCCTTTCTCTGCAGGTTTCGCCTGCAGACTCTGGCAATGTTCTCTGCTCCTCCTGGAGCCATGTGGGAGTGTTTCCTCTCCCAACACACCACACAGACTGGTATTTAACCAGGACCATGTGATGATCACATGATGGTGACATCACCGTAAGTTCTGCTACTATACATGCCAGTGTCTCTGCAAGAGGGGATACGGTGAGCACCCTCCCACCCACTTATGGGTGCTCACATAAAACCAGCCCATAGTAACTTTAACATTAACCCTCTCAGCACTTAGTGTGCTGGAGGCAAATACACTCTGGTTCTACATCACTGAATGTAGTATATGCAGTGACACGTATCTCCCTTTATACACTGTGCCAGTGACTCTGTCATACCCTTTAATGAAGCACTACTATCTATAATTTTTTATTAATTGTCTGTGTGTGTACTTGTAATATAGTGTGAAGTTATTAATAGTGGTGAGCGAGTGTGCTCGGATAAGGTGTTATCTGAGCATGCTCGTGTCCTTATCGAGTATTTTCGGGGTGGTCGAAAAATATATGCGAGTCGCCACGACTGCATTTCTCGTGGCTGTTTGACAGCTGCAACAGAGCCTGTCTTTTAGGCAATCCCTGCATGTGTTGTGGCTGTCAAACAGCTGCGAGACATGCAGCCCAGGGTTACTCAAACATATTATTTGAGCACGCTGAAGACACTCTGTTAGCACCTGAGCATGCTCAGATGACACCGTATCCAAGCACGTTCGCTCATCACTAGTTATTAATATACTCACCCTGTTCTCCTCCTTTTCTCCATGATGTCACCGCTCTGCAGACCAGCTGCGCTCTACGTGACCCAGAAGTGCCTTTTACAATGTAAGCCTATAGAGTGTAAAATCGACCTCCATAAGAGACTTCCAGCTCACACACAGAGCGTAGAGTCAGCCGTATAGTCGGAATTGCGGTGACGTCACTGAGAAGAGGAGCAGAAGAGCTCCGGAGCGAGCAGCGGTAGGTGAGTATAATAATACACTCACAATACACTAGTTGCACATATACACACATTTAATACAACAAATATAGATGGGTGGCTTCTTTATTAATAATTGTTAACCATGCCCCTTTATAAATGATGCTCCTGCTGATGAGTGCCGGTCACTTACCGTAGCTTTTGAACCATTTCTCAGTGATCTGGCTTCCATTGCTCACAACGCTGACACTGGGCAGCTTCAGCTCTTTTTTGCAGTACTCAACCAGTTTTCCTAGAAAGTTTCCTCTTTCCTGAAGAAATGGTTCACCTCCGGAAAAGTTGATTTTCTCCATACCTTGAAAAAAGAAAGATAAGCAAACAGCAATTTATATACAAGAGTTATAAAGTTTCCCTTCTTCCTTCTGCAAGTTTAATAGATCTTCAGACCCATGTACTCAATATGGCTGATGCTATCATAGATGCCTCCATTACCGAGAACTGGCCACACATGATCACCCGAAAGAGCACAAAATATGTTGTAGGCAAAGGTAACCCCATAATAGCGGCCCCAAACGGTGATTCGGATAAATATGCTAATTGACAAAATATAAGAGAGAAATAGAAGCAAAATGAGCAGATATAGATAATAGATAAAATAATAATATAAAAGCCATCCACCATGACAAGTTGTACCCCAATCGGGACAGTTCTATCCCCCAGTATTAACCTCACCTTGTGCCGGACGACCTCTATGTAGATGGGGGCAGAGAAGAACCCAGGTCCCACTGGTCAGACAACTGTTCCAGGCACATGTCAGCTGTTCAAAACAGCTGACATGTGCTGGGAAAGATGAGGGGTCACCGCTGGAGCCCACATCAAAGGGAGGGAGTCTGACATCGGCGTACTATTACGCCTAATGTCGGAAAGGGGTTAATAAACCTGAGATAGTTGGGGTCCCTGTTGGAGATTTTGCATTGGGGCCCACGAGCTTGAAGTTACAGCACTGATGATCCCATAATATTACCTCAACCAACGCAGCCCCGTACCCTGGAATGACACCAGAGACAGCTATGAATGTCCTGATATCTCCATCCTTTGACAAGACCCATAAGTTGTCTGAAAATGTCAACGCACGAACACCAAGTGCGGAAACATTTAGTTTTGGTGGACTGGGGTTTCAGTGGTAAAATTGGAAAAAAATGTACAAAATCTTCATCTTGCATTGTAAGATACATCCTCCATCAGTGACTCACCTGCATCTCTTAGCATGGACAGTCCTTTCTTGGCTTCTTCTATGGGTAACACGAAAGACGTCTTTGCGGTGTGGAAGCAGAAGCCACATTTGTAATTGCACTGCCTTGTGAAGTGATAATTCACACTGAGAGGCTTTACTCGCCCAGAACCCTGGGGTGCATTCATTTTTGAAGAAGAAATATTTTTTGACCCAAAAACCCCCAGCCAGCACCAGGACGAAAGCATCTTCATACATTCCAGCAGGAATGTCATATTCCTCCAGACTGCTGACAGCATCTCCATGATGGGGAACAAACACAGGGACATCATCTTGGAAAAGTGGCTAATTCTGGATGCACCCTACTCCTTATATATCTGCTGCTTGGTGTCCTCCTACATGGGCTGACAGCAGATGTTTCAGTTTCCATTCATGAAAATCCAAAATCTGAAACCTGCTCACCTGCGCCTCTAGTGGCACAGTTTATAATGACATGTAAAGAAACATTCAAAACTTCAAAATGTCTTTTTTGTTCTTCCTTTATTACACAACATATTACTGTAAAGAACACTATTTTATGTGTTTGACAAATTATAAGTGAGTGGGTTCAGATAGTGAAAAACAATCGCAATTCTGACGTTTTTTATTTTTTAGGTTTTTTTTTTAACGCATTTATTGTATGATAAAAATGATCTGGCAATACTATTCTTCAGGTCAGTATGATTAAAGCATTAGCGAACTCGAATTTTTATATTTTAGTGGCTAATTTTTTTTTTTCGAACTTTATAAAAAAAAATTGGGTTTGTGTCACTCTTTTCTGAGATCGGTTACGTTTTTATTCTTCCATCGATGGATCTGTGTGAGGGTTTCTTTTTATTACAATTTTTGGGTGGTGGAGGTGCAGCAGAGAAAAAAGTGGGTGATTTTGTCATTTCAATTTCTTTCTCCTTATGATATTTATATTGTAGGATAATTAAGTTTATATTATAATGCGACAATAACCAAATAAATTAATTTATTTACCTGAGAAAAGGTGATTTAAACATTGATTTTTTTTTACATTTTTTAATATTTTTAATATAATTTTTTCCCCTTAATGTTTCCTTAGGGGACTGCTCACCTTCCTCTTAGAGAATATGTTATTTCTTGATCGCGGCAGCAGCGCGGGAATTCAGCAGGTTTCATGGTAATCCAACCCGAATCGGCTCTGAATCCGACACCAGGATAACCTCCCTTGAATGCCGCTGTCTGGAATTGACATTTAGTCGCTAAACTGTATTGATCGGAGCTAGTTCCCCTGTTACTGGCAGATGCTGGCTGTATAACACAGCCCAAAAGCGGACACAGACACTAGAGAACTCATGTGTAAGAACAAAATATGGACCATTTATAGTCCTATAGCTCATCATAATGTACAATTTCACCTGCTTTGGATATGGAAGTGGGACCCCTTACCTCTTGGGTCCCTCTGTGGCTGCACAGGTTGGGTTGCACCAATGGTATGTCCACCCCTGACACAACTCTCACCTGCATCGAACATCAGGAAGGGCTCCCGGGAGTATTCCCATCTCAGATGTAAATAGGAAGTCCATAGCGAATGCCATAGATGTCTGATAGGTATGGGTCTCACCTCTGGTACCTGCACCATTGTGGAAAACGGGTCCATGACATATATACGTCTTGGAGAGGTTACTGCCGAAAGTGTGAAGAGGTGGCCTGCATGTGAGTCTTTCTGGTTATTCACCTCTGTGGAACAGAATGAAAACTTCTTGACACGTGCATGGCCGCCTTTCCATTTTTTCTCTGCCTGGATGCAGTGTCTGGTGAACATCCTAAAAGCAGTGACGGGTTTCCCATTCTTTACAAACCTGTAGACTTGAAAGTTGGAAATCAAAGCTAAATAATTAATATGGGGATAGATAAATGGACATTTTTTTAACAAATTATGGGCATGATTTTGCGGTACTTACTAATACCGTGTTTCCCCGAAAGTAAGACAGTGTCTTACTTTCTTTTTATCCCAAAAACCCCACTATGTCTTACTTTCGGGGTATGTCTTATATTGAAAAAAAATTACCTGTATCTAACCCAGTGTGATACAGTACCACCTGCTGTATTTAATCCAGTGTGACACCTGCTGATACCCACTGGGTTACATACAGCAGATGATACCCCAGTATGCCAGTGTATATGTTTTACTGATGTATGATTACTGTGTATACGTCGCCGCGTCTGCCATCTACCACCAGAAAAACTCACCTGAGTTTTTCTGCAGCCGCCTTCCGCCACGGGCTCCGGCTCCCTGCAGCCGCTGGTCCCGCCGTCCTCCGTCGCTCCGTTCGCCCGCAGTCCCGGGCTGAAGTTCTCGCGCGCTCTATTTAAATTTCTTCTTCGGTCCCGAAACGTCATCACGTTGGTCACTCACGTGACCGGAGGCTGCAGTGATAGACAGTTCTCTCGGCCTCCGGTCACGTGAGTGACCAACGTGATGACGTTTCGGGACCGAAGAAGAAATTTAAATAGAGCGCGCGAGAACTTCAGCCCGGGACTGCGGGCGAACGGAGCGACGGAGGACGGCGGGACCAGCGGCTGCAGGGAGCCGGAGCCCGTGGCGGAAGGCGGCAGTGGTAGATGACAGACGCGGCGACGTATGGAGAGGGGGACGGTGCGGACGTGGGCAGGAAGCGGCACGCAGCTACGGTAGATGAGAGAGAGGCGGCAATACCCCCGTGTTTCCCCGAAAGTAAGACATATGTCTTACTTTCGGGGTACGGCTTATATTAGCCGACCCCTCTGAAACTCCCGGTACGTCTTACAATCGGGGGTGTCTTACTATCGGGGAAACACGGTATGTAAGTGTTTGAGATTCTCCTCCGTCCTCACAGACTGCACAGTTCTCCTCTTCTCAGAATGTACGGTGATGGAGGATCATGTGACCAGACTTGTCAATTAGCCTCCTCCAATAGAAAAACACTGCACACAGGAAAACTGTTTTTTTAATTGGAGGAGGCAGATAGACGAATCTGGTCACGGGCTCCTCCAGCAAATATAAGGTCAGATCACTGATCACATCAGATTTTTCAGATTTCAGTATCTATGCATGACCAGAGTCTGGTGTATTTTTACAATCTGTATTATCTTATGTTTTTAGTGATCCCACATTATATTTTTTTTTACTTTTCCTTGAATACTTTTTAAGGTTTTCTCTCTCATAGTTGTGTACCTCCTCCATAAGAAACCATTTACATAGTCTATAAGTGTATTTCTTACACTATTTAGGTATATTGAATTGTTTTATCATCTGTGCACTTAATTTTTGTTGTAAGTCATAGTGCGATCCTTTATAAGCTGCCATTTTAAAGGCAGGAACTCTTTGCAGTCAGTGAGGTAAACTGCACTTACAAGTACACAAGGAAAACCTGTCATACTTACACATACTCCAAAACCATCCTGGATCCAGTGGGTCAGTCCCGAATCTTGAGAGCTGTCCCTAAACCGAATTACTTGCAGCAGCTCAGTTGCAGAGGAGCAAGGGTGTCAAGGGGAAGTGGGATGCTTGTGTGTGGGCCACGGTCAGGAATTCATACTCTGGGGGCATCATACAGTATGGAGGGCCTGTTCAGGCTTCATAGTGTGTGTGTGTGTGTGGGGGGGGAAGATAATATTGTGGGGGGTACGACACTGTGTGGGAACTTGTGGAGACATCATACTTTGTGGGTGACCTGATGGGGCATCATACTGTATGGGAAGCTGTGGGTGCATCATACTTTATGGTATGTAGAGGGCACCACTGTGGACCATCATACTTTGTGAAAGCAACTGTGGGATCAACATACTTTGTGTTGGGCAGTAATATGGAGACTTGTTTTTTGCATGGTAAGCTCACATTTTTATTGATACCATTTTGGGTTATATTAGACATTTTGATTGCCTTTTTTTTTCTAAAGGAGGTGCGGTGACCAAAAATCAATTCTGACATTTCATTTTTTTTTCTCACTTTATGGCATTTACCATATGGGTTAATAAAATTTATATTTTGATAGATCATTCTTTTACAGATATGGCTATACAAAATAGGTTTATTTTATGGGCATCATAAGGCATTTGGGAGGGACTGTAGGCATCATAATGTGTGGGGACACCGAGAGCATATTCTGTATTGGGGTGCAATGTCAGGCACCATACTATGTGCTGGCTGGGCAATGTGGGGGAAGAATACTATGTATTGGCAGGTCATAAATTGTGTGGTTACACAGGGGCATCATTTTGTGTAAGGGTGACTGTGGGGGGCATCATACAGTGTGGGGGGACACTGGGGCATCATACTGTGTGTGTGTGAGGGGACTGTGGGCGTCATACTGTGTGGGGGACACTGGGGCATCATACTGTGTGTGTGTGTGTGGGGGTCTGTGGGCATCATACTGTGTGGGGGACACTGGGGCATCATACTGTGTGTGAGGGGACTGTGGGAGTCATACTGTGTGGAGGGACACTGGGGCATCATACTGTGTGTGTGTGTGGGAGGGGGACTGTGGGCGTCATACTGTGTGGGGGGACACTGGGGCATCATACTGTGTGTGTGTGGGGGGGAATGTGGGTGTCATACTGTGTGGGGGAACACTGGGGCATCATACTGTGTGTGTGAGGGGACTGTGGGAGTCATACTGTGTGGGGGGACATTGGGGCATCATACTGTGTGTGTGTGGGGGGGGACTGTGGGCGTCATACTGTGTGGGGGACACTGTGGCATCATACTGTGTGTGTGTGTGGGGGAATGTGGGTGTCAACTGTGGGGAATGGGTATGTGTGTGTGAGGACTGGGGGTTACTGTGTGGGGGGACACTGGGGCATCATACTGTGTGTGTGGGGGGATGTGGGTGTCATCTGTGTGGGGGACACTGGGCACATACTGTGTGTGTGAGGGGACTGTGGGAGTCATACTGTGTGGGGGGACACTGGGGCATCATAGTGTGTGTGTGTGTGTGTGTTGTGTGTGTGTGTGTGTGTGTGTGTGTGTGTGTGTGTGTGTGTGTGTGTGTGGTGTGTGTGTGTGTGTGTTGTGTGTGTGTGTGTGTGTGTGTCTGTGGGCGTCATACTGTGGGGGGACACTGGGGCATCATACTGTGTGTGTGGGGGACTGTGGGCGTCATACTGTGTGGGGGGACACTGGGGCATCGTACTGTGTGGGCTGCCGGCATCATACTATGTGTGGGTAATCATATTGTGTGGTAAGTACCTTAAGCATCATATTGTGTGTTGTGGGGGTATCTGGGTGTGGTAGGCACTGTGGGGGCCATATTAGAGACGCATTCTGTGGGATACTAATAGGCCTCACTAGGAGCACTATTTCTGTATGGACACATATAAAGAACTGGGTGAGGTTAAGAAAATGGCTTAGTGGAAACTAAAACTTGTCACTGCCCACTGTGCAGGATATGTCCCTCTTTATTAACTTTCAGGATTAGGAGGTGTGCTTGCATATTAGTAAGTGCCATAAAATCATACATCAACAGATATGTCAAAGGTAAATCCTTCAAGTGAGGTTCGAGACGAAAGACATAAGGAACAGGTAAGGCATAAGTGATTGTGCTTGGTTTCTTTCCTTCATTCACATGTAATATCTGCTGTCAGATCAGCAGCTGCATACAGAACAGCTCAGCTGGGAAAATGAAAGTCAGCAGCGTGACGTCATCAGTCAGGAAACAGAAACTAGTGTGGAAGCAAACACCAGTGTCACCATGTGAGTTTCTATTCTCCTCACTAGTTGCAGTTTCTCTTCTCTCTAGTAATGACATGAACGTTCTCATAAGTGGGTGGTTTTATAAGACGGTCCTGATGCCAGGCTGGAGAGACAACAACTTTTCCTGCAGCTTCCCTTCTGTGTGAGATCTGGACCTGCAGACAGTAAAGGGATGGCCAGCGCTTCCACATCCCGCATGTTTGCTGTGGAACCAAACAGGTATTCCCCTAATCCCTTTTATTTCCAATCCTACAATCCAGGATCTCGGGCTCCTTCCATGACCCCCAATGACTGCCCGATGCTGGCTCAGGGAGGACTTGCCTTTTCGGTATGTCTGACTAGTGCAGGTAGGGTAAAATCTGCTAGACTGCACCAGTCTTTAGGACAGCAGCTATCTCACCAGCTTCCAGGAAGTCAGATCTTAAGGATGATCTCCTACTGTCCAGAGGACCTTCATGGGTCTCTACAGAAAGGGTTCTTCATCTTGCCCCTTCATCGCTGCCCTGATGTCCAGACGAGACTACGTGACGTCCTTATGGCGTACCAAGAGGACATCCAGCTGTGCAGCTACAGTACAGACCAAGAAGACATCTGGCAACACCTATGGGAGCTGAATGGAGAAGCGAAGAAGACAACAAGGTCCCGAGTATTAAGAGTGGAGGAGCCAATGTCATCTCCATTTGTGGACACCATTAAAGGTTCTGCCGTGTTCTACTCTCTGCAGGATGCATGTGACGTACTGGAAGAGGTGAGAGGATATTCTGTATATTCTGTATTTTATCACATAGAACGATGATTAGACAGAGATGAGCGTCGCTCCATGGGCACCACTTATCTCTGCCAGTAGAAGCATTAACTGACATTTTTTTTCATAAAGAAGTTTTTCAGCAGCTGCAGCATATATAGTACAGTCCTGTGTTTCTACTGCTGCAAGACATGATAATCCAGTCCTCCGGAGCTGCAGAAAATCAAAGTGCACACTTAAACTGCTGTAGAACATCATAATACACCTCAGCTACTGCAGAACATCATACAGCAACTCAGCTGCTGAGGGCTTCATAATCACCTCAGTCTGCAGAACATAATACACACTCAGTACTACAGGACTCCTTCCATAATACACCTCAGTGCTGCAGAACTAATAATACACACCTCATACTAAACAACCTAATCTCTGTAGAACCTCATAATAAAGACCTCAGTGCTGCAGAACATCATAATAACACCTCTGCTGTTGCAGAACCTTATAAATACAACACTGCAGCAGAACCTTATAATACACACTTCAGTTGATGAAGAACCCTCATATATACACACCTCGCTGTGCTAGACACATATAAATATTACTGCTGCGAACTCGATATACTCACAGCTGACTGCTGAACGCACAGATCACAGCTCTCACCGAACATCATAGTACACATCCTCAGCTGCTGTAGGACAACATAATACACACCCGAAATACTGCTAGAACATCGGAATATACACAACCGAACATAAAAGCGCACCCGATTCACAGTGTGGCAGAACATCATTACACAAACTCAGCTGCAAAAGTTCTATACTATCACTGTTACAGATGCATCTTTCTAAAAAATGAACTATGTTCACTAAAGCTAAAGGAAAAAGGTTTTACTAAATAAACAGACAGCGATTCTTTACTGTAAGAGCAGTGAGACTATGGGTTCTTTACTGTAAAATAAGTGAGACTATGGGTTCTTTACTGTAAGAGCAGTGAGACTATGGGTTCTTTACAGTGCGAGCAGTCAGACTAAGGATTCCTTTCTCTGGTCAACATGTGAGGTTAAAGATTGATCTTGATGGACTTAAGTCTACCTTCAATGTAGATGTTCTTCAGCAGCTGAGGTGTATAAAATAAGAACTATTGTACTTCCTACTATAATTTATAGAGTTTCCACACCTATGCTGATGCTATACAAACCAGAGGCAGAACCCATGGACATGTTTCTCTCCTTTCTCCCGCAGTGTTCCTCAGTTATCCCTGAAGCTCGGAAGGTTTTGGCCTCGATGGAGCCGCACAGAATCCCGGACAGAGGACGCTTCCCCATCATTGTTATTGAGGGGCTTGATGCCACAGGTAAGAACATTTATTGGCTCCACATCTTCAGCTAGTTGTTTCCAAGTTATCATAAAACTTTAGGAATTAAATAAAATTTCAATGATTTTCTCTGTGAACAAAAGATGCTTGTGTTGGTCGCCAACAACTAAATACCAAATGTTAACTAATTTTTATGTTGTGCTCCATACTAAACCGTTTATCATCTAGGATCATGGGCTATGGAGTCATTGCCCGTCTGTGTGAAGTGTGAAAGATCACTTTATTCCATAAGTACATTGGGTGACTTTACAGATCTTCAGTTCCAAGAGCTTCTCTAAATGTAACACTCAGATATTTATGCCGACCAACATTTAGGTGACCCAAATCAGGATGTCTCACCCCTTAATGAAATAATAATTTTATTTATATTGTGCCAACAAATTCCCCAGCACATTACAATTAAGCAGGACGTGTACAGATAATAAAGACATCTCAGAGCAACACAACAGTTACAGGAGGAGTGGGGTCCTGCTCGCAGGCTTACAATCTATAAGGAACTAGGGGGGACACAATTGATTGAACTGTTTGTAATCTATGGTCTGGCCATCACTATAATAAATAGGGGTTATGATATAACGCTCCATGATCCGGTCATCAGCCAGTGCAGTTACCAAGTGCTATCGGGTGCATGGAGGGTGTGGAGACAGATGAAAAAGAGGGAGCAGATACTGAGTAAAATTTAGAAAGAGAGAACAGTGGAGAGATATATTACTGAAGAGAAGCGATAGGCCTGTCTAGAGATGCGTTTTTAAAGTACGCTTAAAAACGTTGGGCTAGACACAAGTTGGATCGTGTGGGGTAGTGTTTTCCAGAACACTGGTGCAGCACGAGAGAAGTCTTGGAGATGCTGGAGGGAGGTTTGGATTATGAAGAATGTTAATCTTAGATCAGTTGCAGAATGGAGAACATGGGTAGGGTGATATACAGAAATGAGGGATGAGATATAGAGCTGTGCAGAAGTGTGGAGAGCTTTGTGGGTTAAAGAGATAAGTTCAAATTGTATTCTGTAGTGAATGGGTAACCAGTGCAATGACTGGCACAGGGTAGAGGCTGGACAGAAATACGACCCTGGCTGCCAATTTAGGATGGATTGGAGAGGAGAAAGTTTGGTTAGAGGGAGACCGATTTGTGGAGTGTTAAGTAGTCCAGACGAGAATGAAGATGACCAAAAGTAAAAGTTTTCCTAGTTTCAAAGGTGAGAAAAAATCGGATTCTGGAGAAGTTTTTAAGATGCAGGTGACATGAGTAAGTGAGTGATCGGATATAGGCAAAAAAGTAAAGTTCTGTTTCAAATATATCCCTAAGACAGGGAGCATGCCGCTTGGCAGTTATGGTTGAACCCTCCAAGGCAATTGCAATATTGAGTATGAGTTGGTTACTAGAGGAAGGAAACACAAAAAGTTCAGTTTAGGAGAGATTCAGTTTCAGGAAGAGGGAGGACATGATGTTAGGATAGCGGATAGACTATGCCTTAAGGTCTGGGTGATTTTTAGTTTATTTGACCTTTCGTTTAATTCCGCACTGTCTTTACAAAGAGGCATGATTTCTCTATTTTTCGATCGACATAGCCATATGAGGGCTTGTTTTTGCAGAAAAAGTTGTAGTTTTGAGTGACACCATTCCTTTTAGCATACAATGTATTGAAAAACAGGGAAAAAAATCCAAGTGGGATAATCTGGAGAAAAAAACTTGTAATTCCGACAATGTTATTTGGGTTTTGTCTATTGCATGATAAAAATAACCTGGAAACATCATTCTCCAGGTCAGAAGTTTGTAAAAAAAAATATAAATAAATTCAAATTTACTTTTTTGTAGTCATTTCCCAAAGCCATAATGTTTTTTTTCTGTCAACAGAGCTGTCAGAGTTTGTTTTTACTGTGACGAGCAGACAGTTTTATTGATACCATTTTGGGTGCATACAATGTTTTGATAACTTTGTATTGTATTTTCCGATTTTATGGCATTTACATTGTTTTTACAGCATTTATATTTTGATAGCCCAAACTTTTACAGATGCGGGGGAAAAAAGATAATTCTTTTTTTACATTTTTAAAACTTTTTTTTTGTTAGTGTATATTTTTAGTTCCATTATGGCACTAAAAATCCACGGTATTCCAGTATATAGTGGTAATCAAAGTATATTATGAAGCTCAGCCTGTGAAAGACCAAGATGGCAACCATGGGGTCCTTCAGCAGGGGCCTACACGCAATCGCGTTATTAGGAGTCGATGGATGCTGGTGAACGTGAGTACGAGCAACTACTCCATTTAAATGCTGGTGTCAAGAATTGACAGTAAAATTTAAATGACTATCATCAGCAGAAACAGAAGCTCA
Source organism: Oophaga sylvatica (assembly GCA_033576555.1). NCBI lineage: Eukaryota > Metazoa > Chordata > Amphibia > Anura > Dendrobatidae > Oophaga > Oophaga sylvatica. Next base: position 51,900,036 of record JARQOD010000005.1, read on the forward strand.
ACCTCGTGTGGAGCAGGCTCAGCTCTTGAGCCTGCTCTGCATACATTGATCTGCTCCATGATGGATATATATATATATATATATATATATATATATACAGTTATATGAAAAAGTTTGGGCACCCCTATTAATCTTAAGCTTAATGTTTTATAAAAATTGGTGTTTTTGCAACAGCTATTTCAGTTTTATATATCTAATAACTATTGGACACAGTAATGTTTCTGCCTTGAAATGAGGTTTATTGTACTAACAGAACATGTGCAATCTGCATTCAAACAAAATTTGACATGTGCATAAGTATGGGCACCTCACCAGAAAAGTGACATTAATATTTAGTAGATCCTCCTTTTGCAAAAATAACAGCCTCTAGTCGCTTCCTGTAGCTTTTAATGAGTTCCTGGATCCTGGATGAAGGTATTTTTGACCATTCCTCTTTACAAAACAATTCCAGTTCAGTTAAGTTTGATGGTTGCCGAGCATGGACAGCCCTCTTCAAATGATCCCACAGATGTTCAATGATATTCAGGTCTGGGGACTGGGATGGCCATTCCAGAACATTGTAATTGTTCCTCTGCATGAATGCCTGAGTAGATTTGGAGCGGTGTTTTGGATCATTGTCTTGCTGAAAGATCCATCCCCTGCGTAACTTCAACTTTGTCACTGATTCTTGAACATTATTGTCAAGAATCTGCTGATACTGAGTGGAATCCATGCGTCCCTCAACTTTAACAAGATTCCCGGTGCCGGCATTGGCCACACAGCCCCAAAGCATGATGGAACCTCCACCAAATTTTACTGTGGGTAGCAAGTGTTTTTCTTGGAATGCTGTGTTTTTTTGACGCCATGCATAACGCCTTTTTGTATGACCAAACAACTCAATCTTGGTTTCATCAGTCCACAGGACCTTCTTCCAAAAAGAAATTGGCTTCTCCAAATGTGCTTTTGCATACCTCAGCCGACTCTGTTTGTGGCGTGCTTGCAGAAACGGCTTCTTTCGCATCACTCTCCATACAGCTTCTCCTTGTGCAAAGTGTGTTGTATAGTTGACCGATGCACAGTGACACCATCTGCAGCAAGTTGATACTGCAGCTCTCTGGAGGTGGTCTGAGAATTGTCCTTGACTGATCTCACCATTCTTCTTCTCTGCATTTCTGATGTTTTTCTTGGCCTGCCAGTTGTGGCCTTAACAAGAACTGTCCCTGTGTTCTTCCATTTCCTTACTATGTTCCTCACAGTGGAAACTGACAGGTTAACTCTCTGAGACAGCTTTTTGTATCCTTCCCCTGAACAACTATGTTGAATAATCTTTGTTTTCAGATCATTTGATAGTTGTTTTGAGGAGCCCATGATGCCACTCTTCAGAGGAGATTCAAACAGGAGAACAACTTGCAAGTGGCCACTTTAAGTAGCTTTTCTCATGATTGCATACACCTGGCTATGAAGTTCAAAGCTCAATGAGGTTACAAAACCAAAAAAAGTGCTTTAGTAAGTCAGTAAAAAGTAGGTAGGAGTATTTAAAACAAGAAAATGATAAGGGTGCCCATACTTATGCACCTGTCAAATTTTGTTTGAATGCAGATTGCACATTTTCTGTTAGTACAATAAACCTCATTTCAAGGCAGAAACATTACTGTGTCCAATAGTTATTAGATATATCAAACTGAAATAGCTGTTGCAAAAACACCAATTTTTATAAAACATTAAGCTTAAGATTAATAGGGGTGCCCAAACTTTTTCATATAACTGTACAGTACAGACCAAACGTTTGGACACACCTTCTCATTTAAAGATTTTTCTGTATTTTCATGACTATGAAAATTGTACATTCACACTGAAGGCATCAAAACTATGAATTAACACATGTGGAATTATATACTTAACAATAAAGTGTGAAACAACTGAAAATATGTCTTATATTCTAGGTTCTTCAAAGTAGTCATCTTTTGCTTTGATGACTGCTTTGCACACTATTGGCATTCTCTTGATGAGCTTCAAGAGGTAGTCACCGGAAATGGTCTTCCAACAATCTTGAACGAGTTCCCAGAGATGCTTAGCACTTGCTGGCCCTTTTGCCTTCACTCTGCGGTCCAGCTCACCCCAAACCATCTTGATTGTGTTCAGGTCTGGTGGAGGCCAGGTCATCTGGCGTAGCACCCCATCACTCTCCTTCTTGGTCAAATAGCCTTTTCACAGCCTGGAGGTGTGTTTGGGGTCATATTTGTATATCTATAGAGGAATTAAGCACTTGATGTCTGGGTCTTATCAGGACACGATATATTTAGCCACTTGTTAGAGGACTGTACTAATCAAAAGAGATTGCCAAGAGTGTACCACCACTTTAAGAAATATTATTGATTCCTCCAACTTCTAAGAGGAATGGTTTATATACAAAAATGTATAAGGAATTGCTTATTCAGTTCCTAGGTGGTTCCAGACTGGAGCTTTAGTTTGATTTCCTCATGATGTTTGGTTGCTGATTATTATTAGGACTTACAATCAGCATGTTATTTTTTTTAAGGTAAATCCACTCTGACAGAGTCTCTTAAGAGTCACCTGAATGCAACATTACTTAAATCCCCCCCTGATTCCATCAGCCAATGGAGGAAAATCTTCGATTCAGAGTCATCGTTGGTAAAAAGAGCCTACTACGCCATAGGCAATTACATTGGAGCGGCGGAAATAGCAAAAGCATCAAAAACATCCCCCGTTATTGTGGACAGGTAAGTGTACGATGCATTCAGATTTAGAGATGCTTCTCAAACTTTAGTAGATAAACTGTATACTTGGTCTTCATAGGTTCTGGCACAGTACAGCTGCTTATGCTATCGCCACAGAGGTGGGAGGTGGTATCTGCAACCTGCCAGATCCCCACCATGATGTCTACCATTGGCCACAGGATCTTCTTCAGCCTGACCTTGTTATTCTGCTGACAGTTTGTGATGAGGAGAGAATTCGTCGAATCCGTAAACGAGGACTTGAGGAGACGAAGGAAGAGAAGGAATTAGAAGATAACAGCATTTTTAGACAAAAGTAGGTGTCCTCATTATCCCTATGATATTAGAGGACTGTCTGAAATCCTCGTTACCTAGATGTAATCTTCATATTGGGAAGTTACACCTGGCCCTGGTGCCACAGGGGGCCCAAAACTCACTCTGCAATCTGCATTCTAACAGCAATGTAGGGGTGTATCTATAGGGGGTGTACAAAGAATAGTCAAAGAATAGTCACCTCCAGCCTTGGTGCTTCAAGGAGTTCAAAAATCAGTTCACCACAGAGAAGACACAGGTGCAGGTTCTGCTGTAGATGTTACATTAGTGCCCAGAAGCTTCAAGTTACGTCTCTGGTTCTTACAGCAGTGAGACTTTGGTTAGCTAGAAACCTGTCAGTAAAAGGAACCTGTCAAGTCTCTCAAGCCTCCCGAACCACCGCCATAAGGTTACACAGTCCAAATCCTAACAAAGTTCTTGATATCCAAGATATACACTAATAACTCTTCATATGATAATTAGCTAGGATTAGTCAGGTGGGCTGTCACTTCCCCCTAATTACTAATTGAGGATCGGGTGTTATCTTCCACATCTTGTACTGACACCTTTACTCTCAGCGTGATTGACATCTGCACTATCCCAATGTCTCTTCAGTACTGATGTTGGGTCCATGTTGCATCTGAAGCAGGAATAGTCCAGGAGAAGCAACAACTTTCTTTTCTAGAATCCCTGATTCCGTAAAATGGCACATTCCTGACCTGTTTTTCAGTAATTGTGGTCTGCCATATCCTTTTGTACTGTACCAATGTAGATTGCAATAACAAACATAACCCCACAACTTCCATCATGTTACTTGGCACCATAATAACTGTCCATTCTTGGGAAGTTCTCAGAAAATGAGTTGGTAAATCTATTGGGTGTCCGCTTAAAGGGAATCTGTCACAACCTGGACCCTTTCAAGCTATTGCTATGGACATTCAAGACAAATAGAGTTTTAATGTTTTATGTTGATGATTTATTCCAGGCTCTGGGGCGTGCGGTGCTTGGAAGAAATGTCTGCGTACATCACTCACGCTGTTCTGGGTACCTTATTTACCCTTGTAATAGCAGGGTCTTCATCCTGCTTCTGCGCAGTAGCAGTGATTTGCCGGCGCCTGCTTAGAAGCAGGATGAAGACACTGCCCGAAGAAGGGTGGATAAGGTACCCAGAATAGCGTGAGAGCAGGGCACAGGCGCGGGATTATGGTGCCAAAACTGCATGTCACAGGGTAGTGGATAGAGTCATATGCATGGTAGGGGTGTGGTATTATAACGAAGTCGGGAGGCAGAGATTTCTTCCAGGCACCGCATGCCCCAGAGCCTGCAAGAAATCATTAACATAAAACATTAAAACTATTTTTCCACAACTAGACCACAGCTATGAGGCATACAGGTAAGACTATTTTAACCATTCTATTACCTGTATACCCATATTAGTAGCTTGAAACCGTCCAAGGGTGACAGATTCCCTTGAAACGAACCATAATCTCCAGTAAAACAGCACTTTTGGATAGTTTCTTGTACATTAGGGGTTGGAATTCCCCCGGAGAATGGGAGAAAGGGTCTCGTTGACCTATAAAATCTTGTGCGCTACACTTGCTAATCTCCCAAAAGGCCAACTCTAAACCTTGTCAAATATGATAACATCCAAAGGCCCATCTCAGCAATGTATTCATATTTCTACTGCTACCTGTGCAAAATGTACAAAAGGTAACAAAAAAAAGAAACAAAAGCAAATTCTAACTAGGACAAGGGCAAACTTTTCTGGGATCCAAAGAAGCCCTGTCCACAACTTACAGGTCTCGTAACTTTTGGGACATTTTAAGAAATACAGTCATAACCAGTTGGGACTCCCAAAAAATTCTGACCATTTCAACTATTGTTGTTCTAGAGTGGAAGAAGTATACAAGAGGATGGAGAACCCCAGATGTGTTATCATTGATGCCAGCCCCTCCATGGAGACTGTATTACAGGAGACGTTATCTGCTATAAAGAAACACTGTGACCTTTAATTGTGATAAATGGGCAGCAGGGTGGCTCAGTGGCTAGCATTGCAGCCTTGCAGCGCTGGGGCCCTGGGTTCAAATCCCACGAAGGACAACATCTGCAAGGAGTCTGTATGTTCTCCCCATGTTTGTGTGGGTTTCCTCCCACTCACTAATATATACTAATAGGGAATCTAGATTTTGAACCCCAATGGGGACAGGGATGATGACATCTGTAAAGCGCTGTGTAATTAATGACGCTGTATAAGTGAGTGAAATAAAATGATTATACACTATTGTAAACATATATATTGATGTACTCTTATTATTCTAATGCTTTTATGTTCTTGTTGTACATTTTTGTTCTATTTTTACATGTTTAGGGGCAGCCTGATTTGCTGTATTAGCAGCATCAGAGATTTTCTTTACTGTCCGTACTACTGACTTCTACGAGACAAGTGAGCATGCTCTATGGCATGTGCAGAGGTTACCATGCAGGGAAGGGAAGGAAGAAGGAGGAGCTTTTCTCATTACCTATTGTCAGCGCTACAGTGCTGTGCCATTTACAGCCATTTTGACAGGAAAGGTTTCACTTTTATTGTAATCTGCACCTGTGATGGGAATGTGATGAATATTGACAGTCTCCAATGTACACAGGACAAGATGAAAAGTGATAGGAAGTGTCAGACTATTGTAAGAGCTAGCCACTTTGTAAAGTCCAAAATTTTAGAATTTTTTTTTTAGATAGTGACAAGGAAAAAATAAAAAACACTCCAACATTGAAAAAAAAATTGTTGAATATAAAAAAGTAATTCAAATGTAATTTATACTCGCAAACGCTGCTACAAATACGATGGGCACTGACAAATTGCGCTTTGGGAATGCCTAGGGCTTACGGACTGTCGTACCTCAAGAGATTATATTTAATCAGTTTGTTTGAAATATATTGTGGCTGATAAAATAGTATGTATCCTCGCTCACCAAGACATCCAAGTCCTTGATCTGCAACTCGTCCTGTTTGAGTGCAAACTTATTCAGATTGTGGCATGAAATTAAAAACTCCAGAAAAGATGTCCATTGCAGGTTGTCTCCTGCCATAACTCAAAGATGTCATCCACGTAGAGAAGTTAAAGCTTTACGCCGTTTTTACAACTACAATTCATTATATGTATACCCTCCAACCAGGACATAAAGAGATCTCCATAACTTGGGGATACAAACTGTTATACACGTACAGTACGAGATGGGAGGAGCTCAAGCTGAGTCTGCAAGGTCAGCAGTGGATTGTCAGGAGCATGAAACAGTTTCCTCTCTGCTGCAACTACCGGGATCAGAGATGACTGATCCTGGTCATTTACCCCTTAGATGGTACAGTCAGTGCTGACCACTAACATCAGTTGTTTACAGAGGAATGGGGCTTGCACCATCACCTCTGCTCCCACTATGCTTTACTGGTGAAACAGTTTGCCCATACAAATGTCCTTTCTAAACTGTGAGCTCATGAATCATTATTACTATGTTGTTTTAATTATTTCCTCATTACTACTACTACTAATAATAGTAATAACCTTATGACAGATTCCGTTTAACTTTTTACATCACACTGTCTGCTCTTATGAAGGATAAATACCATACTGTCCCTCCTTATGAATTATAACCTCCGTATTGTCCACTCTTATAAAACATTGCCTCCAAACCGTCCCCCTTATGAACAATAAAAACCACAATGTCTCAACCTTATGAACTATAACCGCCACACTGTCTGTTCCTTTAAAATATTGCCTCCACGCCGTCTTCATTATGAGCTATAACCACACTGTCTCCCCTTATGAACTATAAGGCTGTGTTTCCACGGTCCGGAAACACAGCGCTTTGGACGGAGCGGAAAGTCCGCTCCGCCCAAAGCCCCGCCCCCTACTGAACACGCAGTCAATCCGGATGTGTTCATCGCCGCAAGGGAATAGGACATGCTGCGGTCTAAAAAGACGCGCCGCATGTCCGTAAACGCAGGTCTTCCGCCTGCGTGTTTTTTACGCATAGTGGAGACGGGATTTCTTCAAATCCCCTCCACTATGCTGTAACATCTGGAAGCTGCGTGTCTGACTCTGTGCCAGCGCACAGCGTCAAACACGCAGCTATTCCTGACTGTTTCCTGACCGTGGAAACATACCCTTACTGACATTTTGTCCACTCCTATAAAATATTGCCTCCACACCATCTCCCTTATGTACTATACCTGCCCCACCATTAGCTCTTATGAACTATATCCACCATACCACCCCCCTTACAAATTATAACCTCCATATTGTCCGTTTCTATAAAACATTGCCTCAAACCCATCCCCCTTATGAAAAATAAAAAAAACCACAATGTGTGTACCTTATAAACTATAACCACCGCGCCATCCTCACTTATGAATTATAACCGCCACACTGTCTGTTCCTTGCAAAAGATGGCCAGGTCATTGAGGTCAAAATAGGCTGGGTCATGAAGGGGTTAAAATATTGTCCCCACACCTTCTTGCCTTATGAACTGTAACCTCCACAACATCCCCCTGTATGAACTAGAACGGCCACCCTGTCTTGCTTCCATAATATTTCTCTACACTACTTCCTTTCATGCTGTCCCTATTGCCATACCATCTCTTACTGCTGGCCCCCTTAATAATGCTGTCCCCATGTGCATAGTGTTCCCCCATGCGGCCTCCTCTCCATACTGTACCCTCTCTTTGTACAATTCCCTCTCCACATTATGCCCCCTCTTCACTGCCCCTTTTCCATACTGTGCATACACTACCCCTCCCTCTTTATACTGTATCCCTAATAGTAAAAGTCCCTTGAACCTTTGGCTCCACTAAGGAGTGCTCACTATATCCCGACACTTCGATCGCCGCCTTTGCGGTGCCCCAGTGTTGCGAGCAGTGGGTTGAGTTCATCACCTCACTACTCGTCGGGCAGGCAGCTGAATAGTGCTCATTTGCTCCTGCAGTGCTTGCTTTTGGGTCTTAAAGAGCTTTTCCAGCTGGTTCAGGTGAACCAATAAGTAATGATCGAATCCCATCCCTGCATGAAAGCAATGTATATTGTTATAATTGAACCTGTTAGGATTCTTACTGTTTATCAATAATCCAATTCATACATGAGCCATGCAAGACAATTCCTCATTCTAGTGACACGATCTGAATGTTAGTTAGGGGAAGATGAAGCCGATGTTGTGCACCAACACATATTCTACAAGAACTTATATGGATTGCAATTTTTAGTAATGTGTACTCTGCTGCTCCCCAGTGGTTGTTTATCATCACTGCTGCTTTACTTGTAAATTGTAATTTTTTACTTTAATTCTATAGTTTAAACTGACATTAAGGCCAGATGAAGGGTAGGCAGAGGTAGGCAGCCACCTGAGGTGTATACAAATGAAGATATGACAGTCAGTGCTGCAGGGTCAAAGTAGCTCTAATCAGCACCCTGCGTGACTAACAGAGGTTACCTCATCATGCTGTTGATGTCACTGCAGCCCCCCTAGAAATGACGAAGACTTGAAATATGGTGAGCGCTTTACAGAGGAGCCGAAGATCAAGGGAACTTTTACAGTATGGGGTACACCATTCTGAGGAAGGGGAAGTGCAAATGTACAGCATTTAGAGGAGTTAGTGTGGAGGGGGCACAGTATGGAGAAGGGGGCAGCATGAAGATCGGGCACATTATGCCCAGGTGTCAGCATGGGGGAATGGATACTTTGAAGATGAGGACAGCATAAAAGGATGCTAGCACTGGAAAAAATAATGTGGAAATAGGGACAATGTAAGGGAAAATAGTGGGGAGCTCACAATGTATAGGTCATAAAGGAAGATGGCGAGGATGTTATAGTTCATAAGGGAATATGTTGTAGAGGCAAAATTTTTAAAAGAGTGGACAGTGTGGTGGTTAAGGTTCATAAGGTTGTAGGTATAGTTCACATACGAGGATGGTCTGGCTGTTAAAGTCCTAAAGGGGGATGGTGCGGAGGTTATAATTTATAAGGGAGGATGGTGTGAAAGTTAAATTTCATAAGGAATGACGGTACCATGATTATACTTTATAAGGGATGACCGTGAGGTAGTTATAGTTCATAAAGGAAATTATGTGTTGGTTATAGTTCATAATGGGGACAGCGTGGCGGTTATAGCTCATGAGGCAAGATGATGTGGCATTAGAAATTCAAGGGAGAACGATGTGGAAGAAATATTTTAAAGGAGCGTACAGTGTGATGGCTATAGTCCATAAGAGGGCATGATGTTTTGATTATAGTTCATAATTGAGACGGTATTGAGGCAATATTTTATATCAGTGGACAAGCTGTCAGTTACAGTTCATAAGGGCTGACAGTGTAGTGGTTATAATTATTAAAGAGTGAGGTATGGTAGTTAGTGAGCAGTGTGGTGTTATAGTTCATAAGTGAAGGCAGTGTGGTGTTATAGTTAAGTGAGGCAGGGTTATAGTTCATAAGAAAGGATTGTGTACTGTAGAGGCTATAATTCAAAAGGGGAAACTGTGTGGTAGTTATAGTTCATAAAGGGGAATGGGGAGGCCTTTATAGTTTATAAGGAGGGTAGTGTGGCAATTATTGCTTAGAAAGGCAGACTGTGTGTTGATTATGGTTCATAAGGGAGGACATTGGAGATTATATTTCATAAGGTGGGGCAGAGTGGCATTGTAGTTCATAGTCAGGAGATGGTGTGGAGGGAATATTTTATAGGAGAGGACAATGTGAAGTCAATGTGCTAAAGGAGGGATAGTATGGGGGTCATATTTTGTGCAGGGAGCACAATGTAGAGCAATTATTTAAGCAGATGCACAGCACAGGTGGATATTTTATACATTTGACCTTTTTATTTTTAAGGGCACTGTGTTAAGATATGCTTCAAAAGGCAATAGAAGAGGGAAGTCTGAAAAGATGAGCTGTGGAAGTGAAAGTCATCGTGGCATCTGCACCAGATGGAGAACAAAGTGATGGAAATGATTCCTATGACCTGGATGTAAAATATTTCTTCTGATACTGACTACATTTAATCAGTATTGCCGTGTACTATATAGTGGGGGATGATATAACATTGCAATTGATTGCTTTTCTAAACTTGGTGTTGATGGTGATTCAAGTGCAGCATTCATATACTGAAAGAAATTCTAGTGATGCATTTACATACCGATGATGATTCTGGTGCTTTATTAAACTACTGATGGTATTTCTGGTGCTCTATACATGTACTGATAGTGGTTCTGTTGCTGCTTTTATGCACTGATTTTGATTCTGGTGATGTATTCATGTATTGATGTTAGTTCTAGTACTGTATTCATGTACTGCCAGTGGTTTTAGAAATATATTTATGTACTAATGATGCTTTGGTCCTGTATTTTTGGTGGTTCTGATGCTGTAGTCATGCCTTGATGTTGATTCTAATGATGTTTTCATGCACTGATGTTACTTCTATTCATAGTTTCACAGTTTCAACCCCTTCCGCCCCAAGCCAGTTCTTACTTTCATGACCATGCCAAATTTTACAATTCTGAATCCCACTGATTCTGAGACTTTTTTTTGTGACATATTGTACTTTATTATAGTGGTGAATTTTCTTCTATATGACTTGAGTTTATTTGTGAAAAAAAACAGAAATTTGGCGAAAATTTTGAAAATGTTGCCATTTTCTTCACAGGAATTTTTAGAATGTGGAAGCAAAAAATGAAAAAATTAAAAACTAAAATTTGTTGTGCAATTTCTACTTAGCATGCTGATACCCATATGTGGGAGAAAACCACTGATTGTCACTTGGCAGGGCTTGGAAAGAAAGGAGCACCATTTGACTTTTTGAATGCAAAATTTGCTGGAATAATTAGTGGATGCCATGTTGCATTTGGAGAGGCCCTAAACAGTGGAAACCCCCC
>JARQOD010000005.1:51911067-51953445 GCA_033576555.1 Oophaga sylvatica
CTGAAACTCGTCCTGTTTGAGTGCAAACTTATTCAGATTGTGGCATGAAATTAAAAACTCCAGAAAGATGTCCATTGCAGGTTGTCTCCTGCCATAACTCAAAGATGTATCCACGTAGAGAAGTTAAAGCTTTACGCCGTTTTTACAACTAACAATTCATTATATGTATACCCCCAACCAGGACATAAAGAGATCCATAACTTGGGTACAAACGTTATACACGTACAGTACGAGATGGGAGGAGCTCAAGCTGAGTCTGCAAGGCAGATGGATTGTCGGAGCATGAAACAGTTTCCTCTCTGCTGCAACTACCGGATCAGAGATGACTGATCCTGGTCATTAACCCCTTAGATGGTACAGTCAGTGCTGACCACTAACATCAGTTGTTTACAAGGAATGGGGCTTGCACCATCACCTCTGCTCCCCTATGCTTTAACTGGTGAAACAGTTTTGCCCATACAAATGTCCTTCTAAACTGTGAGCTCATGAATCATTATTACTATGTGTTTTAATTATTTCCTCATTACTACTACTACTAAATAATAGTAAAAAAACTTATGACAGATTCGTTTAACTTTTTACATCACAACTGTCTGCTCTTATGAAGGATAAATACCATAACTGCCCTCCTTATGAATTATAACCTCCGTAATGTCCACTCTTAAAAAACATTGCCTCCAAACCGTCCCCCTTATGAACAAAAAAAAACCACAATGTCTCAACCTTATGAACTATAAACCGCCACACTGTCTGTTCCTTTAAAATATTGCCTCCACGCCGTCTTCATTTATGAGCTATAAACCACACTGTCCCCTTTAAACTATAAGGCTGTGTTTCCACGGTCCGAAACACAGCGCTTTGGACGGAGCGGAAAGTCGCTCCGCCAAAGCCCCGCCCCCTACTGAACACGCAGTCAATCCGGATGTGTTCATCGCCGCAAGGGAATAGACATGCTGCGGTCTAAAAAGACGCGCCGCATGTCCGTAAACGCAGGTCTTCCGCCTGCGTGTTTTTAACGCATAGTTGGAGACGGATTTCTTCAAATCCCCTCCACTATGCGTAACATCTGGAAGCTGCGTGTCTGACTCTGTGCCAGCGCACAGCGTCAAACACGCAGCTATTCCTGACTGTTTCCTGACCGTGGAAACATACCCTTACTGACTATTTTGTCCACTCCTATAAAATATTGCCTCCACACCATCTCCCTTATGTACTATACCTGCCCCACCATTTAGCTCTTTGAACTATATCCACCAATACCACCCCCCCTTTACAAATTATAACCTCCATATTGTCCGTTTCTATAAAACATTGCCTCAAACCCATCCCCCTTATGAAAAATAAAAAAACCACAATGTGTGTACCTTAAAACTATAACCACCGCGCCATCCTCACTTATGAATTATAACCGCCACACTGTCTGTTCCTTGCAAAAGATGGCCAGGTCATTGAGGTCAAATAGGCTGGGTCATGAAGGGGTTAAAATATTGTCCCCACACCTTCTTGCCTTATGAACTGTACCTCCACAACATCCCCCTGTATAGAACTAGAACGGCCACCCTGTCTTGCTTCCATAATATTCTCTACACTACTTCCTTTCATGCTGTCCCTATTGCCATACATCTCTTACTGCTGGCCCCCTAATAATGCTGTCCCCATGTGCATAGTGTTCCCCCATGGCGGCCTCCTCCCATACTGTACCCTCTCTTGTACAATTCCCTCTCCACATTATGCCCCCTCTTTCACTGCCCCTTTTCCATACTGTGCATACACTACCCTCCCTCTTTATACGATCCCCTAAATAGTAAAAGCCCTTGAACCTTTGGCTCCACTAAGGAGTGGTCACTAATCCCGACACTTCGATCGCCGCCTTTGCGGTGCTCCAGTGTTGCGAGCAGGGTTGAGTTCATCACCTCACTATCGTCGGGCAGGCAGCTGAATAGTGCTCATTTGCTCCTGCAAGTGCTTGCTTTTGGGTCTTAAAGAGCTTTTTTTCCAGCTGGTTCAGGTGAACCAATAATAATGATCGAATCCCATCCCTGCAATGAAAGCAATGTTATTGTTATAATTGAACCGTTAGGATTCTTACTGTTTATCAATAATCCAATTCAACATGAGCCATGCAAGACAATTTTCCCCATTCTAGTGACACGATTGAATGTTAGTTAGGGAAAGATGAAGCCGATGTTGTGCACCAACACATATTCTACAAGAACTTATATGGATTGCAATTTTTTAGTAATGTGTACTCTGCTGCTCCCCAGTTGGTTGTTTATCATCACTGCGCTTTACTTGTTAAAATTGTAATTTTTTTACTTTAATTCTATGTTTAAAACTGACATTAAGGCCAGATGAAGGGTAGCAGAGTAGGCAGCCACCTGGTGTATACAAAGAAGATATGACAGTCAGTGCTGCAGGGTCAAAGTAGCTCTAATCAGCACCCTGCCGTGACTAACAGAGGTTACCTCATCAAGCTGTTTGATGTCACTGCAGCCCCCTAGAAATGACGAAGACTTGAAATATGGTGAGCGCTTTACAGAGGAGCCGAAGATCAAGGGAAACTTTTACAGTATGGGGTACACCATTTGAGGAAGGGAAGTGCAAATGTACAGCATTTAGAGGAGTTAGTGTGGAGGGGGCACAGTATGGAGAAGGGGGCAGCATGAAGATCGGCACATTATGCCCAGGTGTCAGCATGGGGGAATGGATACTTTGAAGATGAGGACAGCATAAAAGGATGCTTGCACTGGAAAAAATAATGTGGAAATAGGGACAATTGTAAGGGAAAATAGTGGGAGCTCAAATGTATAGGTCATAAAGGAAGATGGCGAGGATGTTATAGTTCATAAGGGAATATGTTGTAGAGGCAAAATTTTTAAAAGAGTGGACGTGTGGTGGTTAAGGTTCATAAGGTTGTAGGTATATGTTCACATACGAGGATGGTCTGGCTGTTAAAGTCCTAAAGGGGGATGGTGCGGAGTAAATTTATAAGGGAGGATGGTGTGAAAGTTAAATTTCTAAGGATGACGGTACCATGATTATACTTTATAAAGGGTGACCGTGGGTAGTTATAGTTCTAAAGGGAAATTATGTGTTGGTTATAGTTCATAATGGGGACAGCGGCGGTTAAGCTCATGAGGCAAGATGATGTGGCATTAGAAAATTCAGGGAGAACGATGTGGAAGAAATATTTTAAAGGAGCGTACAGTGTGATGGCTATTAGCCATAAGAGGGCATGATGTTTTGATTATAGTTTATATTGAGACGGTATGAGGCAATATTTATATCATGGACAAGCTGTCAGTTACAGTTCATAAGGGCTGACAGTGTAGTGGTTATAATTATTAAGAGAGGATGGTGTATTGGTTATAGTTCAAAGTGAAGGCAGTGTGGTAGTTATAGTTCATAAAGTGAAGGCAGTGTGGTGGTTATAGTTCATAAGTGAAGCAGTGTGGTGGTTATAGTTCATAAGAAAGGATTGTGTACTGTAGAGGCTATAATTCAAAGGGGAAACTGTGTGTAGTTATAGTTCATAAAGGGGAATGTGGAGGCCTTTATGTTTATAAGGGAGGGAGTGTGGCAATTATTGCTTAGAAAGGCAGACTGTGTGTTGATTATGGTTCATAAGGGAGGACATTGGAGATTAATTTCATAAGGTGGGCAGAGTGGCATTGTAGTTCATAGTCAGGGATGGTGTGGAGGGAATATTTTTATAGGAGAGGACAATGTGAAGTCAATGGCTAAAGGAGGGATAGTAGGGGGTCATATTTTGTGCAGGGAGCACAATGTAGAGCAATTATTTAAGCAGATGCACAGCACAGGTGGATATTTTATACATTTGACCTTTTTATTTTTAAGGGCACTGTGTTAAGATATCTTCAAAAGGCAATAGAAGAGGGAAGTCTGAAAGATGAGCTGTGGAAGTGAAAGTCATCGTGGCATCTGCACCAGATGGAGAACAAAGTGATGGAAATGATTCTATGACCTGGATGTAAAATATTTCTTCTGATACTGACTACATTTAATCAGTATTGCCGTGTAATATATAGTGGGGGATGATATAACATTGCAATTGATTGCTTTTCTAAACTGGTGTTGATGTGATTCAAGTGCAGCATTCATATACTGAAAGAAATTCTAGTGATGCATTTACTACCGATGATGATTCTGGTGCTTTATTAAACTACTGATGGTATTTCTGGTGCTCTATACATGTACTGATAGTGGTTCTGTTGCTGCTTTTATGACTGATTTGATCTGGTGATGTATTCATGTATTAAATGTTAGTTTAGTACTGTATTCATGTACTGCCAGTGGTTTTAGAAATATATTTATGTACTAATGATGCTTTGGTCCTGTATTTTGGTGGTTCTGATGCTGTAGTTCATCCCTTGATGTTGATTCTAATGATGTTTTCATGCACTGATGTTACTTCTATTCATAGTTTCACAGTTTCACCCCTTCCGCCCCAAGCCAGTTCTTACTTTCATGACCATGCCAAATTTTACAATTCTGAATCCCACTGATTCTGAGACTTTTTTTTGTGACATATTGTACTTTATTATAGTGGTGAATTTTCTCTATATGACTTGAGTTTATTTGTGAAAAAAAACAGAAATTTGGCGAAAATTTTTTGAAAAATGTTGCCATTTTCTTCACAGGAATTTTAGAATGTGGAAGCAAAAAATGAAAAAAATTAAAAACTAAAATTTGTTGTGCATTTCTACTTAGCATGCTGATACCCCATATGTGGGAGAAAACCACTGATTGTCACTTGGCAGGGCTTGGAAAGAAAGGAGCACCATTTGACTTTTTGAATGCAAAATTTGCTGGGAATAATTAGTGGATGCCATGTTGCATTTGGAGAGGCCCTAAACAGTGGAAACCCCCCACAATTGACACAATTTGGAAACTAGACCCCTCAGGAAAACTTATCTAGATGTGTGTTGAGCACCTTGAACCCAGAGTTGCTTCACGGACGTTTATAACATTTAAGCAGAAGAGCGATACGATCAGAGAAAGCTTTGGCCCACAGCCCCCATTGCCCCTCTTAGCTGCTCAGCCCTCTTCTTCCAAAACCAACTTCTCCACCATGACAGAAGATCAGCTTTCCACCCTCCTATCAAGGTCACACCTCACCACTTGCATGCTTGACCCGCTCCCATCCCACCTCATCCCTAGCCTCGCCACAGTCCTCACCCCTACTCTAACACACCTCTTCAAACCTCTCACTTACAAATGGTGTCTCCCCTCATCCTTCAAACATGCCTCGATCACACCCATTCTCAAAAAGACCCCCTTGACCCATCCTCTGTGTCTAGCTATCGCCCGATATCTCTTCTCCCTTATGCCTCAAAACTACTGGAACATCATGTCCATCTTGAACTGTCCTCCCACCTCTGCTCCTGCTCCCTCTTTGACCGCTTACAATCAGGATTCCGGCTGCATTACTCAACTGAAACTGCCCTAACTTCAAAAAGAACCTGAAGACCTACCTCTTCCGACAAAGCCTACAACCTGCAGTGATCCTCAGTCTACTGAACCACCGCACGACCAGCTCTACCATCTCCTAGTGTATTCTCACCCATCCCTGTAGACTGTGAGCCCTGCGGGCAGGGTCCTCTCTCCTTCTGTACTTGTGTGTGCCTTATATTGCTCACGTTTATTGTACTTGTCTATATTTTCCCCTTTTCACATGATAAGCGCCATGGAATAAATGGCGCAATAAAAATGTATAATAATAATAATGTAAAAATAAAAAAATTTAATTTTTTCCCGCAAAAATGCATTTTAACCCCATATAATTTGTTCAATTTGTTCAATTTCTCCTGAGTACACCAATACCCAATATGTGCAGTAAAACTAATGTTTGGGAGCACAGCAAGGCTTGCATGAGGAGTGCTATTTGACTTTTCGAATGTAAAATTTGCTGGAATAATTAGCAGATGTTGTGTCACGTTTGGAGTGCCCCTGATGTGGTTAAACAATGGAAACACCTCACAAGTGGCACCATTTTGGAAGCTAGACCCCTCAGGGAACTTATCTAGATGTATGGTGAGCACCTCGAACCCCCAGGTGCTTCTCAGAAGTTTTATAACATTGAGTCGTGGAAAATAAAAAAATCAAATTTTTCCCACAAAAAGTGTTTTTTAGCCCACAAACTTAGCATTTTCATAAGGGTAAAAGGAGAAATTGCGCCGTGCATTTCGTTGTGCAATTATGCTGATACCCAATATGTGGAGGGAAACTACAGTTTAGATGCCAGCAGGGCTTGGAATGGAAGAAGTGCCATTTGAAAGCAAAATTTGCTGGAATAATAAGTGGACGCCATGTCAAGTTTGGATAGCCCTGATGTGCCTAAACAGTGGAAACCACCAAAGTGACACCATTTTCGAAGCTAAACCCCTCAGAGAACTTATCTAGATGTCTGCTGGCAAATTGAACTCCCAGGTGCTTCACAGAAATTTATATCATAGAGCGATGTAAATAAAAAAAATCATATTTTTCCCACAAAAATTTTCTTTTAGTAACAAATTTTTTATTTTCACATTATAACAGGAAAAATGGACCCCAAAATGTGTTGTTGCAATTTCTCCTGAGGACACCGATACCGATATGTGGTTAAAAACTACTGATTGATTTACGGCAGTGCTCAGAAAAGAAGAAGTGATGTTCTGAAAGACAGATCGTCTGCAGATGTCATGTGTTTTTGTTTCCTGAAGAAGTGGGCTGCACTTCAAAACGCATAGAAAAATAAAAAACTTTTTGTTTTTCATTAACTCTGCCATTTGATGCTTCTTCATCACCTGGCAGTGCGGATACAGACCACAAACTTTCCATTTATTACCTATATCTCCACTGAGAGATGATGGAACATTTTACATAATGTTTGGGATCACATTTATCCTGTGCTCTACGCTGAGCACTTACTTTGGGGGTTCCCATCTAAATCTCCGAGTGACTTAATTCAGATGAAATCCTCGAAGGATCCATTCACTATAATGAGTCAGCAGAGTTCCCTCTGTTCAGCGATGTTCTTTATTTCAGAAGTGCACAAAATTGTGGCGGATCGCCACGCCTAAAAAGACAGACATCGTTGGATCACAAGTCCTATGGCATCCACAAGTGTCTCCATTTGCCTCATTACAGGGAATCTTCCGCAGTGATTCTGTCTGAATCACATTTCAGAGATTTACACAGACACCCTGGTGCAAGCGCTCAGTGCAGGGTACAGAATAAATGTGCTCGGCCCTCCTGCGATCTTTGGGAGGCAGAATGAACAAATCAACAGCAGGTGAAGAATTGGTTTTATTTATTTAATACACCATTCCTTATATTGTATAAGTAATTTAGGCGACTTTATTATTTGGGTCGGTGCAATTACAGTAATGCCAGATATATATTGGGTATTTCTGCTTGGCTGCTCTAACATGCTAAAAGTCTCTTTATTTATAAAAAGTAGTTTTTGCATTGCCATATTTTGAGAGCTATAATTTTGTCATATTTCATCCGGCACAGTCATATAAGGGCTTGTTTTTTCCCGGACGAGTTGACATTTTTATTGGTACCATTTTTGGACACATGACATTTTTTATCTCTTTATTTTGATTTTTGGGAGGCAGAGTGAACAAAAAGCTGCAATACAGAATTGTTTTTTATGTTGTTAAGTCGTGTGGGGTACAAATGATATGGCAGCTTTAGTCCTAGGGTCAGTACGATTACAGTGTTACCACATATATACAATTTTTTTATGTTTTGGCGCTTTTACTATTTTGTTAAAAAAAGTATTATTTTTGCATCACTTTATTCTAGGAGCCATAACTTTTTTTGTTTTTCTATTGATGGAGTTTTTATGGCAGCTTGCTTTTAGCGGGACTAGATGACGATTTCAGTTATACCAGACAGACACCACCGCTGCTGCAGCTCTCTCATATGGGGGACTACACTTCTCTCATACCCCAAGATCAGACAACAGAGCAGGCGGAGGCGTTGGTCTGCTCCTATCACCCAAATGTACCTTTCAGGTTATCCCTCAAGTACCCTCACTTAATTTCCCTTCTTTTGAAGTCCATGCTATCAGACTCTACATCCACCTGGCTTCCACACTTTTTTTTCTGTGACATCCCCACCCTCATCATAGGTGATTTCAACATCCCCATTGCTCTTCCCCTCTCCCCATATGCTACTCACCTTTTATCTCTAACCTCCTCTTTCGGCCTTTCACAGCTTACTAACTCTCCAACGCATGAACACGGAAATGCCCTCGACTTGGTCTTCTCCCAGCTTTGTTCAGTGGATGATTTCACAAACTCCCCTCTCCCACTCTCTGACCACAACCTTCTTTCATTCTCTATCAAGAACTGCCATCCCCCTCAGGTCACCCCGACTTTCCACACCTATAGAAACATACAGGCCATTAGCACCCAGAAACTTATGAAGAACTTGCAGTCATCATTGGCCCCTATCTCCTCCCTCTCATGTCCTGATTCTGCACTGAAGCATTACAGCGAAACACTGCAAAGTGCCCTGGATGAAACTGTACTTCCTATACATAGAACAATACATGGTGACAACTGTGGCACAAGCTGCAAACACGTTTCCTGCAGCAGTGATCCAGGTGCGCTGAACGTCTGTGGAGAAAATCCAATCTACCCGAAGATTTCATCCATTATAAGATTATGCTAAAAAAACACACAACACTGCCCTTCACCTCTACAAACAAACCTATTTCAACACCCTCATCACCTCACTATCCAAAAACCAAAAACGTCTCTTTGACACTTTTCATTCCCTACTCAACCCAAGAGTGCAGGCCCCAACCACAGATCTCCGCGCTGACGATCTGACCAATTATTTCAAAGAAAAAATTGACCATATCGGACAGGAAATTATCTCCCAATCACCTCATACCATGCACTGTGCTCCCTTCCCCACTGCATCTAGCTCACTCTGACTTTGAACTAGTCACAGAAAAAGAAGTAATCAGGCTCTTTGCATCTTCTCTCCCAACCACTTGCACCAGTGACCCCATTCCGTCACATCTCCTCCAGTCCCTTTCTCCTGCTGTCACTGCTCACCAAACAAAAATATTCAACCTCTCTCTTCTGGTATCTTTCCCTCCTCATTTAAGAATGCCATCATACAACCATCACTCGACCAAAACTCTGCTGCTAACTATAGACCTGTCTCTAATCTTCCCTTCATCTCTAAACTCCTGGAACGCCTGTTCCACGCCCGTCTTATCCGCTATCTCTCAGATAACTCTTCTCGACCCTCTATAATCCGGTTTCCGCTCTTTAGACTTACTGAAACTGCCCTTACTAAAGTCTCTAATGATCTACTTACAGCTAAATCTAATGGTCACTACTCCATGCTAATTCTCTTAGATCTCTCTGCTGCATTCGACACTGTGGATCATCAGCTCCTCCTCACTATGCTCCGCTCCATCAGCCTCAAGGACACCGTTCTCTCCTGGGTCTCCTCCTATCTCTCTGACCGCTCCTTTACTGTATCTTTTGCTGGCTCCTCCTCCTCTCATCTTCCCTTAAAGTTGGGGTTCCTCAAGGATTGGTTCTAGGCCCCCTTCTCTTCTCTTTGTATACCGCCCCTATTGGTCAAACAATCAGTAGATTTGGTTTCCAGTACCATCACTATGCTGATGACACCCGATTATACACTTTTTCTCCTGATATCACGCCTGCCTTTTTAGAAAACACCGGTGATTGTCTTACCGCTGTCTCTAATATCATGTCCTCCCTCTATCTGAAACTGAACCCGTCAAAAACTGAACTCCTAGTGTATCCTACCTCTACTAATGTACCTATGACCAACATTGCCATTTCCGTTTGTGGTTCCACCATTACTCCCAAGCAACATGCCCGCTGTCTTGGGGTCATACTTGATTCCAAGCTTTCATTCACCCCCCCACATCAGATCACTGGCTTGCTCTTGTTATCTGCACCTCAAAAACATTTCTAGAATTTGACCCTTTCTTACTTTCGACTCTGCAAAAATCTTACGGTTTCTCTTATTCATTCTCGTCTGGACTATTGTAACTCTCTACTAATTGGTCTCCCTTTTACCAAATTTCTCTCTCTTCAATCTATCTTGAATGCTGCAGCCAGGATCATATTCCTCACCAATTGTTACACCGATGCCTCTACCTTGTGCCAGTCATTACACTGGTTACCCATCCACTCCAGAATCCAGTACAAACTTATTACCCTCATCCACAAATCACTCCATGGCTCAGCACCACCCTACGTCTCATTCCTCGTATCAATCTATCACCCTACCCGTGCCCTCCGGTCTGCCAATGACCTGAGGTTAACATCCTCAATAATCAGAACCTCCCACTCCCGTCTCCAAGACTTTTCACGTGCTGCACCAATTCTTTGGAATGCACTACCCAGGTTAAAACGATTAATCCCCAATCCCCACAGTTTTAAGAGTGCCCTAAAACTGCATCTGTTCAGACTGGCCTACTGCCTCAATGCATTATCCTAACTATCCCTGTGTTGCCCATTGAAATTTTTTTTACCATAACCAGGTTCCTCGCATCATGTTCTCATATGCTTTATGCATTTAATAGCCCTCTGTGTCTGTATTGTTACATACTTAAGCTGATAACCGGTTCATGCAGCATTACATGAACACCCGATTCTTACACTTTGGCTGGTCCGAACAACGAAAGCAATTGTTACCATCTACCTTTCGCATCTCCCTATTTCCTCATAGATTGTAAGCTTGCGAGCAGGGCCCTCATTCCTCTTGGTATCTGTTTTGATCTATATGTTTATTGTTATGCTGTAATGTCTATTGTCTGTACAAGTCCCCTCTAAAATATAAAGTGCTGCGGAATACGTCGGCGCTATAGAAATAAATTTATTATTATTATTAATATTCCAGTTGCTTGTGCACATTTCTACCACACTTTATCCTTACACTCAACTTTCCATTAATATGCTTGGATACAGTACTCTGTGAATAGCCAGCTTCTTTAACAATGACCTTTGTGGCTTACCCTCCTTGTGCAGTGTGTCAATGGCTGCCTTCTGGACATCTGTCAAGTCAGCAGTCTTCCACATGATTGTGGAACCTATTGAAACAGACTAATGGACCTTTTAAAACACTTAGGAATCCTTTTGCAGGTGTTTTTTGTTAATTATTCTAATTTACTGAGATAATGACTTTTGGATTTTCATTGGTTGTAAGCCATAATCATCAACATTAACAGAAATAAATACTTGAAATAGATCACTCTGTTTGTAATGACTAGATAATATGAGTTTCACTTTATGTACTGAAAAACTTAAATAAATTAACTTTTTGATGATATTATAATTTTGTGAAAGCACCTGTATATATTTTTTTAATTCTTGTGATTTTTAAAAAAAATATTTTGACAATTTTTTTTTTACTTTTTTTTACTTTGTCCCACTATGAGACTTTCACTTTTTGCAGTTGTGGCACCCCTGGGGGTCCAGTCGCCACAGAGGTACTGCACCTCATCCAGAGGTGTGGTATCCCACTCTCAGGTAAGGAGAGGGCACTACCCAGGACTCTAACACTTACACCCAGCACACACCAGTTCAGTCGGGGCATCTGGGTGTACCCTTTGGGAGGATGGCCCCATCCCAGGCTGGGTAGGAAAAGGTGGTGGGGAGTTGGTGGGGAAGGTAGAGAAGGGGATGAGTCAGAGAGTAGTAAGTAGTGGTCTGTGAGACCAGAGAGAACAGTCTAGAAGGGGAGATCAAGCTGTGAGGAGTTTGTCCACAGACGACAGAGAGAATTGAGAGGGAGAGAGAGAAGGAAGCTCCTGGGAGGACAGAAGGGGTCCTAGGGGCACGGATAGTGAGGAATCCATCCATGGGGCCCTTATGCACCGGCGTGGTCGGTGGAGGGACCAGGTCGTAGTTAGGGGACCGGCCCCAAAACTAGTGGAGAAACTAAGGACTCAGCTAGAAAACTGGAGGCTTCAGTATCTGCATGTGCTGCAGCCACATCCAACACATACGCTGAAACGGCAGACATATAGGATCCAGGGGTCTGACCAATGTCGTCCCACAAGATCCGAGTCTACTGGCTCAAGACACTGTGTGTGAAGTCGCAGGGCAGGAGAGGCGGTAGCCAGTATAGTGAGATGTCCAGGAAAGGAACATCTAAGGGACCCTGGCAACTTGCACCCCAAGCTACCTGAGAGCTGACTGGACCACAGACCTTGAGGACACAGCACCCCGGTTGGGGATTGTAACATCAGAACTGTGTGTAAAACCTGTGAAGACTGCAGACTGTGGTGTCCTCACATTTATTGCTGCGTCATCTGCACTACAACCACCATCATCTAACATACTACAACTGCCCTGAGGAATAGCTCTGCCTGTGGAGAGCTGTACCAACTCTGCTGCATCAACAACTACCCCAGTGGACTGAATCTGCAGCGTCGGCTAACACCTTATTTGCCGAATACCACAGATGGCGTTGCAAACTAATTCCCTTTGAAATCATCCTCTATAAATATTATTCAACATTTTTATTGGACGCCCAGGGCCACGGACCGTTTCACCGATGCCGTGACTCATCCCCTTAAGAACCGGCCCAGTACCGAGTAACACCCCCGGCCCTGGCTGCGCTCCACAGTCTGATCGCTTGTAAAGCATAGGAATGTAGGAACATTCCTATGCTTTACAAACTGTCAGCGCTGTGCTGACAGACAAACTTGCTACTTCATGCTCTGAATATGATATAGCAAGTTTGCTAGCTCTAGTGACCCGAATGTCGTCATGATGACATCGGGTCACTATGGCAACAATTGTTTCCTAGCGATGACTTCGTGGGAGAGCAGATCAGAGAGTAGAGAGGGCTCCTTCCCTCTTCTTGCCTGATAAATACTGCAATTGCTATCGATTGCAATATTTAGTGGGTTAAAGTGTAGAGCGGGCACCACTCATGCACGGAATCAGATGACACCTGACAGCAATTGCGCATGCACAGTTTTTGTGCGCACAAAATTGCCATGATGCATCGATGTGTCATAGGTTGGTAAGTAAGTCCATTGAGTTCAACCTATAACTAAACATGCTGATCCAGAGCAGAGTTGAAAACTTGATAATTTGTTTTTTTTGGACAGCTTCTAAAAAAATCAGATATCCAACTTTTTTATTGACACAATAGATACTACCATACTAAATCTTTAGGATTATAAGTGAAATATGTTTACAGACTATAAATTCTATATGAAGACATTAGCTGTATTCACTGTGAATTATACAGTGGGTACGGAAAGTATTCAGACCCCTTTAAATTTTTCACTTTTGTTTCCTTGCAGCCATTTGGTAAATTCAAAAAAGTTCATTTTTTTTTCTCATTAATGTACATTCTGCACCCCATAATGACTGAAAAAAACAGAAATGTAGAAATTTTTGCAAATTTATTAAAAAAGAAAAACTGAAATATCACATGGTCATAAGTATTCAGACCCTTTGCTCAGACACTATATTTAAGTCACATGCTGTCCATTTCCTTGTGATCCTCCTTGAGATGGTTCTACTCCTTCATTAGAGTCCAGCTGTGTTTAATTAAACTGATAGGACTTGATTTGTAAAGGCACACACCTGTCTATATAAGATCTCACAGCTCACAGTGCATGTCAGACCAAATGAGAATCATGAGGCCAAAGGAACTGGCCAAGGAGCTCAGAGACAGAATTGTGGCAAGACACAGATCTGGCCAAGGTTACGGAAGAATTTCTGCAGTACTCAAGGCTCCTAAGAGCACAGTTGGCCACCATAATCCTTAAATGGAAGAAGTTTGGGACCACCAAAAGTCTTCCTAGACCTGGCTGTCCAGACAAACTGAGCAATCGTGGGAGAAAAGCCTTAGTCAGAGAGGTAAAGAAGAACCCCAAGATCACTGTGGCTGAGCTCCACAGATGCAGTAGGGAAATGGGAGAAAGTTCCACAAAGTCAACTATCACTGCAGCCCTCCACCAGTCGGGCCTTTATGGCAGAGTGGCGAGATGCAAGCCTCTCCTCAGTGCAAGACATATGAAAGCCCGCATAGAGTTTGCTAAAAACACATGGAGGACTCCCAGACTATGAGAAATAAGATTCTTTGGTCTGATGAGACGAAGATAGAACTTTTTGTGATGATAATTCTAAGCGGTATGTGTGGAGAAAACCAGGCACTGCTCATCACCTTCACAATACAATCCCAACAGTGAAACATGGTGGTGGCAGCATCATGCTATGGGGGTGTGTTTCAGCTGCAGGGACAGGACAACAGGTTGCAATTGAAGGAAACATGAATGAGGCGAAGTATAAAGATATCCTGGATGAAAACCTCTTCCAGAGTGCTCTGGACCTTTGACTTGGCTGAAGGTTCACCTTCCAACAAGACAATGACCCTAAGCACACTGCTAAAATTACAAAGGAGTGGCTTCAGAACAACTCTGTGATTATTCTTGACTGGCCAAGCCAGAGCCCTGACTTAAACCCAATTGAGCATCTCTGGAGAGACCTGAAAATGGCTGTCCACCAACCTTCATCATCCAACCTGACAGAACTGGAGAGGATCTGCAAGGAAGAATGGCAGAGGATCCCCAAATCCAGGAGTGAAAAACTTGTTGCATCATTCCCAAGAAGGCTGATGGCTGTACTAGCTCAAAAGGTGCTTCTAATCAATACTGAGCAAAGGGTCTGAATACTTATGGCCATGTGATATTTCAGGGTTTTTTTTTTAATAAATTTGCAAAAATGTCTACATTTATGTTTTTTTCAGTTAAGATGGGGTGCAGAGTGTACATTAGCAAGAAAAAATGAACCTTTTGAATTTACCAAATGGCTACAATGAAATAAAGAGTAAAAAATTTAAAGTAGTCCGAATACTTTCCGTCCCCATTGTACAAGGGTGATAAAAACAATCATAAAAATCTGTAATCTCTCCAGCTTAACAAAATCACAGACACATCAATTTTTTTACTGCTCTTACAGCAAAGAATCTGCTTCTGGTATGATGATTAATAAAAACATCTTTCTTTTCCTCTAGATGATGGATGATGTCCCCTTGTCACTGTTGCAGGCCCAAGTGTAAATACAGTTTTCTCTGCACCCATACGCCCAAGTGTTTTTCAGTGACAATTTTGCCAGTGTTTTACTATTTAGTAAATAATTACCGTATATACTCGTGTATGAGCCGAGATTTTCAGCACATTTTTCGTGCTGAAAATGCCCCCCTTGGCTTATACACAAGTCATTGTGCAGAAATCCAGCGGGGAGTGGGAGCGGCAGGAGCCGGCGGCTGTGACATCATACTGAACCTCCCCGTGCCATCGCTGAACGTCCCTGCATCTCCATTGTCCTGGTTTCCTGCAGCTCTCCTGTGCTGAGCGGTTACATGGTACTGCTCATTAAGGTAATGAATATGCACGCGTCTCCACTCCCATAGGCGTGGAGTACATATTCATTACCTTAATGAGCAGTACGACGTGACTGCTCAGCACAGGAGAGCTGCAGGAAGCCGGGACAACAGAGACGCAGAGACGTGCAGTGATGGCACAAGGAGTGTATGACAAGGAAGGACGGGGGAGCACAGAGGAGGATGGGGAGTACGAGGGAGCACGGAGGATGGGGAGCATGGAGGAGGACAGGGAAGCTTGGAGGAGGACAGGGGAGCATGGAGGAGGATGGGAGAGCACAGAGGAGGACGGGGAGCACAGAGAAGCACAGGGAGCACGGAGGAGGATGGGGGAGCACGGAGGACAGGAGCACAGGGAAGCACTGAGGAGGACAGAGTTGGATAGGGGAGCACGGAGGAGGATGGAGGAGGATGGGAAGCCGAGCCATACATAGAAGGATGGGACTGGGGGGAGCCTAGCAATGTATAGAAGGATGGGACGGGGGAGCCGAGCAATGTATAGAAGGATGGGACGGGGGAGCCGAGCCATACATAGAAGGATGGGACAGAGGGAGCCACACAGAGCAGGACAGGGATGAGGGGACAATGCATACCTGGCTTATACTCAAGTCAATAAGCTTACCCAGTTTTCCATGGCGAAATTAGGTACCTCAGCTTATACTCGGGTCGGCTTAAACTCAAGTATATACGGTATATATTTTATTTCTTCTGCCTGTGTTCATGATCTTATATTTGTCTACATTAAACTTCAATTGCCATTTCTCAGCCCAAGCCTCATGTTTACATAAATCCCACTGTAACATTGCATTATCCTCCTCTGTGTTGATTACCCTGCCAGGTTCAGTATCATCTGCAAAAATTAAAATACTACTCTGTATTCCCTCTGCAAGATTATTAATAATTATGTTTAAA
Organism: Oophaga sylvatica; assembly: GCA_033576555.1. Classification (NCBI taxonomy): domain Eukaryota; kingdom Metazoa; phylum Chordata; class Amphibia; order Anura; family Dendrobatidae; genus Oophaga; species Oophaga sylvatica. The sequence continues at coordinate 51,927,394 of JARQOD010000005.1, forward strand.
AAGAAGAGGGCCCAATACTGATCCCTGTAATACCCCACAGTTAACTGTCACCCAATCTGAGTGTGTTCCATTAATAACTACTCTTTGTTTCCTATCACTGAGCCAGTTGTTAATCTAGTTACATTTATTTTTACTTAGTCCCATTACTCTCATTTTAAGAACCAACCTTTTGCGTGGCACCATAGTGAACACCTTTTAAGAGTCCATATAGAAAATATCCATTGCATTTAATTGGTCCGGTCTGGAACTTACCTCCTCATAGAAGCTGATAACATTATTTCAACAGGACCGATCCCTCATACCTCCATGGTCATGCTGTGTTTTGAGGTTATTCTTATTGACATACTTCAGTATAGCATCGCTTAGAAAGCCCTCAAGGATTTTACCCACAGTAGAAGTTAAGCTTACTGGCCTATAATTTCCAGGCTCAGATTTTGTCCCATTTTTGAATATTGGCACCCCATTTGCTATGTGCCCATCCTATGGTACAGACCCCATTTTTATTGACTCTTTGAATATAAAAATAATTGTCTGTCTATCACAGCACCTAATTCCTGCAGTACTCGGGGGTGTATGCATCTGGGCCTGCTGATTTGTCTACTTTAGTGATTTTGAAGCAGCGCCATACTTCTTCCTGGGTTAAGCAGGTGAGATTTAATGGAGAATTTATAGTATCCCTGATCATGTCGTCAGTCATGGGATTGCTAAATATATGTCCTGATTTAGGATCTGGTGATGTATTCATGTAGAGGATACAGATCTGCGGCTGTATTCATGTATGGATTACAGTTCTAGTGCCTATGAGAACGGAGCTCTCATAGACTTACCTTGGGAGCTTGTGATCATTACCTCTGACCTCCGGTCAGTCAGAAATTGCGGTCACAAGACAGCTGGTAAGTATATTATTAGGGTCAAGGAATTTAGTTACGTAGCACCACTCCAGCACTGAAATAAAAGTTCTGGAGTTCTGCTTCAATCAGCGTTGCCATATGACTTAGGATAAATGCCAAACCAGAATCTCTATTTACAGACACGTGTTTTGGGTGCTACCGCTCCTCAGTGCAAAGTAAGGGATCTGATTTGGCTGCATGAGGACTAGGGTCTAAGGAATAACATCTCTTCTTGTGTTGAGTGACATGTCTACATGTCCCAGTCTTAAGCCTCTCATGCAGGCAAATCAGGCCTCTTGCTTCGCACAGAGGAGAGGCAACATCCCGAAACACGTGTCTGCAATAAAATCTCTGGTTTGGCTTTTATCCTAAGTCATGTGGCAAGGCTCGTTAAAGGGACAATATTGACTTTTAGGATTGATATTTCCAATAGGTGGCAGGATTTAAAGGATGATTCTTGCACGCAGCTGCAAAATAGATATATAACCTCCAGGACAGGAAACTAGGTATATAAATTAACTGGCGTCTTTGCAAAGTTCAATGACACTCCCTTTAATTTGTTATAAAAACTAAACATTTTAAAACCTGCTACTGTTTCCCTTAGCCACACATTCAGGATTTACCTATGGACATTCTGAAGTGTATTTTGCAAGAGAAACAGCAATATAAGTAATAATATAATGCTCGATACAGATTATTCTTATGCAGATTATGGACTTGTGTTCATGCTTATTTCCATAGAGAGAGGGAGGGGGAACACTGTGACCCTTAATTGTGCTGTTCAGTGACCTCCATTAATCAAACGATGATCGCCTATCCTAAGGAAAGAAGTCACAATCTGTTCTGCAATGTTGCAAAGAAGACATTCACTTTTACAATGTCATTAGAATATCCAGCATTTTACTTGTATTAATAATTGATTTATGACCGTGTCTGCTACCTGGATATCATTTTCTATAAGTTGAGGAGTTAGCATATAAATGTCTCCTTTGTTGTAGGAATTAAATGCACTTTCATTTTTTTGCATTAGAGACAGTAAATAACAGAGCCATGGGTCGCCCTCCAGCATATAGGCGGATCGTGTGCAAATAGGCCAGCTGAGAAGTGTTAGCAGCATATCCGCATAACCTATATGCCATTCTCTTGTGTATGCGGTCCTCTTATGGTTTATTCACACAAATTACTATATATAAACTACTCTTATTGTACAATCATCATCTTTTCGGCAGATGTTTTTATCATTACTGAAATACAATTAAGAGAATTTCATAAGTTTATAAAAACTTTTAGCGGGCCCTGGTACAAAATTTAAACTTGGGCCCTAACAGCATGTTGGTCAGAGGTACGGGTCGTTCTATATGCTATAAAGACATATGTGCTCGCTCCCCCCAAAAAAAAAGAATACAGATAAAATATATTTATCCAATAGAAAACATGTCAATAAGATCATTTTCTAAGTAATACTTCTAAGTAACAGCATCAAATAACAAATGGCATTATACTGTTACTGGATAAGATTGTGATACCAAAACAAATATACCAGTAATAAACCACATAAAGGGGGACCGCCACATAATGGCAGCCACATAATGACCGCTACATAATGACCGCCACATAGTGACCATATATTCTCTTGTAATCACATAGTGTCTGAGTATAACCACCATCCTGCTAATGAACCAAATCTACTATATGAAGACCAATATGCCAATAATATCACATATAAAGAATGCACACCCTCAGTAACTGAATAATACCACCATACTGACCATTATCAAAAATCACTGTACTACCATTAATATTACTACCAGTGACATTATACACAGGAGCTCTGTAGATCATATATTGTATATGGTAAATCCCATGACTGACCGGTAATTCATCTAAATAAAGTCCTTATTTTTTGCTTTTCTTCTTCATCTGTCGCTGACTGCTATGACTTCTTCCAGCCAGGACTCATCAAGTAGCACACATGCATCTATGGCTGATCACTTCAATAGCACCCTCCACACTTTTTCCAGAAAAAAAAAAGATTTATAGTATTAACCTGGTGTCCTGCACAGTAACAGTACCTGCCTTTTGTTCCCCCATGTAATATAATCTGCAAAAATATAATATATTACAGTAGTGATGTCTCTCTTTGTGACTCCTTCACAGTAGAAAACTAGCACCTGTACAGTATTTATGCTTATGATCCCTTTTTTGGCCTCCATCCAATATTAGAATTCCTTTTTGTGGCCCCATTCAGAAGTAATGTCCTCAAATACAACAGTAATGCCTCCTCCCCAGTAGCAACAATAAAGTAGTAACATACATTTCTGCCCCCATACACCATGTTCCAAATTATTATGCAAATAATATTTTTCTCTGATTTTCCTAAGTGGTCGATACAAATGACAGTCAGTCTAATAAAAGTCATCATCCGTTAGAGTATACATCAAATTTTATTGAAGAAATCTCCCAATGATAACAGTATAATCTCCAAAATGAATAAACTCAAAATGCACTGTTCCAAATTATTAGGCACAGTAGAATTTCTGAACATTTGATCTGTTTTAAAGAACTGAAAATGCTCATTTGTGGAATTTGCAGCATTAGGAGGTCACATTCACTGAACTTAAAAGCTATTCAACTCCAAAACATCCTAACAGGCCAAGTTACATGTTAACATAGGAACCCTTCTTTGATATCACCTTCACAATTCTTTCATCCATTGAACTTGTGAGTTTTTGGAGAGTTTCTGCTTGTATTTCTGTTACACTCGGTCCCCGTGCTGGCTCTGCACTCCGTCCTGGTCACTCACCTGCTCATCTAGCTGTCCCTCTGCAGCAGTCTGTGCGCAGGCTGAAGTCTCCTGCTCCATCTGCTCCTCAGCGTCCTGTGTCCTCCTCCAGTTCCTGGCACGCTGCCAGCAGGCCTCCAGGAAGATTGCTTAGGATGCGAGGCCGCGCCCACCGTCTCTCTTAAAGGGTCAGCGTGCATTTTTTGAAATAGTCAATTAACCAATGGCAGCGCACTCAGTACTATATCTGGTCACTCCACCATAAGGGGAGTGCCGGAGCAACGTGTTCTATCATTGCTACATCCGGTTCTGTTCCTGATCTGTCTGTGCTGCGTCTGCAGTCTCTGTGCTTCGCTCATGCTATTTGTCTCCACAGATCTTTGGTAACCCGTATCCGGCTAACTTGGTCAATCTCAGTTATTACTGGTGCAAGTGTCATCCCATTCCGCCATCAGCCATCCGTATCCGTGGACTGTGAAAAGGTCACTGGAGCCAGCCTGCCACCATCCACTCTGGACCAGGACCTTCCTCATCTCCGTCAAAAACCCTCCACGGTCTCTGTTATATACCTGTTATCCTTTTGGTCCCTCTGGGACAGCTGCCACGTGTCCGGGGTCTAACTGGAGGTAGCACCTGTGTCCTCTGGGTATTCCATTCTGGTCTTGTTCGAGGGGCCTTACTACGGGTACCCGGGGCTCACTAGTCACGCCCCCTTCGGAGCCCCCCGGACCGCGGTCTCGAGGTTCCACATTAAAAAATAAAGACGAATGTGAACTTCACCATCTCTGCCTCCGCTTCCATTCGTTACAGATTGCTCCGGCCTTGGAACCCGCTGGATCCCAGAGACCTCCGACCACGGATCTGTGCCAGGAGGTGGCCCGTTTAGGAGTTCAACAGGACAAGATCACGACTTATCTACGCAGCTTGTCTACCCGCATGGATTCCTTGGGGTCCTCGTCTGCACCTGACTCTTCTATCAATACTCAGGTACCAGTTCCCATGGCAAGTAAAGGTCCCCGCCTGGCGGCTCCTACCCGTTTCCTGGGTGATCCTACTCAGTGTCGGGGTTTTCTCAATCAGTGCACTCTACACTTCAAAATCTTGGGGCACATGTTTGATTCTGACCGAGCCAAGGTGGGCTTCATCATGTCACACCTGAGAGGAGAGGCCCTCGCCTGGCTAAACCCGCTATGGGAGAGAGGGGATCCGCTGGTTAATGATCTTCAATCTTTCCTAGAGGCTTTTCGCAGGGCCTTCGATGAACCTGGTCGCACCACTTCGACCGCTTCTGCCTTGCTTAGCCTGCACCAAGGTACTCTCACGGTGGCTCAGTATGCTGTTAAATTCCGCATCCTCTCGTCTGAATTGTCGTGGAACAATGAGGCTTTGGTAGCTAACTTTTGGGAAGGCCTATCCGGAAGAATCAAGGATGAGCTGGCGGGACGGGACAGACCTACCATCTTGGAAGAGCTAATATCCTTGGCAACCCGAATCGACCTGCGTTTTCAGGAGCGTTCCATGGAGATCAAGCGGGACAAAAGGTCCTATCACCTGGACTCTAGTTTGTTCAAAACAGGTACCTTGCCTTCCTCCTCCGAGGCCATGGAGGTAGACCGTGTAAGTTTGGCCACCCGCCGCAGGGAGGCACGTTGCAAGGAGGGAAGTTGTTACTACTGCGGTAGTTCTGAGCATCAGATCCATTTCTGTCCAAAAATGTCGGGAAACTCCAGTGCCTAGGTTCGGTAGGAGGGGCCAACCTAGGTAGAGAACAGTCCTCTCCCTCATTACAAATCTCAGTCTCTGTGTGCTATGGAGCAATAAAATTCTACGAACATTGTCTACTGGATTCTGGAGCTGCAGGGAACTTCATCCAGCAGGCGGTTGTGGATCATTACCGTGTACCAGTCCAGCGTCTTCCTGATCCGTTGCGGGTGACCGCCGTAGATGGCAAACCACTGACCGAGCCCGTCCAGTTTCAAACCGAGTTGGTGGAACTCCGGGTAGGTCTAATGCATGCTGAAAGAATGCGATTTTATGTATATCCCGGTTTGTCCCATCCCATGCTTTTAGGTTTACCTTGGCTCCAGATACATGAACCAGTCCTAAATTGGAAAACTGGAGAAGTTCTGTGTTGGGGAGATACCTGCATGAATCGTTGCTTAACCCGGATTCAACCTGTTTCGCCTCCAGTCCAGCCTGATACCCTGCCAGGGTTGCCTTCTGCCTATTGGTCCTTCTCTGACGTCTTTGGGAAAAAGGAGGCTGAGAGACTACCTCCACACAGGTCGTATGACTGTCAGATAGAGCTTCTTCCTGGAGCATCTCCTCCTCGCGGGAGAGTTTATCCTCTTTCGCAGGCAGAGACTCAGGCTATGTCGGACTACATCCAAGAGAATCTGGCAAGAGGATTTATCCGAAAGTCATCATCACCGGCAGGAGCTGGATTCTTCTTTGTGAAGAAGAAGGATGGATCCTTGCGGCCCTGTATCGACTACTGGGGTCTAAATCAGATCACGGTAAAAAACAGGTATCCATTACCTCTTATTTCAGAACTGTTTGATCATCTCCGAGGGGCCAAGATCTTCACCAAATTGGATCTCAGAGGGGCCTACAACCTGATCCGAGTCAGAGAGGGAGACGAATGGAAAACAGCCTTCAACACCCGTGACGGCCACTATGAATACCTGGTAATGCCATTTGGCCTAAGCAATGCACCTGCGGTCTTTCAGGAATTTGTTAATGACATTTTCAGGGACCTGCTCTATACTTGTGTCGTGGTCTACCTGGACGATATTTTGATTTTTCTCTGCAGACTTGGCGTCACACCGGAGGCAAGTACGCCTGGTCTTACAAAGACTGAGAGAGAACAGGCTATATGCCAAATATGAGAAATGCCTCTTTGAGCAGTCTTCCTTGCCTTTCCTTGGGTACATTGTATCTTCCACAGGATTAAAGATGGACCCGGAGAAGTTGTCTGCTGTTCTCAAGTGACCTCGTCCGTCTGGGCTAAAAGCCATACAACGGTTCCTGGGGTTCGCCAACTACTACCGGCAATTCATTTCACACTTTTCCACCCAAGTGGCTCCTCTCACAGCCTTAACCCAGAAAGGTGTAAACTCTAAGGAATGGTCCTCCGAGGCAGAAGAGGCCTTTGTTTCTCTCAAAAAAGCCTTCGCTTCCGCACCCGTTCTCCATCGTCCAAATTCTAATGAGCAATTTTTTCTTGAGGTTGACGCTTCTTCCATAGGTGCAGGAGCAGTTCTCACCCAGAAGTCATCTACCGGGCGGATGATCTCTTGTGTTTTTTTTTTCCAAGGTTTTTTCTCCTGCAGAAAGGAACTACTCTGTCGGTGATCGCGAACTGTTGGCTATCAAATTGGCTCTGCAAGAATGGAGACCTCTTCTTGAGGGAGCTCATCACCAGGTAGTCATATTCACCGATCATAAAAACCTTGCCTATGTCCAATCTGCTCTAAGGCTGAATCCCCGTCAGGCCCGCTGGGCATTGTTTTTTGCCCGTTTCAATTTTGTACTTCATTTCCGTCCAGCTGACAAGAACATCAAGGCAGACGCACTCTCCAGAGCCTTTTTGCCTCCTGAACTGGAGGAAGAACCTCAGCACATTATTGAACCTTCTAGGTTAGTCTCTGTTGCCTCCACTGATCTTGCCCGGCTTCCGCCAGGGAAGACTCTCCTGTCCGCTTCTGATCGTAATCGTGTTCTGCGGTGGGGTCATTCTTCTAAGTTGGCTGGCCATGCTGGTCAGAAAAAGACTCAGCAACTCATCTCCCGTTACTACTGGTGGCCTACCATGGGCAAGGATATCCAGGAGTTCGTCGCAGCCTGTCCTTCATGTGCCCGTAACAAGACTGATAAACATCTACCAGCCGGCAGGCTTCTGCCTCTTCCGATCCCGTCCGCTCCCTGGCAGCACATCGCGATGGGTTTCATCACGGATTTTCCCATTTCTTCTGGCTGCTCAGTGGTATGGGTTGTGGTGGACCGCTTCTCTAAAATGGCCCACTTCAATCCACTATCTGGTCTCCCGTCTGCTCCAGAACTGGCCGCTCACTTCATTCAGCACATCTTCCGTCTACATGGATTTCCTCTCCACATTGTGTCCGACAGGGGCGTCCAGTTCACCTCTAAGTTCTGGAGAGCACTCTGTAAAATGGTAAAAATTGAACTAGATTTTTCTTCTGCATACCATCCCCAGTCCAATGGGCAGGTGGAGAGGATCAATCAAATCCTGGCTGGATACCTGCATCACTTCATCAACGCTCATCATAATGACTGGGTAGAATTACTGCCCTGGGCGGAATTCTCCTACAACAACCAAGTAAGTGAATCTTCTGGAAAATCTCCCTTTCAGATTGTGTTTGGACTCCAACCCGGAATTCCTCTTCCTATCTCTGGATTGTCTGATGTTCCGGCAGTCGATACCTTGTCTAAAGATTTCTCGAACATTTGGAGAGATACCAGGTCTGCTTTGGAGAAAGCCTACCAACGTATGAAAAGGCATGCGGACAAAAGACGTTTGGAGGCTCCCATCTTTCGTCCAGGAGACAAGGTATGGCTCTCTTCCAAGTACATCCGTTTGAAGTTACCATCGTACAAATTGGGTCCCCGTTTCATTGGTCCCTTTGAAGTCTTGAGTAGAGTTGAGCGATACTTTCCGATATCCTAAAGTATCGGAATCGGAATGGTATCGCCGATATCACTAAAATATCGGCGATACCCGATATCGATACCGGAAGTCCCATGTAAGTCTATGGGAACAAAATATCGAAATTAAAAAAAACCCATTCTTGCCTTGTTGGTTAATTGTACATGAAGGAAAACAACAAAGACTAATGTAGAATGTATTGGGGAAGGTTGAGGAGACATTAAAGGCATAGATGTTTAACCCAATCAAATGGAATAGCATAAATATTTTTTTTTTTAAAGATGTTCGGATTGACGAAGAAATTGACAATGTTAACGTTTTTTATATTTTGGCAAATATGTATATTACACAACTTCCATGCTCTTCATCTTCACCTTTTTAACTTTTCACACACTTTCTCCTTCATAATCTTCTGCAGCATCATCTTTTTCATCAAATTATTCTTCATCTTCACCTTCTTTATCTTCTTCTTAAACTTCTTGCTATTCATCTTTGTTAACATTACTCATATTCTTCTTATTAAACTATTATTCTTATTCATATTCTGCTTCATCTTCTTCATCATATTCTTATTTGTGACAGAGAATCCTGTACTTGTAATCTGTCAAAGTATGAATTTTTCATCCTTCCGTTCTTGCTGTCACAAAAGATTTAAATTACAACAGTATTTGTCCGTGTTCAGTTTAGCCTGCAGCAGCAGGCATTTTCCAGGGGCACCACGAGGAGGAACGGACTCACCCCCATACACTGCTTAGTCTTCTTCTGCTTAGAATTTAGAGCATATATTTTGCTCTTCATTTTGGTCTTATACTTCATGTTCTTCTGCTTTTAGATCTTCTGCTTATTGTTCTTGTGTCTCTTGTTCCGTATCTTGTATTTGTAGCACAATCTTGTACCAGCTGATGTTACTGGGACACGGTTACTAAGCAGGAGGTACCTGTGCTCCAAAGCACTACCAAGGACCAGCAGACGTTGCTGGAACTCGGATACCGAGATGGAGGCACCTAGGCCAAAGGCACTGTGGAGAACCAGCTGACGGTACTGGAACCCGGAGGGGCAGCAGAAGGAAAAGAGCCAATGGCACAACCGAGGACCAGCTGACGTTACTGGGACACGGTTACTAAGCAGGAGGTACCTGTGCTCCAAAGCACTACCAAGGACCAGCAGACGTTGCTGGAACTCGGATACCAAGATGGAGGCACCTAGGCCAAAGGCACTGCGGAGAACCAGCTGACGGTACTGGAACCCGGAGGGGCAGCAGAAGGAAAAGAGCCAATGGCACAACCGAGGACCAGCTGACGTTACTGAACCCCAGTAACACAGGAGCAAGTGTTGACTGTGCTAACAGCACTTCCGAGCAACAACTGGCGGTGTTGGAGCCCAGGGTCAAGGAGGATGTTTAAATACTAGATCAAGTAATTTCCTTGTTACCTGTCAATTTTAAATGTCTATACTTCAAACAAGAGAAAGATAACCTTTACTACCATAAGATGATGATTTCATTTAAACTAATATCTAGATAAATAAAGAATTGACAAACATAAACACATACATTAACATGTTGAACAGCAATGCAAACCACAAAATAAATTAGTTAAGGAATCTGCTATACGGTTGTACATAAAAGCATACAAGTACATATCTGAATCCATTAATGATGGATAAGTAACAGTATGTACACCATTTTTATTGTATAGACAATGAATGTCTGACTTCAAAACATCATCAGCATTACAAGTTATCTGTGACATTACTAAAATGTTACATTTGCTGAATAATGTCACTAAACAGTTTATACAAAATTATACAATTTCCATCATGTAATACTCATAATATGTGGCAATAATCATGTTTATTAACAAACATAACCTTTAAAAAGTGCATAGTGCATAGTGAAAATTGCTATTTATGCCTGACTGTCGACTTGCAAGCATGACAACGGATAGATAAGGTATATATAGATGACACTGCATAGCCACAGATGGTGAATGGCGATGTAATACTGTACCTCAATAAAGTGTGCGTCACTACTACATAATTTTTTTTATATAGCTTTATAAACAGGGTACGTGGATGTATGCTTGCGCCTTTGTTTTGACGCACAGACTGCCTTCCTGCTGAGACGCGTTGGGTAGTGAACAGTTGTGTGCAGTGTTCACTGTAGTCTGAGGTTTTCCTTTTTGGAGTGCAGATCACGCTCCAGTTAGTTCTTCAACCACTGCTGGTTGTAGTCTGCTGAGCGTGTGTCACTGGCACATCCTTGAAATTTTTCTCTAATTGTTGCTGCTCCACTCTATTACAAATAAATAAAATCTATTAGTGTGACGCGCTTCCATCCGTATACAATACATTGGTTGCAAACACTATAGAAGTACACAAAGGGGCCTTTCACACCTACTGAACAGTTGTGTGCAGTGTTCACTGCAGTCTCTGCGGAATAACCACACTTAGGCCTTATAACTTTTCAGACTTTCTTTATCAATCTACCAAGATGAAGAAGGCAGGGAGTAAGGCACGTGGTCGTGGAGTTTCTTCAGGGAGAGGACGTGGGGATTCTGTGGCTGCTGCGGCCCCCAGTGACACAGCATCCACCAGTTTTCCCCGGGCCGTGAGCGTTCCTTTATGCGCACTTTTGTAGGAGCTCGGAGTACCCCCCTGCTGCGGGAAGAACAAATTGAAGCCGTTGTTGTTTGGATCTCAGCCAATGCATCGACTTCAATTGCTTCCACCTCCTCTCAGGACCACAGCACTGTTGGGCAACCATCTGTCTCTTCACCGCCTGGCAAATTGCCCAGGCAGTCAGAGAGTTCTGTACAGGAGCCAGCTGAGTGTCTGCTTCTGTTCTCAGAATCTATTGGCTTGCAAACAGGGGCCCAGCCAAGCAGCATTCTGTAATGTGAAGAAGAGGGAGTATGCAGTGATGCGCAACAGCTGTGTCTCTCTGAATCTGAAGAGGCGGGTGAGACAGTGCCGATGGTCAGCACACCGCAGAACGCATCTGATGATGATGATGAGACCCAGGTGCCAGTTTCTGTTGAGCATGGTGCTGGCCAGACCACCCAACAGCAGGTGTTGGAAGAGGGTAGTGGAGATGATGAGGTCCAATACCCAACATGGCATGAAGAACAGGAAGGTGGTGGGAGCAGCTCAGAGGAATAATAATAATATTTATTTATATAGCGCCATCATATTCCGCAGCGCTTTACAGTTTAGCAGTTTCAGAACACAAGTCATAAGTAACAACGTTAACAATACAATAATTTAAGCTAAATAAGTCGCCCTGCTCGTGACAGCTTACAATGTACAATGAGATGGGGGAGATACAAAGTATAGGTGTTTATATACAATGGTGCATTTACAATGATGTTCCAGCCATCTTAAGGGACTGAGGGATGGAGATAGTGAATGGGCTAGAGACACACACACACTTACACAGAATACATAGAATGACTTTGATTAGTGAATGTGATAGGCCGCTCTGAACAAATGTGTTTTGAGGGAGCGCCTGAAACCATGCAAATTGTGGATAGTCCTAATTTCTTGGGGTACAGCATTCCAGAGGATTGGCGTAGAGCAGGAGAAGTCTTGGAGTCGGGAGTGGGAGGTACGTATTAGTGCAGAGGTTAGTCGAAAGTCGTTTGCAGAGCGCAGCAGTCGGTTAGGCCGATAGATAGAAATGAGGGAGGAGATGTAGGAGGGGTGCTGCACTGTGGAGAGCTTTGTGGGTGAGAACCAGTACTTTGGTTGAAAGCTGGGAGAGGCCTAGAGAAATGGTTAGTGATAGAAGGAAGATAGAGGAAGACATTGCCCCAACGGTACAAACAGGAGGGAGAGTTAGGCTGCAGACTCGGTTGCCTGTAGCCTCCAGTTTGGCACGTGTTCGGAGCAGTTGTCTTCCAAAAGTCAAAACGTGCGCTCCCAGGACTTGCACTGCGTGGTCCTTTTTTCACACACTTGCACATGATATTTGCTATGTGAAATGCAAGCTGTGTAATCAAAAATTAAAAATAGCTAAAAGTGTCAGTCACCTCAATACCACAAATATGTGGAAACATGTGCGGACAAAGCACGTAGTTGAGTTACAAAGACACACTGGAGATGTAGGCCAACCTACAGCAGCACCTACATCTTCAGGTTGTGTTGAAGCCTCTTCATCGAGCTCACACACAGCTGGTTATGCTTCCTCACAGGATCGCCATGGAAGAACCTCGGCCACTGTTGTCCAGAGACAAACTGTTATTCCACACACAGCAGCAAGTTCCCTGTCATCCTCACACTCCCAGGCCACAAAACAGCCAGCGGTAGCACAGGCATGGGATAAAACACGGCCATACTCCGCAAACCATGCACGAGCACAGGCTCTGAATGCTGGCATTGCAAAACTCCTGTCCCTTGAAATGCTGTGATTCAGGCTGGTGGAGACAGACAGTTTCCGTAACTGAATATCATTGTCAATCCCACAATACAATGTGCCAAGCCGATTTCATTTCAGCAGGCAAGCCGTCCCTGGTCTGCAAAAGCATGTTGAGGAAAAATTAAACATGCGCTACTAAAAGCCCTCAGTAGCAAGGTCCACCTGACCACCGATGCGTGGACCAGTACCCATTGTTATGATCTGCTACAACCAGTAAGGAAAGAAGGGAATTCTGTCCCTACAATACAACTAAGCTGAATCCCTACGATGTAACGGGGAACCTGATCCTGCGACCAGACCCGCTAAAGTCCTCATCTAGTGTGAACGAAGACCTATAGTTGCGAGGGAGTAATCCCTACAAGATCTAGGGACTGGGAGAAAAGGTGGACACCTCCTAACATAAATTGTAGCATGGATAATTAAACAGAAAAATAAATACTTTGTGATCCTAACATCAAGCAAAACTCACAGATTAAGGCACCTAAGCACCCGGCTAGCTTAACAGTAGATAATACAATGAAGTCAAGCAAAGCCAGAAGGGCGGAGCCAGACTAAATAGGGAAAAAAGGTCATGTGACCAGCAAACTGAAACAAAACCTAACAAGAGGGTTCTAACACCCATGGCCAGGGACAATACCTTTCCCTCACTGCCCATTGGGTCAATGTTGTGCAGCCGGGTACTGATCTTGCGAGTGGCGCTGTACGTGTTCTGCCAACTCCAAGGATTGCAGGAATCAAGTCTGTACACATTGATTCCTCCTATTCCAGTTCCTCAGAATCATCGCTGCAGGAGCTGTCACGGTCTACCTCCACATGGACCCGTGAACGTTTACCTGTTGCGACCGATATGAGCACAGCCGTGTCCAAATGTCAACAGGCCATCCTGAAATTAATTTCCATGGGGAATCTTAGCCACACAGCGCAGGAGCTCTGTAATGCCATAAAGCAGGAGAGCGACGTGTGGTTTTTGGAAGAGAATCTACAGGCAGGCTTGGTAGTGTGTGACAATGGCCGAAATCTGGTGTCAGCTCTGGGCCTTGGCAACCTCACTCACATACCATGTCTGTCATATGTGCTCAACTTGGTCGTGCAGAGTTTTTTGAGGGACTATCCGGATCTTGATGCACTGCTGCACAAGGTCCGCCTAGAGTGCGCTCACTTGCGACGTTCCAGCATGGCCAGATCGCTGATTGCAGCTCTGCAACGCAGATTTCACCTTCATGAACATCGCATTATATGTGACGTACCCACCAGGTGGAATTCCTCGTTACATATGTTGGAGCGGTTGTGTGAGCAGCAGCCAACAGTAATGGAGTATCAGCTGCATCAGGCGCAGTCAACTCGCAATTTGCGGCGTTCACACTTCACCACTACTGAGTGGGCCTCTATAATAAGAATAATAACATTATTTTTTTATATAGCGCCATAATATTCCGCAGTGCTTTACAGTTTAACAGTTTCAAAACACGAGTCATAAGTAACAACGTTAACAATACAATAATTTAAGCAAAATCAGCCGCCCCTGCTGGTGAAAGCTTACAATCTACAATGAGGTGTGGGAGATACAAAGTACAGGTGTTTATATACAATGGTGTTTTTACAATGATGGTCCAGCCATTTTAAGGAAGTGAGGGATGAATGGAGATAGTGAATGGGCTACACACACAGAATTACACATAGAATGACTTTGATTAGTGAATGTGATAGGCCACTGTGAACAAATGTGTTTTGAGGGAGCGCCTGAAACCATCCAAATTGCGGATAGTCCTAATTTCTTGGGGTAGAGCATTCCAGAGGATTGGCGCAGCGCGGGTGAAGTCTTGGAGTTGGGAGTGGGAGGTACGGATTAGTGCAGAGGTTAGTCGAAGGTCGTTTGCAGAGTGCAGCAGTCGGTTAGGCCGATAAATATAAATAAGGGAGGAGATGTAGGGGGGTGCTGCGCTGTGGAGAGCTATGTTGGTGAGAACCAGTAATTAGAATTGGATCCTATAATGAATGGGCAGCCACTGCCAGTGTAATGAGTGGCGAATAACTCTATGAAGGATATCTGCCACGTTTTGCGTGCGTTTGATGAGTCAACGCGGATGGCGAGTGCAGATGATGCACTAGTCAGCCTGACTGTCCCCCTTATCTGCCTGCTTCAAAAAACACTGCAAGCACTAAGGCATGAGGTTTTGGAAGAGGTGGAGGATGAGGAGTCACAAATTCCATCACCTTCTGGACAGTCAGCGCAACGTGGTTCCTCACAAAGGGCTGGAGGACTTTCAAAGTACCATGCTGTATCAACAATTGAACCTCCAGAGTCGCTGTCTATATTTTCATAACCATTACAAACTTTTAATGTATTTACAAAGCACATAATGTACATTTTTTGTCTATCCTTTTGTAATGCTATTGTGTTTCCATAAACTGATGTTACAGAATTATGATACAAAGTTTTTAAATTTTGAGTTTTAAATTTTGTAAATTTATATGTATTTGAAGGACTTTGTGAGGAGGATGAGGAGTCACAAATTCCATCACCTTCTGGACAGTCAGCGCAACGTGGTTCCTCACAAAGGGCTGGAGGACTTTCAAAGTACCATGCTGTATCAACAATTGAACCTCCAGAGTCGCTGTCTATATTTTCATAACCATTACAAACTTTTAATGTATTTACAAAGCACATAATGTACATTTTTTGTCTATCCTTTTGTAATGCTATTGTGTTTCCATAAACTGATGTTACAGAATTATGATACAAAGTTTTTAAACTTTGAGTTTTAAATTTTGTAAATTTATATGTATTTGAAGGACTTTGTGAGGAGGATGAGGAGTCACAAATTCCATCACCTTCTGGACAGTCAGCGCAACGTGGTTCCTCACAAAGGGCTGGAGGACTTTCAAAGTACCATGCTGTATCAACAATTGAACCTCCAGAGTCGCTGTCTATATTTTCATAACCATTACAAACTTTTAATGTATTTACAAAGCACATAATGTACATTTTTTGTCTATCCTTTTGTAATGCTATTGTGTTTCCATAAACTGATGTTACAGAATTATGATACAAAGTTTTTAAATTTTGAGTTTTAAATTTTGTAAATTTATATGTATTTGAAGGACTTTGTGAGGAGGATGAGGAGTCACAAATTCCATCACCTTCTGGACAGTCAGCGCAACGTGGTTCCTCACAAAGGGCTGGAGGACTTTCAAAGTACCATGCTGTATCAACAATTGAACCTCCAGAGTCGCTGTCTATATTTTCATAACCATTACAAACTTTTAATGTATTTACAAAGCACATAATGTACATTTTTTGTCTATCCTTTTGTAATGCTATTGTGTTTCCATAAACTGATGTTACAGAATTATGATACAAAGTTTTTAAATTTTGAGTTTTAAATTTTGTAAATTTATATGTATTTGAAGGACTTTGTGAGGAGGATGAGGAGGAGTCAATGGAGGAGGAAGACATCGCTCCAGAGGGAGGTAGACAATGCTCTAGTCAGTATGTAGACCAAGGGTGGGGTGATGCACAGCAGGCGGAGATGACGCCTCTTGCAGGGGACAAGTTTCTTGGCCAGTTGGGAGTCTGCAGCACATGGTTGATTTCATGCTGCAGTGGCTGAGAAACGACCGCCGCATCGAACACATTCACACCACGTCTGATTATTGGGTGTACACCCTCCTAGACCCTCGCTACCGGGACAACTTACAAAGCCTCATCACACCGTTGAACCGGGAGCGTAAAATGCGGAAGTACCAAGACACACTGGTGCAATCCATAATGTTCTCCATTCCAGCCGAGAGCACTGCTGCTGCTACTGATTTACAAAGCAGCTCTGTGCGTCGAGGCAGTGGAGACAGCTCTGCAACAAGAGGGAGCACAAGCAGCGCCTCTGCACAGGGCAAGAACAGTATGTTCCAAATGTGTCGAAGTTTTGTGGCAGCGCCACCAATGTCTACACCATCCGAGACGGCTCCAGTCAGCAGGAGGCAACATTTCCGTAAGATGGTGACAGACTACATGTCTTGCCCTCTCAGTGTACTCCCAGATGGCTCTTCCCCATTC
The DNA here is from genome assembly GCA_033576555.1 of Oophaga sylvatica. Classification (NCBI taxonomy): domain Eukaryota; kingdom Metazoa; phylum Chordata; class Amphibia; order Anura; family Dendrobatidae; genus Oophaga; species Oophaga sylvatica. The sequence continues at coordinate 51,944,200 of JARQOD010000005.1, forward strand.
AAGTTTTGTGTCTCTAAGCTGGATACATGGCCAGAGCTTAGCCAGTATGCATTGGAGGTGCTGGCTTGATCTGCTGGCAGTGTATTATCGGAGCGCGTCTTTACTGCTGCAGGTGGTGTACTAACAGACCGTTGCATGCGACTATCCTACGATAATGTAGAACGGCTTACTTTTCTGAAAATGAACTAGGCATGGATCTCGCCTGAATTTGCCTGTCCGGTTTCAGATTAACTAACTGGTTGACAACGTTTTCCATGTCTCCTGTTATGTTCATCTTTCTACCACCTGAGCTATACTCCCTGGGCTACAACACTGCCAGTTGCTGCTCAGAAGTGTCGTGTCCACAGACCAATACACAAGCTATAGTGATAGTGGGGTTCAGTAACGCCTGCTGTTCCCCTGCTGTGTGTCCGGCAAAAATTACTGCTACCTACCTACACATGTTTAAAAAAACATGACATGTTAAAGTGGCTAGTGCTACACATAGATATCAGGCTACACCCTTATTTCTAAGCTGTAAACAAGTGAAACGTCAAATTTAAAACCATTCAATGATTAGTGTTGGTAACAAATCTGTAACTAAATAATTGTGACATATTATGGCAGATATCCACATGTCTAACACAAATGCTAACACAAAAGCATACTTATGCTATAGGGTACTGATGGTGAACCTTCTCACTCCATAACTTTGACCAATCCAACTCACATCATGCCTCAAATGCTGCAATGTTGGAAGTGCATAATGTGGGTTGAACTTTGACAACAGCTGCAGTGCGAAGGTTATCCTTCTGTGTTCTTGGCTTTTAAATAAAAGCATACAAGTAAATATAATAATACATTGTTGATTAAGGGACATGATGTACACCTGTAATATTGTGCAAACAATGGATGTAGGACTATTCCTCTTCAACATTACTTATATTTGTGTCATTTGAAAAAATACATATTTTAGTTAAAAATTAAAAACCCATGTTCAGTAGCTGTGAAAGGCCCGTTTGTGTACTTCTATATTGTTTGCAACCAATGTATTGTATACGGATGGAAGCGCGTCACACTAATAGATTAGATTTATTTTAAATGGAATGTAGCAGAACCAATTGGAGATAAATGAAAAGGATGAGCCACTGAGACACGCTCAGCAGAGTACAAGCAGCAGTGCTTGAACATGTAACTGGAGCGTGATCTGCACTCAAAAAAGTAAAAAACACAGACTGAAGTGAACACTGAAACACAACTGTCCACAATCTGTGAAAAGCTCCTTTCTGTACTTCTATAGTGTTTGCAACCAATGTATTGTATACGGATGGAAGCGCGTCACACTAATAGATTAGATTTATTTTAAATGGAATGTAGCAGAACCAATTGGAGATAAATGAAAAGGATGAGCCACTGAGACACGCTCAGCAGAGTACAAGCAGCAGTGCTTGAACATGTAACTGGAGCGTGATCTGCACTCAAAAAAGTAAAAAACACAGACTGAAGTGAACACTGAAACACAACTGTCCACAATCTGTGAAAAGCTCCTTTCTGTACTTCTATAGTGTTTGCAACCAATGTATTGTATACGGATGGAAGCGCGTCACACTAATAGATTAGATTTATTTTAAATGGAATGTAGCAGAACCAATTGGAGATAAATGAAAAGGATGAGCCACTGAGACACGCTCAGCAGAGTACAAGCAGCAGTGCTTGAACATGTAACTGGAGCGTGATCTGCACTCAAAAAAGTAAAAAACACAGACTGAAGTGAACACTGAAACACAACTGTCCACAATCTGTGAAAAGCTCCTTTCTGTACTTCTATAGTGTTTGCAACCAATGTATTGTATACGGATGGAAGCGCGTCACACTAATAGATTAGATTTATTTTAAATGGAATGTAGCAGAACCAATTGGAGATAAATGAAAAGGATGAGCCACTGAGACACGCTCAGCAGAGTACAAGCAGCAGTGCTTGAACATGTAACTGGAGCGTGATCTGCACTCAAAAAAGTAAAAAACACAGACTGAAGTGAACACTGAAACACAACTGTCCACAATCTGTGAAAAGCTCCTTTCTGTACTTCTATAGTGTTTGCAACCAATGTATTGTATACGGATGGAAGCACGTCACAGTAATAGATTTGATTTTTTTTTCTAATATAATGGAGCTGCACCAATTCCAAAATAAAAAAAAAAAAAAAAAAAAAAAGAGTCAGTGACAGTGACACGTGCAGATGCCTACAAACAGCGGTGGATGCAGAGCAAACTGCAGCGTCACCTGCACTGTCACACACACACCTTGCACAGAGCTGTTAAAACAACACTGGCAAAATGAAGCTTTACACAGCGGTTGGTAAACTAGCCTGCCTCAAGCACAGTAGTACACAAAATCGCAATATCTAACTGTCCCTCAGAGTGAGCAGAGTAGCGTTCTGTCCCTTACTGAGTTCACAGCACAGTGACGCTAAAATGGCGGCGGCGCCTTTTATAGTGCATTCTGACATCATTTCAGCAGCCAATCACAGCCATGCCATTAGTTAAGATGACCGCAGCATTACAGGATGTGCCCACACTTCGTAGGATTCCTCATTGGCTGACTAAAATCACATTGCCTCTCAAAGAATTATGGGAACTTCCGATTCCGGTATACGATATGGAAAAAGTATCGGAATTAAGTATCGGAATTCCGATAACGCGAATATCGGCCGATACCCGATACTTGCGGTATCGGAATGCTCAACACTAGTCTTGAGACAAATCAACCCGGTCTCTTACAAACTGAAATTGCCTAATTCTCTACGTGTACCTAACTCCTTTCATGTTTCCCTCCTCAAACCAGTAGTGTTGAGCTCCTTCTTTAAGGACCCGGGTACCACTCCAGATCCGGTTTCTGAGGATGATGTTTTTGAGGTAAAACATATCTTGGCCTCTAAGAAAGTAAGAGGTAGGATCTATTACCTGGTGGACTGGAAAGGTTTTGGTCCTGAGGAGAGGTCTTGGGAGCCTAAAGAGAACATCCAGGCTCCTCTTCTTCTTAAAAGATTTCACGCAGGCTTGAAAAAGAGGGGGGGTAAAGAGGGGGATACTGTTACACTCGGTCCCCGTGCTGGCTCTGCACTCCGTCCTGGTCACTCACCTGCTCCTCTAGCTGTCCCTCTGCAGCAGTCTGTGCGCACGCTGAAGTCTCCTGCTCCATCTGCTCCTCAGCGTCCTGCGTCTTCCTCCAGTTCCTGGCACGCTGCCAGCAGGCCTCCAGGAAGATTGCTTAGGACGCGAGGCTGCGCCCACCGTCTCTCTTAAAGGGGCAGCGTGCATTTTTTGAAATAGTCAATTAACCAATGGCAGCGCACTCAGTACTATATCTGGTCACTCCACCATAAGAGGAGTGCCGGAGCAACGTGTTCTATCATTGCTACATCCGGTTCTGTTCCTGATCTGTCTGCGCTGCGTCTGCAGTCTCTGTGCTTCGCTCATGCTATTTGTCTCCACAGATCTTTGGTAACCCGTATCCGGCTAACTTGGTCAATCTCAGTTATTACTGGCGCAAGTGTCATCCCGTTCCGCCATCAGCCATCCGAATCCGTGGACTGTGACAAGGTCACTGGAGCCAGCCTGCCACCATCCACTCTGGACCAGGACCTTCCTCATCTCTGTCAAAAACCCTCCACGGTCTCTGTTATATACCTGTTATTCTTTTGGTCCCTCTGGGACAGCTGCCACGTGTCCGGGGTCTAACTGGAGGTAGCACCTGTGTCCTCTGGGCATTCCATTCTGTTCCTGTTCGAGGGGCCTTACTACGGGTACCCGGGGCTCACTAGTCACGCCCCCTTCGGAACCCCCCGGACCGCGGTCTTGAGGTTCCACATTAAAAAATAAAGACGAATGTGAACTTCACCATCTCTGCCTCCGCTTCCATTCGTTACAATTTCTTTGCATGAAGCCTCCCAGAGCTGCTGTTTTATGTGAACTGCCTCCCACCCTCATAGATCTTTTGCTTGATGATACTCCAAAGGTTCTCTATAGGGTTGAGGTCAGGGGAAGATGGTGGCCACACCATGAGTTTATCTCCTTTTATGCCCATAGCAGCCAATGACTCAGAGGTATTCTTTGCAGCATGAGATGGTGCATTGTCATGCATGAAGATGATTTTGCTCCTGAAGGCACTTTTTGCTTTTTATACCATGGAAGAAAATTGTCAGTCAGAAACTCTATATACTTTGCAGAGGTCATTTTCACACCTTCAGGAACCTTAAAGGGCCCTACCAACTGTTTCCCCATGATTCTGGCCCAAAACATGACTCCTCCACCTCTTTGCTGATGTCGCAGCCTTGTTGGGACATGGTGGCCATCCACCAACCGTCCACTACTCCATCCATCTGGACCATCCAGGGTTGCTCGACACTCGTCAGTAAACAAGACTGTTTGAAAATTAGCCTTCATGTATGTCTGGGCCCACTGCAACCGTTTATGCTTGTGAGCACTGTTTAGGGGTGGCCGAATAGTAGGTTTATTCACCACAGCAAGCCTTTGAAGGATCCTGCACCTTGAGGTTCAAGGGACTCCAGAGGCACCAGCAACTTCAAATATCTGTTTGCTGGTTTGTAATGGCTTTGTAGCAGCTGCTCTCTTAATCCGATGAACTTGCCTGGCAGAAACCTTCCTCTTTCTGCCTTTATCAGCACGAACATGTCTGTGCTCAGAATCAGCCACAAATCTCTTAACAGTACGATGATCACGCTTAAGTTTTTGGGAAATATCTAATGTTTTCATCCTTGACCAAGGCATTGCACTATTTGATGCTTTTCATCAGCAGAGAGATCCTTTTTCTTTCCCATGTTACTTGAAAACTCTGGCCTGCTTAATAGTGTGGAACATCCAGTTTTCCTTTTATTGGGCTCAGATGGCAAACTAATTATCACAGGTATCTGAGATTGATTTCAGTGATTCAAAGAACCTGAGACACAGTACCATCAATGGGTTTCATTTACAAAAAACAAAAAAAAAGCGCTATGACAACCAACCAACAACCAATTTGCATAATAATTTGGAACACAGTGTACAATAATAGTGCCCAACTTTTATGCCTCTATGTACTTGGAACATCCTATATTAGGGCTCCATTAATTAAAATATAGTAATGTATTGGCAGCAAGTGGGAATATTATTAATGTCCCCCATTGTCGAGTAATAGTGCTCCCTATTCTGGTCCCCATACTGTAATAATGTCCCTTATTTGGCCCCATCCATACAGTAATAATATCACCAAGTTTGACTTAGGACTCTTTCACGCATCAGTTTTTTGCCGTCAGGCGCGATCCGGCAGTTTTTGAAAAAAACAGATCAGTTTTTTTTTACCGCCGGATCCGTTTTTTTCTCATTGACATGCATTAGCGCCGGATCGCACCGCATGTCATTGCGTTTCGTCCGTTTTCTGCCGGATCCGTCATAGATTTTAATTCCGGTAGCCAGACAGGACGCATCATGTAACTTTTTTTTTTCTACCGGAAACAATGGACAGCGGCTGAAACGGCACGTCAGGCTTGGTCATGCAAGTCTATGGGTGGCGGATCAGACATAGGACTGATTGGGCCACTAGACTCCGTTTTGTTCATCTACGCATGCCTGGAACCCGAAAACCAAGGTCTCTCTTTCCTCTGTGCCAGACATGCGTACAATACATTTCAAAAGTTCACGACGGATCCGGCTAAAAACCGGATCCGGCACATCAGTTTTTCACAATCTACGCTGGATCCATCTTTTTAGAAATTGGACGGATTGTGCCTGATTGCAAAAAACTGATGTGTGAAAGAGGCCTTATTCAGTAATTACATGTCCCACTTTCTACCATAGGCCGGCGTCACACTCGTCACACAGGCCGGAAGTGACAAAAACGGCACTGCTATTCCGTCGGGAGATCAGCGGCTCATCTTCCGCAGCAGGGAGTACAGCGGCGATGCAGCCGGGAGATGAGCAGCTCGCATCGGAACTACGCCGACCGCCATATTAGAACACTCAAGTTATGGGTATCCCGATATGGCGGCCGGGGATTTGAATTCCCCGGCGCTCAGCCAATGAGCAGCGCGGGATTCAAATCCCTCACCAAAGCCGTGTGGCACCGCTCATTGGCTAAACCGGTGTCGCGCTGGATTTGAATACGTCGCCAAAGTCGCGTGGCACTACTCATTGGCTGAGCGCCGCGGGATTCAAATCCCCTGCCAAAGCCACGCTGCACTGCTTATTGGCTCAGCCGATGCTGCACGGGATTTGAATCCCCCACCAACCCGCGCGGCACCGCTCATTGGCTGAGCACACCTGGCACTCAACCAATGAGCTGCGTGGGATTCAATTCTCCTGCCCCACCAGCTGAGCTAATGAGCGGTGCCGGGCGGGATTCAAATTCATCACCAAAGCTGCGCGGCACCACTCATTGGCTGAGCCGCCTGCCAGCTGAGCCATGAGCGGCGCGGAATTCAAATCCCCTAACCCGCTGGCTAAACCAATGAGCGGTGCCATGCGGGCTTTGAATCCCCCACCAAGTCGTGTGGCACCACTCATTGGCTGAGCGCCCCTGGTGCTCAGATAATGAGCAGCGCGGGATTCAAATACCCCACCACGCCGGCTGAACCAATGAGCAGTGCCACGCGGGATTCAAATCCCCCGCCAAGGCGCGCAGCACCGCTCATTGGCTGAGCGGTGCCACATGGCTTTGGGGGGGATTTGAATTGCGCGCCGCTCATTGGCTCAGCCGCTGGCAGCTCAGCCAATGAGCGGTGCCTCACGGTTTTGTCAGGGGATTTCAATCCGGCTCGGCACCGCTCATTGGCTGAGCCGCCTGAAGTCTGAGCCAATATGCGTGCCGTGCGGATTTGAATCCCCCGCCAAGGCAGGAGACCAATCAGCTGCTAGTGGTATTGGTGCCAGATTTGAATACAGCTAGCAGCTGATGTGATTGGTCGCCCGCCTCCCGATGCAATAACATCGGTCCTATTTCTAGTATTTTAATAACAATTCATGGTATAATAATGTCCTCCAATCTGCCCTCATTATGTAACGATGTCCCCCATCCTGATGCTCTTTTCCAAGACATTTAAAAAAAAAAAAAAAACAATTCTTCTTACCTCTCCTTTCTTCCATGGCAAGAGGAATTCTCCCTGCTTTTGTTGTCGCAGAGAGGTGGGGCGGCGCATGGCAATGACATTTGCCTCTGGTAGACTGGCGGAGTGTATAGCAATTGAAGTGGTGCAGGAAGCCAGTGTCTCTCTGCATCTCAATGCATTTCAGCTGAATGTGCGTTTGAGAAACCACATCCAGGAGAACTTGGTGCTGGCGTTTTCAGGTCCCTTTCCTGTAAGGGTTGGTCGCAGTTGCACCCTCTGCGGCCACAGTTGTTACACCCCTGCAAATACATAAAGTTTGTGCAAAAACTCAATATTTATTAGTTTTGACCCTTTTTTTCAAGAATTCTGCTATTCATCCTGGTTGCTGGATATCCTCTTCTGGCTAAATTGTGATTGATGACCACCCATTCCTATCTAATCAGTGTTTGGATTTTATAAGAGATTTTGTGATTTTCTTTATTCTCCCTTTTTTGACGATTGACCACAAATTCTCATGGGGCTGAGATCTGGGGAGTTTCACGGCCATGGACCCAACGAGATACTGCTGAAGAGATCAGAACAAAATAGTTCTTATCCAAGGGAGGTTTGCTGCTTTCAAGGTAGGGGTAGGTACCTCCGCCACGGCCATAGGCTGTTCAATGGTGCAGTGTCTCAACATTTTGTGGTGGAGATTCCACGAGGGTCATCCAGTCCCTGCTGACTCTACCTCATATACCAGGATGGTCGGGTCTACCGTCCTTTTCACCTCATATTGGACTGCCTCCCACTGCCCATCCAAGTTCCCAGAAGGCCTCTGGGCCCTGAATGTAACCCGATTGCTCTGGAAAATACTCGTCTTTCTGCACGAGCTGCGAGTTGGGGTGCACCACTAGTCTCAGACTCTCCCCCACAACCTTGGGCACCGCCCTCAGCCACCTGTGCTCTTGTGCCCATGTGTTGGTATCTCTACGTTGTGGGCCCATTAGATAGGGCATGTGGAGATCCTTCATCTCCAGCGTGCTCTCCAGAATATGAGCATATGTAGTGAGTAGCCGGTGGTGCTGTGTAACCCTGATGTTATAGGCCCACATTAATTCTGGTAAGTATTCCGGGCATCCTCCAGACTCCTCAGCATTTGGAGGTGCAGGATGCGGTTAATCCACTTGCATGCCCTGTTCCCTTGGGGATGGTATGGGGTTGTGTAGGAACGCTTGATGCCCCTCGTCATCAGGGTGCCCTGGAAGCATGCCCCCTGATCCAAAAGAATTCTTTGTGGACATCCGAACACTTGTATAAAGTGCTTGAAGACCGCCTCAGCTGCCGACTCTGCCATCCGGTCTCTGGTGGGTACGGCCACTGCTTCTTTTTATGAAATGATCTGTCATGACCTGACAGTATGAGTGTTTTGAGACAGAATACCAAATCTGTACATAGTCAATCATCAGGATCTCTAGGGGCACAGATGTTGGAATAGTCTGGAGAGGGGCCCGCTGCTCAGGGCTCTTTCTCAACCTGAAAAACCGCACCTGAGACATACCTTGGTTACCATGTCTCTTAAGTCAAGCAATATACCAGATTCTGGAGCCACCTGTACTTTTATCGCTTCCGAATGCACACCCTCTTATGGGCTTCCCAGGTGGCCGCTGGCCCCAATGATATGGAAGGACTATCTGCTGTTTGATACTGTAACTTCAACAGTTCGACAACAAAAGCCCCGGGGAACACTCAGCTTATCTCAGTGCCTTAGTAGCTTCTAGTCCTTTGGGGTCAAATGGGCGGCTATTCGGAACCCACTCTTTCAAGCCTGTAGGTCCGGACAGTCATTCTGAACTCTTCCCTCAAAGACTGGCTGCTGTAAGCAATTATTCTCTTGCGTCCATCCCGTCAGTGCACAACAAAAAAGGAGCATCGAACTGCACAAAATGCCAGAACAGGATCACTGGTCAGAGCCTTCTTCAAACCTTCAAAGGCTTCATGCTGCCATGGTCCCCACTCGATGGAGACAGTCAAATGAGTGAACTTGGTATAAACTTTTTGACAGTAATCCGGCCATAGTAGAAAAGCTTGCACCTCCTGGAGTTTTTCATCCAAGCCACTTCTGGATGGCGTCCACCTGCTGACCACAAAGTCCAAAGTACTTTTATCCATGTTGAAACAATTGTAA
>JARQOD010000005.1:51953545-52055747 GCA_033576555.1 Oophaga sylvatica
TATCCTCAAAAAGCCATCCCTTGATCCAAGCGCTATGTCCAGCTATTGCCCCATATCGTTGCTCCTATTTGCTTCCAAACTCCTTGAACAGTCCATGCTGAACTTTCCTCTCACTTTGCATCTTACTCATTCTTCGACAACCTACATTATGACTTCCGTCCCCACCATTCCACTGGAACTGCCTTGACCAAACTTACTAATGACTTACTTACAGCCAAAGTTTCTTCTAGACTTGTCCTCTGAATTCGATACAGTTGACCACTGCATCCTATTACAGATTTTCTCTTCCTTTGGCGTCAAAGACCTTGCCCTAAGCTGGATCTCCTCATACCTTACCAACTGCACATTTAGTGTTTCCTACTCCCACACTATCTCTTCATCTCACCCTCTCTCTGTTGGTGTCCCTCAAGGCTCTGTCCTAGGACCCCTACTCTTCTCCATCTATACTCTTCACAGAGAGAATCGTAGAAGTTGCAAAGCAGACTAGCAGGACGCAGAGAGCAGGAGCGATGCTGGAAATTCCTATGAATCAGAAGCGCTCAGTACATGCTAATGACATCCTAACGACCGCCAAAGTCGTTAAAGAGATCACTGACCGCTGATGAGTCGTTTATGAGATCTCCTGTTTGGCAGCTACTAGCGACCTAAAAGAGATCACACCAACAATTGCGTCATTATCGTGATCGCTAACGAGATCGCTAAGTGTGGCAGTACCTTAACCCTTTACTCTGCCCTGTCCTTCAAACCGCACATCCAAGCATCCGAGTGCTCGCCAGCTCCTGTCACCTCCAGCTCAAAAATATTTCCAGAATCCATCTTTTCCTCAACCCTCAATATACCAAAATGCTTTTTCATGCCCTAATCATCTCTTGCTTTGACTACTGCAACATCCTCCTGTGTGGCCTACCTTTAGCTTTGTGCTTATGGTCATAGTCTTGTTGGAAGGTGAACCTTTGGCCAAGTTTGGGTCCATGGCACTAAGGAAGAGGTTTTCATCCAAGATATCTCTGTACTTGGCCTCATTAATGTTTCCTTCAATTGCAACCAGTCATCCTGTCCCTGCAGCTGAAAAACACACCCATAACATGATGCTGCCACCACGTTTCACTGTTGGGATTGCATTGGGCAGGTGAAGAGCAGTGCCTGGTTTTCTCCACACATACCGCTTAGAATTATCACCAAAAAGTTCTATCTTCATATCATCAGACCAGAGAATCTTATTTCTCATAGTCTGGGAGTCCTTCATGTGTTTTTTAAAGCAAACTCTATGTGGGATTTCACATGTCTGGCACTGAGGAGAGGCTTCCGTTGGGCCACTCTGCCATAAAGGCCAGACTGATGGAGGGCTGCAACGATAGTTGACTTTGTTTAAGTTTCTACCATCTCCCTACTGCATCTGTGGAGCTCAGCCACAGTGATCTTGGGGTTCTTCTTTACCTCTCTCACCAAGGCTCTTCTCCCACGATTGCTCAGATTGGCTGGACGGCCAGGTCTAGGAAGACTTCTGGTGGTCCCAAACTTCTTCCATTTAAGGATTATGCAGGCCACTGTGCTCTTAGGAACCTTGAATACTGCAGAAATTCTTTTGTAACCTTGACCAGGTCTGTGCCTTGCCACAATTCTGTCTCTGATCTTCTTGGCCAGTTCCTTTGATCTCATGATTCTCATTTGGTCTGACATGCACTGTGAGCTGTGAGGTCTTATATAGACAGGTGTGTGGCTTTACAAATCAAGTCCTATCAGTTTAATTAAACACAGCTGGACTCCAATGATGGAGTAGAACCATCTCAAGGAGGATCACAAGGAAATGGACAGCATGTGACTTAAATATGAGTGTCTGAGCAAAGGGTCTGAATAATTATGACCATGTGATATTTCAGTTTTTCTTTTTTAATAAATTTCTACATTTCTGTTTTTTTTTCAGTCAAAATGGGGTGCAGAGTGTACAATAATGAGAAAAAAATGAACTTTTTTGAATTTACTGAATGGCTGTAATGAAACAAAGAATGAAAAATGTAAAGGGGTCTGAATACTTTCCGTACCCACTGTAGATAGATACATAGACAGATAGATAGATAGATAGATAGATAGATAGATAGATAGATAGATAGATAGATAGATAGATAGATAGATAGATATAGATAGATAGATAGATAATAGATAGATAGATAGATAGATAGATAGATAGATAGATATGAGATAGATAGATGCTAGATAGATAGATAGATAGATAGATAGATAGATAGATATGATAGATAAATAGATAGATAGATAGATAGATATGAATAGATAGATAGATAGATAGATAGATAGATAGATAGATAGATAGATAGATAGATAGATATGATAGATATGAGATAGATAGATAGATAGATAGATAGATAGATAGATAGATAATAGACTAGATAATAGATAGATATAGATAGATATAGAATAGATAGATAGATAGATAATAGATAGATAGATAGATAGATAGAATAGATAGATAGATAGATAGATAGATAGATAGATAGATAGATAGATAGATAGTAGATATAGATAGATGTAGATAGATAGATAGATATGATAGATATATAGAATAGATGATAGATAGATAGATAGATAGATAGATAGATAGATAGATAGATAGATAGATAGATAGATAGATAGATAGATAGATATGATAGATAGATAGATAAGATAGATGATAGATAGATAGATAGATATATAGATAGGGATAGATAGATAGATAGATAGATAGATAGATAGATAGATAGATAGATAGATAGATAGATAGATAGATTGATAGATAGATAGATATGAATTGATAGATAGATAGATGATAGTAGATAGATAGATAGATAGATAGATAGTATAGATAGATAGATAGATAGATAGATAGATAGATAGATAGATAGATAGATAGATAGATATGAGATTGATAGATAGATAGATATTAGATAGACTGTAAATATATCAATTTAGTAAAGTCAATCAGTGAGTAAATGTCACCACCATGGAGACTGATGTTTATAAATGTGTGTAACTAAGACTAGAAAGTCCCACACCCCACTGCAGCTGAGACCTCCACCAGCTGTCAGCCTGGACTGATACCTCATCAATTTTGGATTGTGCAGTGTTTGTTGGCTGTTCCCAGGAGGGGAGAGGCGCAAACTGGATGGAGTAGAAAGGATATTAGCTCCCTAGAAATCATATTGCCTCCTGGGCTAGGTCAGAGTAGTCCAATAATTCTCCAGAATGGAAGGTAACTAATCAGGGCTGCCCAGGATGCCTTTCATATATTATCTGTGTGAATTTTTCATGAATGTTTCTGCTGAAGCAGCTTAGAATATTTGGAGGATTTACTAATGTTCATTGGTGATGAAGGCAAGGAGAGAGGCAAAGAAATGTAAATCTAAGAATAGCTGGCCATGAATAATATCGATAGCTTATGATATTATTATTATTATTATTATTATTATTATTATTATTGTTTCATAAAAATATATGATCATGATAATATTATTTATGTGTAAGTATGTGGGACCTAGAGAATGGGATGTTCACTGGGCGTTCATGTGTGATCCCGGCCTTAGAATGATTTTGTTGTTAATTTTTTTTTTTTTTTCTTCATGTGGAAATTACACCTAAAACCAAAACAAATTTGCCTCATCTGATAAAAAGCAGCTAGTTTTTCCAATTTTTACTACGAGTCTTATAATATGTGATTTTGGTGCTTCTTTTGCTAAAAATCATGGCAAAAACATATCATTTTTATTAGACCCTGATTAATGCAGATGTGACTTTGTAGCCTCCTTTGAAGTCTTAACATGCTCCAATTTTCATTCATTTTTAGATTTTTTTTTTTAGTTGTCATCAGATGATAGGTCTGTACTGGGATCATCGTGCGCTGGAGATTGCATGACTATTGTTCTTCTATAGATCGCTAGATTCACACCGACAATAATAACAGCTGGTAATGTTAGCATTAAACATGTAAAGAGATTACCATTTCTTTAGAAGTTCAGCTGACGGTGCCAGCAACTTCTACAAATCTTACTTTGAACTATTGCAAATAGGAGACTGTTTCTTCTTATTAGATCACAGTATGATATGGAGCGTTACATGGTAAAATATTGCCCTCTTGTGGTCAAAGCTGTTTATTACAGCTGGAAAGAGTGTGGAAACAAAAGCAAATGTTGATACACTGTATAGACAAAAGTATTGGGACACCTAGCCATTGCTCCTACAAGAGCCTTTATGATGTCCCATTCTCTATGAAGAAGCATTCATAACGGATTAGGCTCCATCTTTGCAGCTATAACGGCTTCCACTCTTCTTTTACAAGATTTTGGAAGTGTCTTCATCTTGAACCTGCATTTGTGAGGTCAGACACTGATGTTGGAGGAGAGGCCGTCCTCACAATGTCAATTCTAGTCAATTCCCAAGGTGTTGGATGCGGTTGAGGTCAAAGATGCTTCCGGTCAGTTATGGTTTTCTGTACCAAACTCTCCCAACCTTGCCTTTATGAACCTTGATTTGTGCACTGGGGCACAGAAACAGGGAATAGAAAAGTGCCTACCCCAAACTGTTCCCATAAAATTGGAGGCTACAGTTGTCCAACATGTCTTATGCTAAAGTATTAGGATTTCCCTTCATTAAATCTGAGGAGCCGAGGCTGACCCCTTAAACACAAGCCCATAGCACCATCCCTCCTCCACTAACTGTACAGCTGGCACAGGGCCACCACCAGTTCATTACTGCCATTACTGGCATATGAGGCCTGATGAGCAGACAGGGCCCACAGCGGGCCCTCTCTGTTCTGCTAACCGGGCCCGAGCAGCAGGATCCTGCCGCTTCAGTAACTGACCGCGCGTCCTCCGATGCACAATCAGTTAAAATCTATTGCCGTGCAGGAAATTCCAATTAACAGTTGCCAGCCAATCAGAGGCCGGCAGCTAAAGTCTGCCTTCACGTCGCCGACGTATGACATCACTGTCATACGCCAAAACGACATTGCGTGCCTCAGCTGAACTGTAGGGGAGAACATCGCTGGAGCTCGGCCAGGTAAGGAAAAACTTTTTTTTTGTAAAGCCACGGTATGAGGCATATTATACCAGTTTGAGGGTGCATTATACTACTATGGGGAGAGGGAAAGGGGATGCATTATACTATGGAGTGCATTATACTATGGGGCTGCTGCATTATACTATGGAGTGCATTATAGTATGGGGCTGCTGCATTATACTATGGGTGCATTATACTATGGGGCTGCTGAATTATACTATGGAGTGCATTATAGTATGGGGCTGTTGCATTATACTATGAGGCTGCTGCATTATACTATGGGTGCATTATACTATGGGGCTGCTGCATTATACTATGGGTGCATTATACTGCTATGGGGCTGCTGCATTATACTATGGGGCTGCTGCATTACACTATGGGGCTGCTGTGTTATACTATGGGCTGTTGCATTATACTATGGGGTGCATTATACAGCTATGGGGCTGCTGCATTATACTATGGGTGTGTTATACTATGGGGCTGCTGAATTATACTATGGGGGTGCATTCTACTCCTATGGGGCTGCTGCATTATACCATGGGTGCATTGTACTATGGGGCTGCTGCATTATACTATGAGGTGCATTCTACTGCCTTGGGGCTAGATTATACTATGGGGTGCATTATACTCCTATGAGAGTGCATTATACTATTGGGTGCATTATAGTACTATAGGGTGAATTATACTGCTACGGGGGTGCATTATAGTACTATAGGGTGCATTATAGTACTTTAGAGTGCATTATACTGCTATGGGGGTTTATTATACTACTATGTGGGGTGCATTATACTATATATGACTATGGTGTAATTATACTACTATGGGGGGTGCATTATACTGTTATTTATGACTATGGGGTACATTGTACTATTATGGATGACTATAGGGGCAATATGGAGAGACATGGGGGGGAGTATAGAGAGACATGAGGCAGAATGGGAGGACTCATGGGGTCCAGAAAGGGAGGACATGTAGGGTCCAGAATGTGGGATATTATTACTGTAGGGGCTAATTAAAGGATATTATTCTTGAGGATACTGCTTTCAGTGTGGGGGAGAAGATGTCCTGTTACTGTGCAGGGAGACATGGTTGCTTTTTTTCTTCATCTGGCATTGTGTAAAGGTTGGGGAAAAATTGCAGAATGTGCTCTACATAACTGCTATTTTCTGCACAGATGAGTCCTGGCTGGAAGAAGTGATGGCGGTGTGCGCTGGATGAAGATGAAAAGCGAAGATGAAGGACTTCAACAAGCAACATCACCGGTGAGTCTGTGTGTTACCTGTACAGTGACACTATACACTGTATACTATATACAGAGCTCCTGTGTATAATGTCACTGGTGATCACTGTATTACCTGTACACTATACAGTATATACAAAGCTCCAATGTATAATGTCACTCTTGATCACTGTATTACCTGTACACTATACACTATATACAGAGCTCCTGCATATAATGTCACCGGTGATCACTGTATTAAGTTCCTGTACATGGACACTGTATGCGAAGTACAGATCTCCTGTGTATAATGGCTCTTATGGTGATATTAGTATTGTGTTTTTTTATTAATGATCAATATTTTAGTATTCGGTCACTATGTTGTGGTAATATGTGATCTGGTCATGGTATGGCAGTATTTGTTCCTTGTATGTAGTATTTTTCGGTCACCACATGGTGGTAATATGTGGTCTGGTCATGGTGTGGCGATATTTGTTTCTTGTTTGTGATATTATTAGTCATTTTAAAAATTTAAATATAAATAAAAATATACCTAAATTGTATTGGATATTTTAACAAATGTTTAGTAAGTTACAGTAGAGTAGAGACCGGCCAAAAGAGTCTACCTTGTCATGGTGGCAGATAAAAAAATCTTTTGGCCAAAACAAAAGCTGCTGGTTATTTATTTGGTGATGGGAATTGTAAATGTGTGATTGGTGAGGATGTGGAGCAGAAGTGGAGTTTTTCCAAGAGAGAGGGCGGTGGGACTGTGGAAGGTTTGAGGCGGAGCTGGAGTGGAGTCTCAAGGGGGCCCTGAAAATTTTGCTTGTATGGGGCCCCAAAATTCCTAGTGCAGCCCTTTTACATCGGTCTATTTTCTTTTTTGTAATTTTTAAAATGTAAATAATGACAATTTTTTTTTGCCTAAAATAGAAAGTAAATGTGTCATCTTTAACTCAAGGTCTTTTAGAGATTATTTCATCTTCAACTAGCTTAACTGTTTGTAATAACTGTAATGTTGACCAGGGGTGCACAAACTTTTACATGGCACTGTGGATAATAGATAGTAAGATAGACAGAGAGACAGATAGATAAATAAATAAATAAATAGATAGATAGATAGATAGATAATAGATATTAGATAGACAGATAGATAGATAGATAGATAGATAGATAGATAGATAGATAGATAGATAGATAGATAGATAGATAGATATTAGATAGATAGATAGATAGATAGATAGATAGATAGATAGATAATGATGATAGATAGATAGATAGATAAGATAGATAGATAGATAGATAGATTAGATAGATAGATAGATAGATAGATATGGATAGATAGATAGATAGATAGATAGATAGATAGATAGATAGATAGATAGGATAGATAGATATAGGATAGATAGATAGATAGATAGATAGATAGATAGATAGATAGATAGATAGATAGATATAGGTAGATGAGATAGATAGATAGATAGATAGATAGATAGATAGATAGATAGATAGATAGATAGATATGATAGATAGATAGATAGATAGATAGATAGATAGATAGATAGATAAGATAGATAGATAGATAGATAGATAGATAGATAGATATGATAGATAGATAGATAGATAGATAGATAGATAGATAGATAGATAGATAGATAGATAGATAGATAGATAGATAGATAGATAGATAATAGATAGATAGATAGATAGTAATAAAGATAGATAGATAGATAGATAGATAGATAGATAGATAGATAGTAGATAGACAGATAGATAGATAGAAAGTACAGACAGACAGACAGACAGACAGACAGACAGAAGATAGATAGATAGATAGATAGATAGATAGATAGATAGATAGATAGATATAGATGTTGGAGAATAAAGAAAGCAGCTTTCCCTCTTAGATAGCTTGGAGAGCCGTCTCGGACACTGAGACACAGAACTTGGCCTCGGACAGTGAAGTCTTATGTAGATTTTATCATTCGTGGACTGATTGGTTTCCCCTGTAATGTAATCATATTGTGTATTGGACGCAATGTACACCTATATTTCTCTCAGCAGTGTCGGTGCTGTGATGGCCGACATTACACATTACCGCTGAGGAGCCAGTTCTTTCCGTCTGCTCGTGGGTATACAGATGTTTGTACCTCGGCAGTGCATGAATTAGCACAATCTTGCACCAGATGGTATTCTCATCACTACTTGTAAGTCCTAGTTATGCACAACCCCTGGTGCTAGAGGTGTAAACCTGAGGAGCCCGTGTCTCCAAGCAATGCAGACATGTTTCTCTTACACACGCGACTTTCCTCCTCATTGTTACATATCTGCTAATTGTGAGACTCACACATATCTAGGAGAGAGCAGGATTGTGCAGAATTCACACTAAACGCTCTCTGCTACATTGATTAGCAATATAATCATTGGACACATATTAAGCAAAATACACACACAATGAAAATCCCACATAAATTGTGTGGATGGTTGTCACTCCAGAGATCTCTATCAAGCAATACGAAAACAGGAGTTTAATGACAAAAACATGATTATTTTGTTAACATAAAACAACATGTAACAACATCTGAAAAGATAAAACCACGAACAAAAGATGACAAAGAAAATATGGGTATCCTGGTGGACCACACTAGTAGTATAATGCTCCCGAGGAAGCAAGTGATCACACACATGAAACGCGCGTCTGGGCTCTCTTTAGGTCTTGGGACCTCTTTTACTTACAGTATCAATATGAGTAAGAGTGCAATTCATTAATCTACCGCTCTTACTTTGCACTAGCACTTTACTTCACACTGGCCCATGACATGATGGACTTATGGATATGGCAATTATATGAGCTAGTAAGCTCAAACATTATTATGTCTATTTGATGGCTTAATACCCTTGTCTGTCTTTGGTAGACCCAACAATATCTCCATATTGATTATACTACTAGTGTGGTCCACCAGGACACCTATATTTTCATTGTCATCTTTTGTTCGTGGTTTTATCTATTCAGATGTTGTTACATGTTGTTTTGTGTTAATAAAATAATCGTGTTTTTATCATTAAACTCTCAGCTACATGTAGAGGTGCGGGCATTCATTTTTACATACAGTACAGACCAAAAGTTTGGACACACCTTCTCATTCAAAGATTTTTCTGTATTTTCATGACTATGAAAATTGTACATTCACACTGAAGGCATCAAAACTATGAATTAATACATGTGGAATTATATACTTAACAAAAAAGTGTGAAACAACTGAAATATGTCTTATATTCTAGGTTCTTCAAAGTAGCCACCTTTTGCTTTGATGACTGCTTTGCACACTCTTGGCATTCTCTTGATGGAGCTTCAAGAGGTAGTCACCGGAAATGGTCTTCCAACAATCTTGAAGGAGTTCCCAGAGATGCTTAGCACTTGTTGGCCCTTTTGCTTTCACTCTGCGGTCCAGCTCACCCCAAACCATCTCGATTGGGTTCAGGTCTGGTGCCTGTGGAGGCCAGGTCATCTGGCGTAGCACCCCATCACTCTCCTTCTTGGTTAAATAGCCCTTACACAGCCTGGAGGTGTGTTTGGGGTCATTGTCCTGTTGAAAAATAAATGATGGTCCAACTAAACGCAAACCGGATGGAATAGCATGCCGCTGCAAGATGCTGTGGTAGCCATGCTGGTTCAGTATGCCTTCAAATTTGAATAAATCCCCAACAATGTCACCAGCAAAGAACCCCCACACCATCACACCTCCTCCTCCATGCTTCACGGTGGGAACCAGGCATGTAGAGTCCATCCGTTCACCTTTTCTGCATCGCACAAAGACACGGTGGTTGGAACCAAAGATCTCAAATTTGGACTCATCAGACCAAAGCACAGATTTCCACTGGTCTAATGTCCATTCCTTGTGTTCTTTAGCCCAAACAAGTCTCTTCTGCTTGTTGCCTGTCCTTAGCAGTGGTTTCCAAGCAGTTATTATACCATGAAGGCCTGCTGCACAAAGTCTCCTCTTAACAGTTGTTGTAGAGATGTGTCTTCTGCTAGAACTCTGTGTGGCATTAACCTGGTCTCTAATCTGAGCTGCAGTTAACCTGCGATTTCTGAGGCTGGTGACTCAGATAAACTTATCCTCGGAAGCAGAGGTGACTCTTGGTCTTCCTTTCCTGGGGCGGTCCTCATGTGAGCCTGTTTCTTTGTAGCGCTTGATGGTTTTTGCAACTGCATTTGGGGACACTTTCACAGTTTTCCCAATTTTTCGGACTGATTGACCTTCATTTCTTAAAGTATTGATGACCACTCGTTTTTCTTTACTTAGCTGCTTTTTCTTGCCATAATGCACATTCTATATACCTAAGACTGACAGACATTAGGAAAGCAGAAAACAGGGCAGAGATTCTGTTCAGAACCAGATGACCCATTGACCAGATGATTCTGCTACATAAATTTAAAATGGCTGACTGGATTTGTAACATTCTTTCTTCACTACTTGCAGTATTCATTTTGGGCCCTTGTTTCGGCCCTCTATAACAGTCACAGTGTCTCATGTGGCCACTCAGGAAAATTAATTGCCTACCCCTCGACTATCGTAAAAAAACATACACATTAGTAAAGTTGATGTGAACTGGTCCAGCTGTCATGTTAGTAATCTGTGGCCTCTGGATGAGAGCTCTGAGAACCACCTCTTACTTGACGGTATCTTTGGCTCCTTTAATTTGATTCTGATGTCACAAGTCCATCATGTCACAAACATGATAATGTGCCAGGCCTGGTAATCAAAAAAAGAGCTGTGGATGCCTGGAGATAAGAGCCGCTCCTTAGGGCTCCATTCAACAGCCACAGAATACTAATGCGGACGATGGATTGGGTCCTGGGAATCATGATGCACCAACTGTTCAAGTTTGCTATCTTACAGACTGAAAGATGCCCACAAAAATGCAAAAACCATATAGGAGAGGTGGCTATCCTATAAGTCAGTGTCTGACTTTATTGAGTCTTGCAACATGACCAGAAACATACTGGAAACCCATGCACAGACAGCCTGTTTCAGGGTATTTGCCCCTCATCAGTGCAGAGCAGAGTTTAGCTGATAGAGTGTGACATCCTTGGGACAATTTAAGGAGACCAGCTGAGTATGGAGTCCTACTGACAATGTTCAGGGTGGCTATCTCTCCAAGGTGGTACTTCAAAGATAGATGGTATATGAGACCAATTAGGGCTTGTTCACATCGCCTAGGGTTTTTGCTGCATTTTTTCCATTCAGAAAAATATAGTGTTTCATAGTAGTAGCAGAAAAATGAATGAGATTTCTAAAATCTCAACTACATATTGCATTTTTTCCTTGAATTTATTGACCCTCAGTGGGTTAGTTCTAGAAATGCAGGATGTTGATTCTTTCTGTAGATTTTTACGCATGTTTTTCTCCAGTGAGATCAATCAGACTGAGTAGAAAATAATGCAGCAAAAATGCACATTTTTAAGTCAGAATTTTCATTTCAGTTTTTTGCTAGAGAAAAAAAATTGTGAGTGAACAAGACCTTAGAAGATTTTTAGAAATCATCAGGAGAAAAAAAATACTGTGGTCTACCAGCATGAAGTCAATGTATCAGTGCAGATTCTGTAGATCTGATAGGCTACAGGTTCTCTGTCTTATATGTCGCACATAGAAAGAGTGAATTTCAGCTATCCGACAGAATCCAATAAGATTGACCTGTGCATTCACAATTTTGACATTTGCCACATTGGTATTGCTGTGCTCACCCTGAAACTGCCAAGCAGGTGGTCCTCGTCTTCCACACCGACCACCAAGATTTCTGCCCCTTCTAGAATAAAAATAAGTTTTCTGGTGACAGGACACAGGTAGCCTGAGGCAGACTTATTGTGCCGTCCTCTCGCGCATACTACCAGTGTCCAAGGGCTTATTCACACGTCAGTATTTGGTCAGTATTTTGCATCAGTCTTTGAATGTCAAAACTTGAAGTGGAACAATCAGAGGAAAACTATCATATAACTGAAAATTTTTCACCTTTTCTGTGTTTTGGAGACATTCCTGGTTTTGGCATTGAAATACTAAAGCAATACTGATCAAAAATACTGATGTGTGAATAAAGCCTAAAGATGGCCATATTATGTAAGAGCCAATGCATCGATCTGCAGATTGCCAAAGCTCTGGCTTCTGAAGCCTTCATTGATCAGCTGATTGAAGGTTTCAGAAGCCAGAATGTTGACATCGATCAGCTGATTTTACCAGAGTCCAGATTATTTTGTCACCTAAATTGATAAAGTTATATTACACAAAATGTAATTTTTTTAGCCACTTTTTTCTTCATTTGCGCTTATTTTTTGTTTTCCCTCATTTTGTTTGTTGCCTTGTCTCTTTCTTTTTGGACAATGCCATACTGCAAAAGTAATCCTAGACTATTTCCCTCCTTCCTTGCATATGAAGACTTTTAGAAAATCAGAGCGGAATATTTAATAAACCCCTGATTTCCCTTAACAAAGCCTGCCGCAATCACGAGCACAAAGCCATCAAGCCACAAACTTGTAGGTAATTGTTAGGCCTGGGGTCATAATCATTGAACAAGAAATGGTGGAAGGATGAAAAGCGGTTATTCATTGTTGGTATCAGACTTACACTTGTGTGGAAAATGTTGGAGATTTTCTTTTTTGCAGTTGAAAAGCAAGAAAATTTTTTTTTAGATATTTTTGGTAAGTTGACCGATACTCTACATAGGTTCACTGCCAAGTCAACTGCATCTGATGGAGTGTGACATAAGGACGCCAAATAGTCATTGTGAGAGGTGTCATTTAGTCACAAGGCTTGTCGGGAGAAACGACTCTTCTTCCATGAAGCTTCTCCTCTTCTTGATATTACCGAAAAAAACGCGCCATTCCCGACCTCCCTCTATAAATCGTATCCATTGCATTAAGTATCCATTGATAGGATGATAATGAACGAGCGAGCAGCTAGAGGTTACGTTGTCCTTGCCCGTATAGCCGGGATTACATAATACACATTTTATGCTGTATCATCCGTTTTAATATATATTTATGGCCTTTTTAATACGATATCCTGCTGTATATCTGGAGAGAGGCTTATTAGAGCTCAAAGGAGTGGAAAATAGTGATAGCCCTGGTGAGATCATGCTTTACAGTTCTCAGCGTGATATCTGCCGCAGATTAACAAATTATGCAATCCAGACGACGGGTTCGGGGAAGAAAAAGCAATTGTGGAGCTATGGTGTGTGAATCGGAGCAGGTGTTAGGACATTCAAATGCGAAAGTCTGTGCAGGACTCTCTATTAGGAAGGAGAAAAGCTTTACATGATATTACTCGGGTAAGGCTGACACTTGATGTATGGCTTATTACTGCGAGGCAATATGCATATCAAAGAGCAAAAATAGCACAAAATGTAATGTAAGAAAAAAAATATATATATATTCAATATAAGAGTCTGGATCCGGGTAGAAGAATTCAAAGAAATGCGAAATGGCCTAAGGGCATCTTTCCCATAATAAGTCACTCCTAGTCTTTATTATTTATTCTGGTCCACAGAGTATATATTTATACATAGATACCATTGCCTATGCATACTTGAAAAAAAGTCACATGAAGCACTTTCTTAATCTGCATGAAATATCATTTTGCCTTAGGATAGTGAATTCGCAGCCTGAGGATACACAAGAGAGGAGGTAACATCAAACATAACATGCAAGCAGATGTATATTGAATGGAATGACTAAATATTGCCGGAGCGGTAATCCACATGTTATGTAGGGTGATGGGTATTGCTGCACTACAGAGAGATAGATTCCCTCATATTAGAGGAATATTTCTAATTATGAGAAGGATTTTGTCTTTTGTTTGTTGTTTGGTATTAGTGATGACATTTTATATATGTTTGGTTTACGCTTTTCTCATCGTACATAAGCCTTCTAAAGTGAATGGGAGATGTGGGAATAGTGAAGATAGTGTTCTGGGCTTTTCTTTATCTCCCATTCACATAATAAAAATTAAACCAAAAAAGGGAGAAAAAATTCACATGATAATTGGGTGCTCAGTCAATTCATTTCAGCACCTTAACAGGGGCCTGCTTCAGATCTTCAAGCTGAATCTGAAGTGATGTCTTAGTGTACAGTCATGGCCAAAAGTTTTGAGAATGACACAAATATTAATTTTTACAAAGTCTACTGCTTCACTTTTTCTAATGGCAATTTGCATATACTCCAAAATGTTATAAAGAGTGATCAGCTTAACAGCAATTACTTGCAAAGTCAATATTTGGCTAGAAAATGAACTTTATCCCCCAAAACACATTTCAACATCATTGCAGCCCTGCCTTAAAAGGACCAGCTAACCTCTTTTCAGTGATTGCTCCATTAACACAGGTCTGGGTGTTGATGAGGACATGGCTGGAGATCAATCTGTCATGATTAAGTAAAAATGACACCACTGGACACTTTAAAAGGAGGTTGGTGCTTGGCATCATTGTTTCTCTTCTGTTAACCATGGTTATCTCTAAAGAAACATGTGCAGTCATCATTGCAATGCACAAAATGGCCTAACAGGGAAGAGTATCGCAGCTAGAAAGATTGCACCTCAGTCAACAATCTATCGCATCATCAAGAACTTCAAGGAGAGAGGTTCCATTGTTGCCAAAAAGGCTCCAGGGCGCCCAAGAAAGACCAGCAAGCGCCAGGACCGTCTCTTAAAAGTGTTTCAGCTGCTGGATCGGGCTACCAGCAGTGCAGAGCTTGCTCAGGAATGGCAGCAGGCAGGTGTGAGTGCATCTGCACGCACTGTGAGGCGGAGACTCTTGGAGCAAGGCCTGGTCTCAAGGAGGGCAGCAATAAAGCCACTTCTCTCCAGAAAAAACATCATGGACAGACTGATATTCTGAAAAAGGTACAGGCAGTGGACTGCTGAGGACTGGGGTAAAGTTATTTTCTCTGATGAATCTCCTTTTCGATTGTTTGGGACATCAGGAAAACGCCTCATTCGGAGAAGACAAGGTGAGCGCTACCACCAGTCTTGTCTCATGCCAACTGTTAAGCATCCTGAAACCATTCATGTGTGGGGTTGCTTCTCAGCCAAGGGAATCGGCTCTCTCACAGTCTTGCCTAAAAACACAGCCATGAATAAAGAATGGTACCAGAATGTCCTCCAAGAGCAACTTCTCCCAACCCTCCAAGAGCAGTTTGGCGATCAACAATGCATTTTCCAGCATGATGGAGCACCTTGCCATAAAGCAAAGGTGATAACTAAATGGCTCAGGGAACAAAACATAGAGATTTTGGGTCCATGGCCTGGAAACTCCCCAGATCTTAATCCCATTGAGAACTTGTGGTCAATCATCAAGAGACGGATGGACAAACAAAAACCTAAAAATTCTGACAAAATGAAAGCATTGATTGTGCAAGAATGGACTGCTATCAGTCAGGATTTGGTCCAGAAGTTGATTGAGAGCATGCCAGGGAGAATTGCAGAGGTCCTAAAGAAGAAGGGTCAACACTGCAAATATTGACTTGCTGCATTAACTCATTCTAACTGTCAATATAAGGTTTTGTTACTAATATGTTTGCAATTATTATATTTCTGTCTGTAATAAAAACATCTGTCAAACACACATAAAAACCAGAGGGCAGCAGATCATGTGAAAATATAATATTTGTGTCATTCTCAAAACTTTTGGCCATGACTGTAGAGGGATCATTCTTATTCTCATTTGCACGTGGAAACAAAACTGAAAGGGAGAAGATACAGATTAGATATTAGAAAAAACTTTTTGACAGTGAGGATGATCAATAAGGGGAACAGGCTGCCACGTGATGTGTTGAGTTCTCCGTCAATGGAAGTCTTCAAACAGAGGCTGGACAGACATCTGTCTGAGATGGTTTAGTGAATCCTGCATTGAGCAGGGGGTTGGATACGATGGCCCAGGAGGTCCCTTCCAACTCTATCATTCTATGATTTTAAGCTACATATTACAGGCAAGGATTTTACTTTGGTTAATATTTTATACAGATTGCTTTGGATTTTGGTATTTTTTACAAATTTTTTGTGTTATTTAAACCTTTGTTGAAGAACTCTGGATAGGGACACAAGCACACAAATTAGGGCCGTACCGTATGAGAAGTGGAAAAATGAAGAAGGCACAACATTTATGAAAGCAGGCACAACCATTACTGCTGCCCCGTGGCTAGAGGAGAGTTTTCTTCCAGATGTTTACTTGCCAGAGTGGAAATTGTCACAATAGGCGGGCTCCGGTGTGGCAATGAACGAGCTTTGGCGCTCCAAATAAGGCTTTTTATTAATACCAACGAATTTCCCTGCAAGACCCCAAACATTTTTTTACTTTGAAAAAGGTGCTGGTCCATCACCAAAAACTGTTGGTATTAATAAAAAAACTTATTTGAAACACCAAGGCACCTTCTTTCCCACAAAGCAACCAGGCTAATGTGGTATTTAAACCTCTATAACATATATCGCCGCAACCTGATGAAGGTACCAGTCCGATGCCGAAATCCTGACATATAGTTGAATGCCAATAAAGCATTCATATTGACCAGTCCAGTGCAGCATCCGACACTGATTACTAATATGGTAAGCCTTGCCCATTGTTGAGCACAACTACAAAAGCGTACTTAACCCCTTAAGGACAGAGCCATTTTGCAGCTTAATGACCGGGCCAATTTTTACAATTCTGACCACTGTCACTTTATGAGGTTATAACTCTGGAACGCTTTAACGAATCCCGCTGATTCTGAGATTGTTTTTTCGTGACATATTGTACTTCACGTTAGTGGTAAAATTTCTTTGATATGACTTGTGTTTATTTATGAAAAAACGGAAATATGGCGAAAATTTTGAAAATTTAACAATTTTCAAACTTTAAATTTTTATGCCCTTAAATCAGAGAGATATGTCACACAAATTTCTTAATAAATAACATTTCCCACATGTCTGCTTTACATCAGCACAATTTTGTGACCAAAATTTTTTTTTGTTACGAAGTTATAAGGGTTAAAAGTTGACCAGCGATTTCTCATTTTTACAACACCATTTTTTTTTAGGGACCACATCACATTTGAAGTCACTTTGAGGGGTCTATATGATAGAAAATACCCAAAAGTGACACCATTCTAAAAACTGCACCCCTCAAGGTGCTCAAAACCACATTCAAGAAGTTTATTAACCCTTCAAGTGCTTCACAGGAGCTGAAGCAATGTGGAAGGAAAAAATTGACATTTAACTTTTTTTGCAAAAGCTTTACTTCGGAACCAAGTTTTTTTATTTCACAAGTGTTAAAAGAAAAAATGAACTACAAAATTTGTTGTGCAATTTCTTCTGAATACTTCGATACCCCATATGTGGGGGTAAACCACTTTTTGGGCGCGTGGCAGAGGTCGCAAGGGAAGGAGCGCCGTTTGACTTTTTCAACGCAGAATTGGCTGAATGCCATGTCGCGTTTAGATAGCCCCTGATGTGCCTAAACAGTGGAAACACCCCACAAGTGACCCCATTTTGGATACAAGACCCCTTAAGGAACTTATCTAGATGTGTGGTGAGAACTTTGAACCTCCAAGTGCTTCACACAAGTTTATAACCTAGAGCCGTGAAAAAAAAAAAAAAAAAATTTTCCACAAAAATGATCTTTTCACCCCAATTTTTAATTTCCCAAGGGTAATAAGACCGCAAAAGTTTTTGTGCAATTTGTCCTGAGCATGCTGATACCCCATATGTGGGGGTAAACCACTTTTTGGGCGCACGGCAGAGGTCGCAAGGGAAGGAGCGCTGTTTGACTTTTTCAACGCAGAATTGGCTGGATGCCATGTCGCGTTTAGAGAGCCCCTGATGTGCCTAAACAGTGGAAACCCCCAACAAGTGACCCCATTTTGGAAACTAGACCCCCTAAGGAACTTATCTAGATGTGTGGTGAGCACTTTGAACCTCCAAGTGATTCACACAAGTTTATAACGTAGAGCCGTGAAAATAAAAAATCATATTTTTTCCACAAAAATGATCTTTTCACCCCAATTTTTATTTTCCCAAGGGTAACAAGACCCCAAAAGTTTTTGTGCAATTTGTCCTGAGCATGCCGATATCCCATATGTTGGGGTAAACCACTTTTTGGGCGCACGGCAGAGGTCGCAAGGGAAGGAGCTCCGTTTGACTTTTTCAACGCGGAATTGGCTGGACGCCATGTCGCATTTGTAGAGGCCCTGATGTGTCTAAACAGTGGAAACCCCCCACAAGTGACCCCATTTTGGAAACTAGACCCCCTAAGGAACTTATCTAGATGTGTGGTGAGCACTTTGAAGCCCAAGTGCTTCACAGAAGTTTATAACGCCCGGGCGTGAAAATAAAAAATCATATTTTTTTCCACAAACCTGATCGTTTAGTCCCCAATTTTTTATTTTCACAAGGGTAACAGGAGAAATTGGACAACAAAAGTTGTTGTACAATTTGTCCTGAGTATGCTGATACCCCATATATGGGGGGGACCACTGTTTGGGCGCACGGCAGGGCTTGGAATGGAAGCAGCACCGTTTGACTTTTTCAAACCAAAATTGGCTGGAATTGAGATTGGACACCATGTCGCGTTTGGAGAGCCCCTGATGCGCCTAAACAGTGGAACCCCCACAAGTAACACCATTTTGGAAACTAGACCACCTATGGAACTTATCTAGATCCGCTGTGAGCACTTTGAACCCCCAAGTGTTTCACAAAAGTTTATAATGCCTGGGTGTGAAAAAAAAAAAAAAACAATTTTCCACAAAAATGATTTTTTAGTCCCAAATTTTTGATTTTTCACAAGGAAATTGGACCCCAAAAGTTGTTGTCCAATTTGTCCTGAGTACGCTGATACCAAATATTGTGGGGGGGGGAAAACTGTTTTGGCGCACAGCAGGGCTTGGAAAGGAAGTAATAACGTTTTGGAATGCAGACGTTGGTGGGGGTCATGTTCCGTTTGCAGTGCCCCAGATGAGCCTAAACAGTGGAAAACCCCCACAAGTGACACCATTTTGGAAACTAGACCCCATAAGGAACTTATCTAGATCTGTGGTGAGCACTTTGAACCTCCAAGTGTTTCACAAAAGTTTATAATGCCTGGGTGTGAAAAAAAAAAAATCAATTTTCCACAAAAATTATTTTTTAGTCCCAAATTTTTGATTTTTCACAAGGAAATTGGACCCCAAAAGTTGTTGTCCAATTTGTCCTGAGTACGCTGATACCAAATATGTGGGGGGGAACTGTTTTGGCGCACAGCAGGGCTTGGAAAGGAAGTAATAACGTTTTGGAATGCAGACGTTGGTGGGGGTCATGTTCCGTTTGCAGTGCCCCAGATGAGCCTAAACAGTGGAAACCCCCCACAAGTGACCCCATTTTGGAAACTAGACCCCTTAAGGAGCTTATCTAGATGTGTGGTGAGCACTTTGAACCCCCTAGTGCTTCACAGAAATTTATAAACGCAGAGACGTGAAAATGAAAAATCATTTTTTTTCTCAAAAATGATTTTTTTAGCCAGCTATTTTTTATTTTCCCAAGGGTAATCGGAGAAATTAGAACCCCAAAATTGGTGTGCAATTTGTCCTGAGTACGCTGATACCCCATATGTTGGGGTAAACCACTGTTTGGGCGCACGGCAGGGCTCGGAAGGGAGGGAGCGCCATTTGACTTTTTGAACGCCACATCGTGTTTGGAGACCCCCTGATGTGCCTAAATAGTGGAAATCCCTCAATTCTAGCTCCAACCCTAATCCCAACACACCCCTAACCCTAATCCCAACCCTAATTCCAACCCTAATTGTAACCCTAACCTTAATTATAACCTTAATTATAACCCTAACCCTAATTGTAACCCTAACCCTAATTCTAACCCTAATTATAACCCTAACCCTAAGGCTAGGTTCATTTTGCGTTTTACCAGCCCGTTCAACACATAGCGTTGACGGGCTGGTAATGGTATAGCATAACGCGATCGCATTATGCTATACCCGCTAGCGCAGAGGAATCAGCAGATGATTCATCTGCTCTAGCGGTGACGGAGCCCAAACGCTGCAGCCCGCGTCCGAGGCTCCGTCACTGAATGATGGCACGTCGCAAACGCATGCCGCTTTACGGCATGCGTCGCGATGCGCCCTCAAATGGGGGTGAATGGCAGCGTTAACGGACTGCGTTACACCGCGTTATACCGCGGTGTAACGCAGTCCGTCTAACGGACTGCCATAACGCAGTATGAACCCAGCCTAACCCTAACGCTAATTATAACCCTTACCCTAAGGCTGCTTTCACACTTCCAGCGGGCGCCTGTCGGCGCCCCCGGCATTTTGCCGCAGCGCCGCATCAGAAAACCTGATGCGCCGCCGGCGGCCGCATGCGGTTTTTTTGCCGGATGGTTTCTGATGCCCGGAGACATCAGAAACCATCCGGCAAAAAACAAAAAACGTTACATGCAGCGTTTTGTCCGGCCGCCGCAATGTACATTTGCGCCGCATCCGGACAAAACTGCATGCAACGCATTGACATGCGGCGCCATCCGGCGCTAATGCAAGTCAATGCAAAAAAACGCATGCGGCGCATCAGATTTTCTGATGCGGCGCTGCGACTAAATGCCGGGGGCGCCGTCAGGCGCACACCGGATGTGTGAAACCAGCCTAATGCTAACCCTAACCCTAATTATAACCTTAACCCTAATTATAACCCTAACCCTAATTATAACCCTAACCCTAACAGAAAAATGAAAATAAATATAATTTCTACTTTTTATTATATGTCCCTAACTAAGGGGGTGATAAATGGGGGGGTTATGTACTGTTTTTTTTATTTTGATCACTGTGATAGTTTATCACAGTGATCAAAATGTACTTTTATGAGAATGAATGAAAAAAATTTGAATCTGCCGCCAAAGCAGATCGGCGGGCGCACTGCGCATGCGCCCGCCATTTTTGTTTTGCAGGGAGAAGAAGCCGGGATCCTGGGGCCTGCGGGAGGACGGAGGACACCGGTAAGTATACGGGGGGGCGATCGGGGGACCGGGGGACCTTCATCTTCTCCCCTCTGATGTGCGATCACATCAGAGGGGAGAGAAATCATTTTTTTTTTTTTTTTTTTTTGCGATCGCGGCTATGCTTGCATAGCCGCGATCGCAACACCGGGATCGGTGAATACCGACCCGGAACATGTTCTCTGGGGTCTCGGCTACCCCCGGTAGCCGAGACCCCAGAGAATATTTGCACATCCCCCCACCAGCACAGCGGCACATAGCGGCGGGCGCACTGGGCATGCGCCCGCCATTGTCTTAACGGCGCCGGCACCGGGGGACACCGGAGGGTCCGGGGGCCACATGGATCTTATTGGGGGCCACATGGGGGTCCTGGGGACCCTTTTTCTCTGTCCTCTGATGTCCGATGACATCAGAGGACAGAGAAATTAAATGGCACAACTTTTTTTTTTTTTTTTGTTGCGGTCGCCGTTATAGGGTTAATAACGGCGATCGCAACATCGGTGTCGGTAAAAACCGACCCGATTCATGTTCTCTGGGGTCTCGGCTACCCCCGGTAGCCGAGACCCCGGAGAAAATGCGCCTCTGGGGGGCGCTATTCACTTTTTCCACAGCGCCGTTAATTAACGGCGCTGTGGTTTAAGTACCCTTAATGACCGCCGTTAAAAGGCGTATCGGCGGTCGTTAAGGGGTTAAAGTTACTGTCACACTAAATGAGATCGCTAGCGAGATCGCTTAAGCGTCAGCAATTTTATGACGCAGTAGCGATCTCGTTAGCGACTTAGCTGTGTGTGACATGTAGCGGCGATGTGGCCCCTGCTGAGAAGTCATTGATCGCTTATGAACGTTCTGAGCCATTTTTTGGTCGTTGGCGTCCCGCTGGTGAGCCTGAATCGCTGAGTGTGACACCCTTTATGAACGACTTTACCAGCGTCTCAGGCGGGACTAGGTTTTCCCAACGACCGCAGATATCATTATACAGATCGCTGATCGCTGATGAGATCTTTGTGTTTGGAAGCTAACTAGCGACCACATAGCGATCGCACCAACGATCTCGCCAGGTCGTGTCGTTGTCGTGATCGCTGGTGCGATCACTAAGTGTGACAGTGCCTTTACTCATCTTTTTTTATCTATACTCCAGACATTGTAAAAGTTAGTATATTTTTCTAATATCCTTCATTACCTTATTGTTCTTCATGCTTTCCCAAACACTATAGTTCAGCGTTGTGTCAATGCTCCTTTAGAAGCTCATTTCAACAGCAAGATCAGTACAATATGGCCTCGATTAATCAAGATAGGTGTTATGTCCCATGAATGAGACATTTTCCAGACTGTTCCTTTGCATTTTACATGCTGTATTGCAGTCTCTCATATTGTTTACTGTTGCTATGTGTCCCTGTGTTTGCATAGCTGAAATCCTCCCTTTACATCAAGTTTGTCCCTTCTGTCTCTCTGTCTCCCTCTTCTGGTGTGATGTCATTTCCTTCTTCTTTCTCCTGTGTTTCATTCTCCATCTTGGTTTTATCAGAATCACATGTGTTTTCAGTCCGTCTGAAGAAAGTCTTTTTTACCTGCTGCTGTTTGTATGCATTCAACAAGAATTCTTAAAGAAATCAAAGTCTCTTCTGGATTCTTCATAACATGTGTGCCGGCAGCTGAGTTAAGCTATCTGCGATCGTCGCCAATTGTAAGTAAGGTGAAAGAGATCCTGCATCTCACAGAGCCATATTTACAGCCACAGGCCCCGGGGACAGAATAGTAAAAAAGACTTTTCAGATTCATCTGTAAAACCCACAGCTTCTATAAAGCTACAGAACTTCCTGCAGAGCATCCGCTCTCAACATATAAGAGTCTATACAGCTCCCCTTCTCCCTGTGCAGCAGGATGGCTGAAGGAATGACTACACGGTCTCTGCCAGACCCATTGTCAGAGGAAGAGTGCATAGACCCTGATCCACCATTTAGTGAGAAGGCTAGACGTGTCACAAAGCCAACATGGAAAATAAGGGAGAATCTAGAATCCAGTAAACATGATCTTCTCCGTGCAACAGCAGAGCTATGGCAAAAACTCTTATGCCACATAAATAGCCTATCTCAGCCTGCTTCTCTCCAACGACCACTGGAGGGAGCTCTCGCACAACTGTGTTCAGATTATCAATGTTATGCAGAAATAACAGACCAATATATCACAGTGTTAAAAAGACTTAACCCATCAGTTACCTGCAAAGAGCTGCAAGCTTTCCAAAAACTTAACTCTGAGAGAGAAAGCATGGTGCGCGATATAAAAGCCAAAACAGAGGCAAGAATCGCACTAATAGCCGAGATGTCATCTTGCATTTCTGGCTCTGCCAGACAGTCAAAGCGAACATCTAAGTCACGTTCTTCAAAATCCTCAACCCTCAGCGAACAGCTCATAAAAGCACGTGCGGAAGCTGAGGCCACTAAAATACAAGCTGCCTTTGCTCAAAAGGAAACTGAAATGAAAACTGAGGCAACTAAAATACAAGCTGCCCTAGAGGCCACTAAAATACAAGCTGCCCTAGAGGCCCTAGAGAAGGAAACTGAGATGAAAACTGAGGCCACTAAAATACAAGCTGCCCTAGAGGCCCTAGAGAAGGAACGCCAACACGCCATAGCCATGGCAAAGTTAAAGGTCCTGGAACAAGCCATCAGTGGAATGCCAAAGAGACAGCATCAGTTTAAGTGTTTTTGATACTGAAGACCCTCTTAAGCGTACTAGAGACTATGTACAAAGCCAACACAGTGCTATCCCTGCTCCTGCAATCCTTCCTGACCACACAGATGCTCCCCTGAAACATCAGGGTTTTGATACTGAAGACCCTCTTAAGCGTACTAGAGACTATGTACAAAGCCAACACAGCACTATCCCTGCTCCTGCAATCCTTCCTGACAAAACTGATGCTCCCCTGAGACAACAGGACACAGAGCATTTATCCGCATCCTGCACCCAAGGTCAGTACAATTACAATACGCTGCCAATCTTGTATCCTGATCCACCTCTGTGCGCCGAAATGTACCAGAAACCTGCAAATCACCAAATCTTATACTCAGAATCCTACGTACAGGCCAATAGGCAGGCCAGTCACCACACTCCGGTCAATCACACAATTCCAGTCCCATGTGTGGCAGAAACTAAGCTCATTAAGCCAGTTAATGGACTGAACGCCTACGCTGCCCCATATATACCTGCATTCCCAGGTCAAATCACAGACTGTATGAACAAAGCTATCCAGCCAGCATCGGTCCTTCCAAAAACGGAGAATGCTGATATGACTGGCCTCGCAAGGTACATGATTCGGCGTGATCTAACTAAGACCGTTCTTACAGAGTTTGACGATAAACCTGAGAACTACAGGGGTTGGAAGTGTACCTCTGAAACCACGATCAGTGATCTCTGCATCACCGCCGCTGAAGAGCTAGACCTGCTAATCAGGTGGCTTGGGCCACAATCCACGGATCGGGTCAAGAGACTTAAATCTGTCCACATCAGTAATCCCATTGCTGGTCTCACTGCTGCATGGAAGAGGCTAGAAAGAAGCTATGGCAGTCCTGAGGTCATAGAAAGGGCCCTGTTCAAACGACTAGAGGATTTTCCAAAGGTATCTAATAAGGACAGTACAAGGTTCCAAGAGCTCAGCGACCTCCTGTTAGAGCTTCAGCTGGCCAAAGCAGACCCGTACCTTCCTGGCCTCAGCTACCTGGACACTGCTCATGGGGTAACCCCAATAGTTTCCAAGCTGCCACCCACTATCCAAAATAAGTGGGCTATGCTTGGATCAAAATACAAAAGGGAAAACCAAGTCTCCTTCCCTCCATTTTCCTACTTCTGCGAGTTCATCGAAAATATCGCAGAGTGTAAGACTGATCCAAGTTTTTCCTATGGAGAACACAGCGACCCTGTTTCATCTACTAAACACGACAGTCCACGTCTTAACTACAGGAACCACCAAGCTCCAATGTCCATCAAGAAGACTGATGTTCTTCCAGCACCTTCAGTATCACAAGATAAGAGCGACAAAGGTGAGAAGGTTGAGAATCCTAATCGCCAGTGTCCAATTCACAAACTGCCACATCCCCTGAAGAAGTGCATCGGCTTCAGGAAGAAGCCCCTTCAAGAACAAAAGGAGCTCTTGAAGAAGTTTGGAGTATGCTTCAGGTGCTGCGCCTCTACCGAACATCTTGCTAAGGACTGTGTCATCCCCATCAAGTGTCTAGAGTGCGACAGTGAAGACCACGTACAGGCGCTCCATCCATCACAGCCTGACTCTGCGTCTTCACCTTCTCCCACCACAAGCCATGGCGGGGAGAGTACAGACCAAGTGACAAGCCATGTTGCGGTATCTTCCTCATGCACCGATGTCTGTGGAGAAGGTCTTCGAGACAAGTCCTGTGCAAAGATTTGCCTGTCATGGGTGTATCCCAAGGGCCATCCAGAAAAGCAGTCAAGGTGTACGTTAGCCTGGATGACCAGAGCAACAAATCATTAGCCAGGTCAGAACTATTTGACTTGTTTGACTTAAAAGGAGACGTCTATCCCTACACCTTGGGCACCTGCAGCAGCGTTTTACAAACCTCTGGAAGAAGGGCCAGTGGCCTCATAATAACTTCTCTTGAGAAAGGCGCCACGGAGATACCACTACCCACGCTTGTAGAGTGTAACCAAATACCATTCAATAGGGAAGAAATCCCAACAACAGAAGTCGCTCTTCAGCATCCTCATCTCAGAATGATAGCCAAAGAGATGCCACCCCTGGATGATAAGGCAGACATCCTAATTCTCCTCGGCAGAGACATTATACGACTGCACAAGATGCGTCAACAAATCCACGGACTACTCAATGAACCATATGCCCAGCGCCTCGAGCTGGGCTGGGTCATCATTGGCAACATCTGTAGTGACCAGACAAAGAATCAGAACGACATCTCCTCTTACAAAACCGTTATCACGTCGGATGACAACGACTTGTCCTCCCTGTCATACTCACGTCACCAATGGATGAAGGAGAAGTCAAACGACACTGCGTGTCAACGGCAACCATCCGATATTTCAAGTCCGCTTTATCCTCGAGACTACAACCTCGAGATAACAGCATTCGATCCTTCAACCAAGGACAACAACTCACTACCTACAGAGGGAGACAAAGTGATCATCAGGGTCATGAGCGTCAAACCCACCGAAGACAACTATAACAGCTGGGTAGCTCCCTCACCTTCTCTTCCAGCAAAGACTAAGTTGCCAAGGGATCCACAGCAAGTAACTGCTAAGTTCCCAACCTTTGATACCCATCTCCATCACAAGCCTGGTCAAACCGAAGCCATGCTAGACTTCAGTGCTCAGAGTGAGAGCCCCTCAACAGCCTACCTCTGACCGATGGTGCCAGCGTTTTCCCACGCAATTCAGCCTCAGCTCACTGGCGGATGTTGAACAAGACACGTTCACTTCCCAAGCATCACCCTGTAAGGAACTTGCTATCGAACGAGGAGCCTCGCCTGTTGAAAACAGCATTGACGGTCCTCTCGGGTTTAAGACACCCATCGCAGTTCTAGGCAGGGTACCACTGAGACAGCTTGCTACTCCGGATATCAACGGGAACACTATGCTACCATCTCAGAGACAGCAAAGATGGGAGATGGCGAAGAAGTCTCTAAAGGCCTTACAACAAGTCCTGTCCCGTAGTTCTGTAAAGACTCTTTCAACCGTCATCAAGAGACAAGTCTACCTTTCCTATGACGTGTCTACGAAGACTACAGCTGCAGGAGCCTCTCCCAGCGCTTCAGAAACCGGCAAAAAGGTACAGAGGCTGAGCTCTCTTTACCCTGGACATCCTTTCAGCTGGTCAGCCATCCTATCTGCTGACATACATTTCAGGCAAATCATCTGCTGGCTCCTTCGAGCAGGAGTCACATGATCCTAGCTTCGTCTCTGAACTCAGCTCACGGCGGGGAGCCTACCGCCATATACTCCTCCAGCTGTGTTGGAACATTGTAATATTTTAACTTTCTCTAGCGGATTATTGGGTTGGTGGAAGTGTTTGCACGTTGCGGCTTCCCCAATCCGAAGATGGGTTTTCGTTTGGACTCGGACTATTCCGCTGTTGAGGACTTCATGCCTCCAACTGAACATTGGACCATGCCAATTGGACTTCAACTGTTGTTGTTATTACCTGCATGCTTTTTTTTTCCTTTTGTCTTTCAGGTCTACAGTGACATCTCCAGTGGACATCATAAAATTATGAAATCTATAGATTTCAGATGGGGAGTGTTATGTCCCATAAATGAGACATTTTACAGACTGTCCTGTGTATTTTACATGCTGTATTGCAGTCTCTCATATTGTTTACTGTTGCTATGTGTCCCTGTGTTTGCATAGCTGAAATCCTCCCTTTACATCAAGTTTGTCCCTTCTGTCTCTCTGTCTCCCTCTTCTGGTGTGATGTCATTTCCTTCTTCTTTCTCCTGTGTTTCATTCTCCATCTTGATTTTATCAGATTCACATGTTGTTTTTAGTCTGTCTGAAGAAAGTCTTTTTTACCTGCTGCTATTTGTATGCATTCAACAAGAATTCTTAAAGAAATCAAAGTCTCTTCTGGATTCTTCATAACATGCGTGCCGGCAGCTGAGTTAAGCTATCTGCGATCGTCGCCAATTGTAAGTAGGGTGAAAGAGATCCGGCATCTCACAGAGCCATATTTACAGCCACAGGCCCCGGGGACAGAATAATAGGTGAATTTTATTCCAGTCTTGATGAGGCGTCATGCTGGAGTCAGAAGCTTCTGATTCATTTAGAATTGCTCACCGCTTAATGAATCAATAGCATCTCCTCTATGTGAACCTCCATGTGAGCCTCGCAAAAAATCATACTTCAGTCAGGAATTCAGCTCATTTAGTTCATGCCCTCGCTTTGCCCCTATCCCACTCCAGATCTGCCCATTTTGGCAGAGTTGGTCAAAACTGTCATGAAAATACCAAAATACCACTTTATAAAGGAATTTATGTTAGAATTCTGGCATAATCGCTTGTATAAATGGGGCCAATATTCCAACAGCGTATGGGACTTTATGGGTCTAAGCCTCTCTGCTCCCTACCCCAGAACTCAGGAGAAATCCCAAACTCCAGAACTTGATTTACATTTTTGCCTTGATGTTTGAACATGAAGGAGCACAGTCACTCTTATTATTTTCTCTTCTGGTTCATTAATGCAAAGTGACCAGATACATGAAGCCACTTCTCTGGACTTTTGGCATCCTTGTACTCTAATTTAGCGAGTCAATAAAAATCCATTGTTGGAAATCTCCCTTAAGGAAGTTGTTCTTTACATTTGTTTAAAAATAGTTGGTTCTAATAGAATAACACGCCATACACACACTTTATTCGGCTGCAGGACCTAATAGCAGCTGATCAGTGAGTGTGTTGAACCCCCACTAATCTGATGAATAAGTCATCAATATAATATGTTAGGGGTGCCCATTCTAGGTCTCTGCATCTTGGGCAAATATGGAAAATGTCTGAAACACTCAGAGAAAAAAAATAATGATCTACAAGACTCCTGAATGTGGAGGCAAATCTCCAAGCAGCTGCATCTTATTTAAAACTTGAATGACCTTCCTCGTTTCTGCACTCCTCTCTCCTCTTCACTAATATACAGTGGGGAAAAAAGTATTTAGTCAGCCACTAATTGTGCAAGTTCTCTAACTTAAAGAGATGAGAGAGGCCTGTAATTGACATCATAGGTAGACCACAACTATAAGAGTCAAAATGAGAAAGCAAATCCAGAAATCATAGAATCATAGAATCATAGAATGGTAGAGTTGGAAGGGACCTCCTGGGCCTTCTGGTCCAACCCCCTGCTCAAAGCAGGATTCTCTAAATCATCCCAGACAGATGTCTATCCAGCCTCTGTTTGAAGACTTCCATTGAAGGAGAACTCACCACCTCTTGTGGCAGCCTGTTCCACTCATTGATCACCCTAACTGTCAAAAAGTTTTTTCTAATATCTAATCTGTGTCTCCTCCCATTCAGTTTCATCCCATTGCTTCTAGTCTTTCCTTGTGCAAATGAGAATAAAGATGATCCTTCTACAATGTGACAGCCCTTGAGATATTTGTAGACAGCTACTAAGTCTCCTCTCAGTCTTCTTTTTTGCAAGCTAAACATTCCCAAATCCTGCAACCGTTCCTCATAGGACATGGTTTGCAGACCGGTCACCATTCTGGTGGCTCTTCTCTGAACTTGCTCCAGTTTGTTGATGTCTTTTTTAAAATGTGGTGCCCAAAACTGGACACAGTATTCCAGATGAGGTCTGACCAAAGAGGAGTAGAGGGCAATAATGACCTCACGTGATCTAGACTGTATGCTTCTGTTGATACATCCTAGAATTGCATTTGCCTTTTTTGCTGCTGCATCACACTGTTGACTCATGTTAAGTCTGTGATCAATTAGTATACCCAAGTCTTTTTCACATGTGCTGTTACTTAGCCCTATTCCTCCCATTTTGTATATGCTTTTTTCATTTTTATTGCCCACATGTAGTACTTTGCATTTTTCCCTGTTAAAATCCATTCTGTTAGCCTGATTTGGCAAGATTTATTTTGCAAATTATGGTGGAAAATAAGTATTTGGTCACCTAAAAACATACGAGATTTCTGGCTCTCACAGACCTGTAACTTCTTCTTTAAGAGGCTCCTCTGTCCTCCACTCATTACCTGTAGTAATGGCTACTGTTTGAACTTGTTAGTATAAAAGACACCTGTCCACAACCTCAAACAGTCACACTCCAAACTCCACTATAGTGAAGACCAAAGAGCTGTCGAAGGACACCAGAAACAAAATTGTAGCCCTGCACCAGGCTGGGAAGACTGAATCTGCAATAGGCAAGCAGCTTAGTGTGATGAAATTAGCTGTGGGAGCAATAATAAGAAAATGGAACACATATAAGACCACTGATAATCTCCCTCGATCTGGGGCTTCAAGCAAGATCTCACCCCGTGGGGTCAAAATGATCACCATGAGCAAAATCCCAGAACCACACCTAGTGAATGACCTGCATAGAGCTGGGAACACCGTAACAAAGGCTTCCATCACTAACACACTATGCTGCCAGGGACTCAGATCCTGCAGTGCCAGAAGTGTCCCCCTGCTTAAGCCAGTACATGTCCGGGTCCGTCTGAAGTTTGCTAGAGAGCATTTGGATTATACAGAATAGTACTGGGAGAATGTCATTTGATCTGATGAAACCAAAGTAGAACTGTTTGGTAGAAACAAAACTGGTCGTGTTTGGAGGAGACAGAATGCTGAGTTGCATCCAAAGAACACCATACCTACTGTGAAGCATGGGGGTGGCAACATCATGCTTTGGGGCTGATTCTATGCAAAGGGACCAGGACGCCTGATCCGTGTACATGAAAGAATGAATGGGGCCATGTATCATGAGATTTTGAGTGTAAACCTCCTTCCATCAGCAAGGGCATTAAAGATGAAACATGGATGGTTCTTTCAGCAAGATAATGATCCAAAGCACACCGCCAGGGCAATGAAGGAGCGGCTTTGTAAGAAGCATATGAAGGTCCTGGAGTGACCAAGCCAGTCTCCAGATCTGTATTAGTTTACAAAATCTTGATTAATTTGGGGTGTAATGCAAATTCCTTATATTGGGGTCCAGTCCTATACATATGGTTGGAGCATGACTTTTGCACTTTAAATGCCTTTTTAAATTTTCCTAATTTCTTTCTTAAAAGTTGCCAAGTATGTGGTGACCCAGATCATCCGTGTGGTCTTCCCCTGCCGAGATTTGAGCAGAGCATGGCTGATGAAGAGGGAGCCTGACAATTAACTAAACATGCCTTAATACTGCATACGCATAGTAGATATTGGTTTTAACTGAGCTTGTGTTATTATTAATATTGATATGTCAGCAAACGAAGAGAGTATAGATAAATCTCGAGTCCCACATCATAGAGATCATTCCTTTGAGTCAATGATCTCATGGGATGGTTATGAAGAATGATATAATTTATGCATTTTCTGGACCCAATTCCGGTGTCACACTTCATTCACGCACCCTGTCTATCCCTGTCCGTTCTTTGTGCAGCACATGTCTACAGATACTGCCATGTAATTGATTTATATCACTTTTCCCTCTAACTTACAGCCCTCCTTGTGCTCTGGCCATGTTATGTGCTGGATAAATGATATTACCTACAGTGAGATCATCTGCCACAAGCAATTTTTTCCCATATTTCTTTTGAATTTGATCCTCCTGGAGTTCTGTCTAGTAGAATATCATCATTGTCTTGAGAGCATCGGCTCCTGCTAGAGAGACATTGTATAACACGCTTATAAATGAGATCTTCATGTCCCGGTTTTCTTCCAGGAAATAATATTCTTGTACACAGGGTCAGTCCTCCGCAGGTCCACAGTTCAGACATTATTTGTGACAACTCTTTTCAATTCTGATTTCTGCTTTGGTTAATAACAAGTCACTTGAGAATGAAGAAGATGCATTAGTCCACTTTTGCATACAAGGATATCAGTCCTTATCAGGATTTTTTGGTCTTGAAAATGGTGTGTCTGGGGCCCCAGTTGAAGAAAGTGCAAAAACACACAATTGGACAGTTGGGTCTGGCACTACAGTTGATGTGGATCTGGAACACAAGAGGCAACAGGCTTGATGGTTACAATGGTCTTATAAGAGGCAACAGGTGTGACAGTTACAACAATCTCTCATAGAGAGAACAGACTTTAAGGTTAGGCCTCTTTCACACATCCGTTTTTCGCCATCAGGCACAATCCGTCTAAAATGTTAAAAGATGGATCCGGCTTATTTTGTGAAAAACTGATGCAACGGATCCGTTTTTTAGCCGGATCCGCTGTGAACTTTTCAACCCGGAAATTGCAGGTACGCATGTCTGGCACGAAGGAGAGAGAGAGAGACCTTGGTTTCCGGAATCCGGATCAGTCTTTTGCCGGATTGCACAAACGACTGATCCGGCACCATAGACTTGGATTGTTTGCGCCCGCCTGATGCGCCGCTTCAGGGGCTATCAGGCGGGTGCGGCAGAAAAAAAAAAACGTTGCAGTGACCGTTTTGTCCGGTCGCCGGAATGTACATTTCCGCCAGATCCGGCAAAAAGCGGACACAACGCCACGACATACGGCGCAATCCGGCGCTAATGATAGTCAATGACAAAAAAACGCATCCGGCGGTTTAAAAACCAGATCCTTTTTTTTAAAAAGCGCCGGATCGCACCTGACTGCAAAAAACGGATGTGTGAAAGAGGCCTTAGCAATAATCACACTGTCTGCAGTTTTTGGAGGTCTCACTGTATCATGGTACCACCTCTCCTTTATTAATGAATAGGATCTGAGCTGCAGTATTCAAGAAAGGCAGCTACACAGTGTACTGAGCAGTGTTGTTCCAGCTTCATAAACTGTTGAAGGCCAGCTAACAACTGATTGGTAGGGGAGCCAAGGAGAGATTGGATAATCGATACTCAGGAATCTGTGACCACTGGATGGTACCTCTGCAAATTTCTTTACCACCCGGCATTCCAGGCTGTTCTTTTGATTAGCTGAGCTGGCATGTTGTAGTGTATGTATGACACCGAAACGATGATGTCAATCAATAGAAGAATGTAAGGAGATTCACAAGACTCTCGTCCAGTGGTTTCAGAGTGCTGACCTGGCCAATGGAAAGGGTTCCTGGGATTCGATTCTTCCATCTCTAGTGACAAGTGTGAGACTCCACCAATCTGATATTATTGACCTATACTAATGAAAGATCATCAGTGGCTGCACATATTGGACGAGATTCACCAGTGCAAGTCAATGGGTGCCAAACCAGTGTATGCTGTCTGTTTTTTTCGCATATGTAAGGGAGGTAGCCCCCGCTATGTGCCCAGGCCAGAACCAAGGGGGCTGTCATTTAGGTTCCCAGGGGAACGGTTCCCGGGGGAAGAAAGGAAAGGAGGTTGGAGAGATGATTCTAGAAGAAAAGGGGGCGGGGCAACTGGAGGTATAGCACCAGTGAGACGCAGGAGAGTGAGGATGCAGAGACTGTAGAGAGAGAAGCGGGACCTCATGGACAAGGACGGTAGAGGCAGGAGAGTTCTGTCAGCTGCGACCGTCCCTGCCACACTCGAGCCCGCGGCCAGCACACCCACAGCTGGGACCGCCACTGTCTCACCTGAGCCTGTGGCTGAGGCCTGTGCTCCATCTTCTGTCAATGCTAGGGTCCTGCTCCAGCCCGCAGTTGCGGCCTACCCGACAGCTGCCGCGATCCCGCCTCTTGGAGGGGCGGACTCTATGTCGGAGGATTTCTCCAGATTCAAGAATAAAAGGTAGCACACTGTAGCGCTATAGCTTGTGGACACAAAATATGAAAAATATGAAAAATGAATTGCATCACTGCCTTAGAAATATGAAAAATTGAGAAGTCTTAGCGCATAAAATGGCCAATTTATGTGTACCTTTTAGCCACGTTAAGGCTCTTCTTGTATACCAGGTCCTAACTATGCCAATCCTCACTTAGAAAAGTCTGTCTGCATGGGAACATATGAATCCTCTCTCCAGACTAAAATCTACATCTCTGTGGAGGGGAAATGAACCTGTTATAATTAAAACGCCTGTGACCACCAGGTGGAGTGCTCAGGCAGAAGGTAAATGAATACATATCAAAAACTGACCGGCACATCCAAACATAGATCCAGTGTGAACAGGTGCTAAAACCTAGAGTCACCAACTCATACACATTTAGGAATAAAAGGTAGCACACTGTAGCGCTATAGCTTGCGGACACAAAATATGAAAAATATGAAAAATGAATTGCATCATTGCCTTAGAAATATGAAAAAATGAGAAGTCTTAGCGCATAAAAAGGCCAATTTATGTGTACCTGGTAGCCACGTTAAGGCTCTTCTCATATACCAGGTCCAAACTATACCAATCCTCACTTAGATAAGTCTGTCTGCATGGGAACATATGAATCCTCTCTCGAGACTAAAATCTACATCTCTGCGGAGGGGTAATGAACCTGTTATAATTAAAACGCCTGTGACCACCAGGTGGAGTGCTCAGGCAGAAGGTAAATGAATACATATCAAAAACTGACCTGCACGCTACAGTGTGCTACCTTTTAATCTTGATTGTGTATGAGTTGGTGACTCTAGGTTTTAGCACCTGTTCACACTGGATCTATGTTTGGATGTGCCGGTCAGTTTTTGATATGTATTCATTTACCTTCTGCCTGAGCACTCCACCTGGTGGTCACAGGCGTTTTAATTATAACAGGTTCATTAGCCCTCCACGGAGATGTAGATTTTAGTCAGGAGAGAGGATTCATATGTTCCCATGCAGACAGACTTTTCTAAGTGAGGATTGGCATAGTTAGGACCTGGTATAAGAGAAGAGCCTTAACGTGGCTACCAGGTACACATAAATTGGCCTTTTTATGCGCTAAGACTTCTCAATTTTTCATATTTCTAAGGCAGTGATGCAATTCAT
The DNA here is from genome assembly GCA_033576555.1 of Oophaga sylvatica. NCBI lineage: Eukaryota > Metazoa > Chordata > Amphibia > Anura > Dendrobatidae > Oophaga > Oophaga sylvatica. Next base: position 51,988,321 of record JARQOD010000005.1, read on the forward strand.
TTTTCATATTTTTCATATTTTGTGTCCGCAAGCTATAGCAATACAGTGTTCTACCTTTTATTCTTGAATGTGTATGAGTTGGTGACCCTAGGTTTTAGCACCTGTTCGCACTGGATCTATGTTTGGATGTGCCGGTCAGTTTTTGATATGGAGGATTTCTCCAGGGCCCCATCTGCACCTGAGCGTGGGAACGCTCAAGACTTGTGTCAGCTCCTCATCAGCTGTGCCCAGTGGCTGTGACAACAGCCGAAAGACAACCGGATCTCAGCCCCACAGAACGTCTGAGAAGCTGACACTCTGTTATCGTGGTTTATTACCTGAGGGCATCGGACGGCCATATGACGGCCCAATAGGCCCTGACTTTCGCCGAGTATCCGTCAGATCTCTATATAGTGTTTTATGTACTGTTTCCATGCGTGGAGAACCAATTTTCTGCCTGTTTTACATACAAAAACTCCCCTTATAAATAAATAGTTAAAGCTTGCCCTGTCTCTGACTCATCACGGCATCCCGCGTACCTGTGAATACCACATTTGGCGTAGTCGGCAGGATACAGTCTCCAAGCACGAGCGGGGAAGCCGCAGATCAGGGGGGTGATAGTGGCCCCCGGGCCAGTCTGGCGTTAGGGGCCATGCTGAACAACCTGTCCAAGTTCACCGGCAGGTTTACCATGCTGTGGAACTGGACAGAGAGCATGGGGGGTTGTTCAGGATGCACCCGATGACCCCTGATCTGGAGGCAGAGGTGGCCATCATGGCATTGGAGGAAGAGGCCCTGTGATGTTAAGGCCCCCGGGGCAGCGGAATACTTTTGTCCGAGCATTGCAGATTTTGGAAGAAACCCATGGGGACCCAACTTATGTAGGGGAACTGAGAACCCGGCTATTCAGCCGCATGCAGGGCAAGGGGGAGACGGTAACTCAGTATATGAATGTGCTGCAGGAACTCTATATAGCCATCGAAAGGACGGGGTAGGCGTGGGGCCCCTTGACAATACCCGTGAGATCTTTTGGTGACTGGAATGCGCAACCCCTGACTAAGCAAGCCTTGCGACAACGGATATGGGTAGACCCACGTTTGACCTTCTCCGGGTAGGAGTGAGGCCCGCTCGATAGCAGAGCAAAAGGTGACAGCCCCCGTGAGGAAAGTCAGAGCATTGAAGCCTCTCTGAATGCCATCAGTGAGCCCCCATGGTGGGTGAAATGCGACATGAGCTGGAGAATATCAGAGGTGACTAGCTGAAGTGAAAAGAAAGGCCGAGCTAGAGCAAAACATGTCAACTTGGAGGCCCATAACGCTCAGGGTGGCTGGCCCCCACGGCCCGCCGCTGTTTTAACTGTGGAGAGATGGGCCACTTCGCCAGGAGTGCCTTTGGCGAGGAAGGAATTGCCCAGGCAGCTGTTAAACTAAAGGGCTCTGAGCCGGAGGGACGCCACTTGGAACCAGAATGCACCTCACGGGTTGATGTAATTCCCGAGGACCTGGTCGCGAAATGTCCGCTGATTTGGGTGGAATTTGAAGGCCGTGCCGTGTGCTGCTGCATGGTAGACACGGGGTCACAAGTGACCACTATGCCTGAGACTTACTTCCGGAAACATTTTCCAGAAGCCACAAGACCCCAATGGGGGTCCGTTATAAAGCTGGTGGCTGCCAATCAACTGCCTATTCCCGTCGCTGGAGTAGCATGGATGCAGATCTCGATGTGCGGCAAGCCATTGGGCTGGCGAGGCGTGGTCCTGACCCAGGGAGGCGAGACTGATGGATATGTCATCATCTTAGGTATGAATGAGTTAAAAGAATTTGGCAGTTTCCTTCTTCATTAGCCGGCCCAAGAGAAATTAAAACAATGGGGCCCCCACACTTCGCAGGGGCAGGTCTTTCAGCAGTTGGTGCGCGATGCGCAAGTCCAGGAGGTTTGCCAGGAGGGAGAGTTGCTGGGGAGAGTGACTGCACCTGCGACTCCTCAGCTTGTGCTGCCGCCAGGGCAGACAGTTGTTGCGCTGCTGGTCCGGGCCCATGTACCGCTGGAAGGAGTAGAGGTGATGGTGGAGCCATGTGTCCTCGAGCATCTACCCCCCGGGCTCCTGGTGGCTCGTGCCCTGGCTACCATATGAAAGGGGACCGTCCTTGTGTGGTGTGTCAATCTGGAGAACCAGGACCTTCTACTGAAGCCCCGAATGGAAATGGCAAAAGTAGTAAAACCATTGGAAGAGGTACTCCCGCTTCCGTCATTGCAGATGGGGTGAATCTAAGGGATCCCTGGGCAGTAACTGTGCACGCAGTCCAGACCGCAGAGCCCTGCCTGAGCAGGCGGGGCGAGCTATCTTGGAGAAGAACAGAGCTGAATTCTCTGACCTCAACATGGCCCAAATACAGCAGGAGGAAGATCTCTTGTGCCATTATCAAAAGGTGTTCGCCAGTCATGAGGACGATTTTGGGTGCACCACAGCCATTACGCACGGCATTGCCACTGAAGGGGCAGCCCCCATCAGGAAGCGATATCGGCAGATTCCACCGCAGTTGTACCAAGAAGTGAAAACGCTGTTGAATCAAATGCTGCAAAAGGGGGTCATCCGGAAAAGTCAAAGCCCCTGGGCAGCTCCCATAGTGTTGATGCGGAAAAAGGATGGCAACATGCGGTTCTGTGTGGATTACCGTAAGTTGAATGCCTGCACCATCAAAGACTCATACCTAGTGTTGAGCGATACTGCTCGATATCTAAAAATATCGTATCGGAATGGTATCGCCGATATCACTAAATATCGTCGATATCCGATTCTGATACCGGAAGTCCCATGTAAGTCTATGGGAACAAAATATCGCAACAAAAAAAACCCTTTCTTTCGTTGTAAACACAAAATATACACACATAGAATACATATATATATATATATACATGTCATTGTGACATGTATATATACATATATTTATAGTTTATACACTTCTACATAGTAAAATAGACTCTGATTCAATTGCCGGGTAAAGCCGTGACATACCCCATAGAAGTCGACGGGCTCGGTGCCGAGTACCCCCAAAACCTCTGGCTCTGTGCGACTCAACTTGGGCGTCACGAACAGGATTCTGTAGCTCGCTATAAGCGAGTCCTGTGTGCCTGAATTGAACTGGTTTTGTGCTTGAGAATTGCTAAAATCATCAGAGAATGTATTTGCCATTTTTCAGCCATATCTGCGTCACGACGAGGCACTGGTGAAGAAGAAGGGCGTGCTCTTCGTGGGTGTACACTCACTCAGTGGCGCGAAAACGATGGCCGACCACTGTAAATGGTACTGCAATGTAAGATCGTGCCCCACAGCTCTTCAGTTCCGCCTCCTCATCCTCCTCAGTGTGCGGAAACTAACACGAAGGTCCCGCCTCCCTACAAAAGAGGGGCCCTCTCCAGATGCTAATGACACATGTGACTTGGCAGAGATGGCTAATGGACACGAGCAGAAGTGTGAAGGGATGGAGCAGTCAGAGCTCTCCCCCCACGGAAGCGACCCGATCGCCACGGAACCACCGTTGGGCACCCGGCCTGGAAACCCTCCTACGCTGCAAGAAGCGGAGGATACCCTAAGAGGCCTGGCCCGGCACCGGGAGGAGGTCGCCAGGATGGAAGCCAGCTGGCGTGCCCTAAAACTAAACTTGGAGCGGCGCCAATCCCTCTTACCTGAAGTGTCTGTACCGGAAGGTGAGGCACCCGTTCTAGTAGAGGAGTCCGTGCGGGCATCCCAGCCCTTGCAATGTGATCCGGTTGACGTTGTCGCAGTGGAGGCACCCGTTCCTGCAAAAAACTCTGCACCGGCAGCACCCCAGATCCCGCTGTCTGCCCCCGTCGCTGAGACAGAAGAAGCGACACCCGTCCTCATGGAGGAGGCCGCGCAGGCACCAGAGGTCTACCTGTCTGTACCGGAGCCCCGACTGTCATCTGTTCCAGAGCCGGCTGCTTCCTCCGCAGGTGAGCGCCGCCAGGACTGGGGGGCGCCAGGAGAGCTGCCGCAAACCGGACACTGTAAGCTGCAGTTTGATGGTGGAGACATGGAGCAGCTGGTGGAGGAGAATTACAACCGGCGTCAGGAGGAAGAGTGGAGACGTTGGGAGCGGGAAGCAGAGCGACAAAGGGAGCAGCGAGAATCCCAAAAGCTTCGGCAACGTCACCTGGAGAAGGACCGGGCAGATAAGGACCGGATGAGAAAAGATAAAGGAACCCTGTGGGAGCCGCGGCATAAGGGTGCAGTACGGAGCTTTAAATTGAAAGGTGGTTGGGGCTTCATCCAGGAGCCTGGACTTTATTTAGAAGTTTTTGTGAACCGGCGGGACGTGGAGGCTCACCTCCCAGAAGGACACCCGGGGAGGGACCTGTTGCCAGGAGACTTGGTGACTTACACCCGACACTGGGGTTACAATGGATGGTACGCCCTAAATGTTACCAGGTGCGACCCCTACTCCCCAGAGTGTCAGGAACCTGTGAGACCCTCGGAGCCTTCAGCCTCCCACATCCAGGCCTCTGCAAAAGTGCCCACCCCACGCCGTAAATCTCCCCAGCCTCCCTCAGTGGTCTCCTCAGCAGCCCCAGCTATGGACATGATAAGTATAGCTGGCCCGTACCCGGCGCCTGTTAGGCCCCCTGGGGTTCGTTCAGTCCGGGACATAGGGTTCCAGACCCGGAGGGAGATGAAAGAGGTGGCCACACAGACCCAGATAGCGGGTCACGACTTGACTGTACAGGCCACATGACGTCATCAGGTCCTGGTGGTCCTTGGTGTCTCGGATGTTTGGCAAGCATCAGAAGAGTACCAGGTGGTACCTGGAACACCCCTGCCAAAGAATTATAAATAACCCGGACAGGGTCCCTGTATGTAAATAGTTAAATTGTTGATGTACCCGGACGGGTGAATGTTCATAAAAAAGTTTTTTAATTTAATAAAAAAACAAAACACAGTTTTCATTACTTTTATTACAGTCTCATCCTGCGACGCCATCGATCTCCTGTAAAAAAATGAAAAAAAAAAAAAAAAGTATACCACCTGACCGACGCAGTCCATAGTAACGAGTGTCCCACGACGATCCAGCTCTGCTACATCAGAATGACAGGCAGAGCCTGCTTCCCCGGCGGTGACGTCATCGGACTGGTTTACGGCCGGGATTACCCTGCAGTCACTGCAGTTATCGCGAAAAACTTCATGTGACCGCCAGGGAGAAGATAATGGCGGCCATCAAGCAGTCCAGTCCAGGACGTGACCGCCGGAGATCTTCTGCCAGGTAAGTGCCGCTGACTCCTGACAGACCCGACGACGGACACTCACAGTGACAGTGACAAATCCGATTCCGGTATTCGATATGATGAAAATATCGGTATTCGGAATCGAAAGCCCGATACAGCTAATATCGGCCGATACCCGATATTTGCAGTATCGTATCGCTCAACACTACTCATACCCACTCCCTCATATAGAGAAGTCTCTGTCAGCCCTAGGGACGGCAAAATATTTTTCTACCTTGGATTTGGCCAGCGGATACAGGCAGGTACCGATGTCCGAGGAGGATCGAGCAAAAACCGCCTTCATTTTGCCCATGGGACTATTTGAATTCAACCGGATGCTGTTTGGACTGGCCAACACCCCTGGAACTTTCCAGCGCCCGATGGAGCGGTGCCTAGGTGACCTCAACTTCGAAGCCACCCTAATATAGTTGGATGACAGTATCATCTATGCCGCCACGTTTGAAGACCACCTGCATCGCCTGGGCCAGGTGCTTGGCCGGCTGCAAAAGTACAGGTTGAAGGTGAAGCCCCAAAAATACTACCTGTTTCGCACACAAATAGAGTACCTGGGGCATGTGGTCTCTGCCAAGGGCATGATGCCATCTGCGGAGAAGGACTCTGCGATACAGGAGTGGCCTACTCCCGAGACAGTGAAAGATGTGCGGGCCTTCTTGCGGATGGCCGGATGCTACCATCGCTTTGTGAAAAATTTCGCCCTCCGAGCTCGAGCCCTGCAGGACCTACTAAGAGGAGTCTCCTCTGGTGCCAACAACAATAAGGTACAGTGGCGAGAATCGCAGGAAGAAGCTTTCAGAGACTTTAAAACCACACTCTCAGAAGCCCCTATGTTAGCCAATGCGGATGTCTCGCAACCGTTCATTCTGCACACTGATGGGAGCTTACACAGGTTGGGGGCTGTGTTGTCACAGATGCAGGACGGCCGGGAGAGGGTGATCGCCTTTGGCAGCCGATCACTCCATGACTCCAAAAAGCAATCCTGACAACTACAGGTCCTTTAAACTCGAGCTCCTGGCGGTGGTGTGGGGCATGATGGAGCGATTCGCAGAGTACCTAGCGGGATCTGAGGTGGTGGAACGAACAAACAACAACCCCGGTTCACCTTGAAAACGCCAAACTGGGAACCCTGGAGCAGCGGTGGGTAGCCAGGATGGCCAAGTTCAAATACAAAATTGTTTACAAGAGAGGGGCAGAGAATGTCCACACCGATGCCTTGTCCCAGATCTGGCGCTCCATCCCAGGACGGAGCCGGGATGAAGAGCTAGAGGGAGAGGAAACACCGTATTCCCTAAAACCCGACGAGACCACAGCAGTGACAAGAGAGCAGTCCTGTACAAAAACTCCTGGAGGCATCCTCAATCAATCCCGGGATGAATGGATATGCTAGCAACAAGCAGATAGTGAAATCAGCGTCCTTCGCCAGTGGGTCACCCAAGGACAACTTCCCAATGACGCTCAAAGAAAAACACTTTCTATGGACGCTGTGCTAATGCTCCGTCAATGGGAAAAACTGGTGCTCAAAAAGGGATTTTTGCATCGTAAAACAACTCTACAAACCGAACCCACCGTAGCTTGGCAAGTGGTGGTGCCAGGAGCCCTACTTACTGACATTGCTCGGGAGGCTCATGAGAAAGGGGCTCATTTTGGCATACAAAGGACTTTCCAGTGGCTACAGCGAATAGCCTACCATCCCCGGTTACAAGCCGTAGTATAAAAAGGTGTGCCGAGCGTGCCGCTTATGTGAGTTGACGAAACCACCAGAACAACGAGCCCCCTTACAAACAATTGTAACCACCGCGCCCTTTGAACTGTTAATGGTGGATTACTTAACCATTGGCCCGGCTCATCAGGAATATGAACACTGCTTAGTCATGGTGGACCATTTTACCAAGTTTGCCGAAGTGGTCCCCACCCGGGATCAAACAGCAGAATCGGCCGCTTACGCTATCTGTAAAAACTTTAACCAAGTGTATGGCTGCGCGCAACACATCCACTCAGACCAAGGGGCCTGTTTCCTGGGTAAAGTGACGGAGGAACTGCATTGCCTGTACGGCATTGACAAGTCCCGGACCACACCATATCACCCGCAGGGGAATGGGGCCTGCAAACGGTTCAACCAGACTCTAATTCAAATGTTATGGAACCTGCAAGATGACCAGAAAGCCCGTTGGCCTGAATACGTCCCCAAACTGGTCTGGGTATATAACAACCGGGTACATCGGGTCACCGGGTACACCCCATACACGCTACTCTTCAGTCGGGAAGGCAAGGGAATTACTGAGGTGGAGGTGGATCCCGAGGAAGAACGGTCATGGGCGGGGGTTCACTCCTGGGTCCGGGACCACCGGTATCGTCTGCAGACCCTACACAGATTAGTGCAGACTAAGCTCCAAGATCTGGATCACCCTGAAAAGCCCACGTCACAGCCCATTGAATTTCAAAAAGGAGAGTGCGTGCTTGTACGAGATCAACGACCCCAAAGCAAATTGAGCCATCGATGGGAGACAGTCCCTAAAAAATTCTACGCCGAGTAAGTCCACGAAGGCAACGTGCCGAAACGCACATTGGGGTGGGCATCTATCTGGGTTACCAGGAGCAGTACAAATTGTAAGTGATTATGAGCACTGGGCAGTTATTAGTCTTTATTAAGTCTATTATTGTGCCAGTCCTGGTTATACGCATACTATATTCACACACTATTTAGTTCGGTTGATATTTCTTAGTGTTCTGAGTGATCTTATTATGTATTGACACCTATTGTGTCTCTTATGCACCTGCACATATGCACTTTGGTCTGAATATTATGTTTTTTGCACATGAGTAATTTTATAATAATAGTTTATTATTTTTTAGCACTCTAAATATCTGTATGCTAATACACCTGGATTATATTGCCCCTTTTCTTTAGCATATATGTGAATATACCTTTGCATTGTTTTTAACTGGAATTCCTTTGTTTACATCTATATTATTATAGTAAAATATACCTTTTATATTGGACTTATGGTCATTGTGTGTGTTCTCTTGGTTGCATTTCTGAAGGGAGCCGGCACCTCTGATTCTGTACAGCAACCTATGGAGCCTTGTTCTGAGAATGATGCTTCATAGGTCACTTCTGGTCATGTCTCACAAGCAATGATGTTACTGATGTCATCGAGCATAAGACATGGATGGGAGTGAAGTGTCATTCTCAAAACAACACTCTATAGGTTGTTGTACAGACCTGTATTTTTTGATAATAGGTGAATGAGGAAGTATTTCTTGTTTATATTTATTTAATTCTCTCTTTTGATGTCTTTCAGGTCCCCATTTTCGGACTACTTTGGATTCCCAGGACTACTTCAGATCTTCATGGGGGGGTTGTTTGTTTATTTATTAAATATGAGGTGTGGGGGAGTGTTTTTTTAAATAAACTAATTTATATGTGTATGCTTTTCTTTTAAATTACTGGGATACTAATGGGGCTGTCTGATAGACAACCTCTCCATTACTAACCCCCGAGCTTGATGTCAGTTGACATTAAAAAGCTGACATCAACCCCATAAACCATTACCCTGATTGGACCACACCAGAGAAATCTCATGTGATGAGCCAATTCTGAGGCAGCTGCGGGCTGATATTTTTATGCTGGGAAGGACAAGATAACCAGGGACCTTCCCAGCCTTATAATATTATCTAATAGCTGTCTACTTTACCTTGGCTGGTTATGAAAATTAGGGGGACCCCACGTCATAAAAAGGCACTAAAGGGTGCTAGTTTGTTATATGTAGTGGGCTTGTGACATTAAATATCTACAGGACATCCATCTATTCTAGCTATCTATCTATCTATCTATCTATCTATCTATCTATCTATCTAACATCTATCTATATATATATATATATATTTTTTTTTTATCTATATCTGTATTTAAGATTGGTTTATTAGTTTGTAAACTAGTTTCAAATTACATTGAGAATTACAGTACGTAAAAGACGATGTTAAAAAACGCATTGCATACGGTTTGTATACGCATGTCATACGGATGTCAACGGATGCTAGATGATAAAAATTGCATTATACTTGCATGACATTGCCCTACTTTTCTGTATCAACATCGGAGTGTTTTTTTTTTCCACAGATGAGAGCGAGCCCTTTATTTGTCACTATGTGGTGGTATTATTTGTACTTTTGGTCTTGCAATAAATCTTAATTTAATTCAACTTAAGGCAATAAAATAGAGACCCCCATCTGGTGAAGTGTGTGGGGGGCAGCATATGCTTGTGTACTTTCAAACAGCGTGAATTTATCTAATCTTTCTTGTTCTGATATCCAAGAGCTCCCACTTTTCCACATGATATTCATATATATGTTCTGTTAACTTTCTAAAATTGTGGTTAATGCAATATTCTAATATAAACTGTACGTCCATGCTCACTTAAATGAGGTTAGTCATATTTTCTACATGAAATAAGCACATTGTGATATGCTCTATTTAATGACAATATTGAAGGACAGGCGTGTGTCTCTGCATAGAGCAGCAGACATTTTGTTGATTGTTAAGTTCAATTTTACTGATACTTCTCTATGGATTTAATTACCTATAATGCATTTATCGACTGATGGGAAAACTGCAGCTCGTTGTTGCCATCTAGAGGCTAGGTGTAATACATTCACCAGCAAGCCGATGAAAAGGCACATTATATACATTGATAATACAACGCTTTATAGAAAAGTGTCCTAAGTTACCAAACCCCTCTTCATTGCTTCATAGACAGTTGCTTCTCACAAAATTAAAATATCATCAAAAAGTTAATTTATTTCAGTTCTTCAATGCAAAAAGTGAAACTCATATAATATATAGAGTCATTACAAATATAGTGATCTATTTCAAGTGTTTATTTCTGTTAATGCTGATGATTATGGCTTACAGCCAATGAAAACCCAAAAGTCATTATCTCAGCAAATTAGAATACTTTATAACACTGGCTTGAAAAATGATTTTAAAATCCGAAATATTGGCCTACTGAAATGTATGGTCGGTAAATGCACTCAATACTTAGTCAGGGCTCCTTTTGCATCAATTACTGCATCAATGCGGCATCGCATGGAGGTGATCAGTCTGTGGCACTGCTGAGGTGATATGGAAGCCCAAGTTGCTTTGATAGCAGCCTTCAGCCAGTCTGCATTGTGGGGTCTGGTGTCTCATCTTCCTCTTAGATTCTCTATGGGGTTAAGGTCAGACGAGTTTGCTGGCCAATCAAGCACAGTGATACTGTTGTTTTTAAACCAGGTAGTGGTACTTTTGGCAGTGTGGACAGGTGACAAGTCCTGCTGGAGAATGAAATTTCCATCTCCAAAAAGTTTCATTTTTTCTTGTTAGTGATTAAAAAAATTCTGAATATTGTAAAAATAGTAACACAAAAGATGCTTCAAGTTCACAAAACTCCAGAGAAAACGATAGATTTCTTGATTGATAAAAAACACAAAAATACATAGTGTGAACCTCCGAGGAGGAGGAGGTGCGATGTCCACAAATAGAAATCTATGAAGCACAGCTGGATGCCATGGCAGTCTATCGTGTTGTGAGAGGGCCAATGGGCGCTGAAATTGACGGGCCATGAAGATCTCTGCATTTGCATGTTGCTTTTGAATGTGGAATTCCTAATTGAAAAATGCATAGGATGAAATCCACGCAATAAGCCACTAGAATGTAATTTTACCTGCAACAGAAACCACACAGCTTTTTTTCAGCCATATGTGAATATACTCTGAAAGTCCATCTCTATATCATGGCCTAATTGCACTTCGCAGATAAGGAGTAACCTCCATTTCTTCTGCTGCACTTGTGTTCCAGTTAATAAGTCATTGCTCAGGTGTAGACAAAGCCTTGACCTGGTCCTGTCATATCCGTGACAGATGTAATCACAAAACCTACTGACTGATTGATCCAACGTTAGATGTCAAATTGCAATGTTGCCTGCTGACTGGAGCTCTGCATCGTCTATTAGCAATTTGAGTTCAATGGAGAAAAAGTCAAATTCATATATTGTGCCCTAAAACCATATAATAATCACAAGAATGCCAAACTGAGAAGAGAGCAGCAGAAATAACAGAGAAGGCAGAATAACATGGTGTCTAAGAGGAGAACATCTAAGCATGGGGCAAAAAGTGAGCCAGCTTGTCGCAACTGAAGCAACGTCATTGAGAAGCGGAACAGAACAGCGCTGGACACTGGAGGGAGAGCGGTAGGTGAGTATATTAATGCACTCACATTACATTACATGCACAAATACACACATTTAATAGAAAAATATAGCTTGGAGTGCTTACAGAAGCTGCAATAAATCCTAGGGAGGTTGCAAGACCACAGACTCAAGATCAAACCCAGGATTTGACAATTGTTTCAACACTGGATAAAGTACTTTGGACATGTGGTCAGCAAGGTGGACGCCATCCAGAAGTGGCTTCGGATGAAAACTCCCAGGAGGTGCAAGCTTTTCTACTACTGGCCGGATACTGTCAAAAGTTTATACCCAAGTTCACTCATTTGACTGTCCTCCATCGAGTGGGGACCATGGCAGCATGAAGCCTTTGAAGGTTTGAAGAAGGCTCTGACCAGTGATCCTGTTCTGGCATATGTGCAGTTCGATGCTCCTTTTTTGTTGTGCACTGACGGGATGGACGCAAGAGAATAATTGCTTACAGCAGCCAGTCTTTGAGGGAAGAGTTCAGAATGACTGTCCGGACCTACAGAGCTTGAAAGAGTGGGTCCGAATAGCACGCCCATTTGACCCCAAAGGACTAGAAGCTACTAAGGCACTGAGATAAGCTGAGTGTTCCCCAGGGGCTTTTGTGTCGAACTGTTGAAGTTACAGTATCAACAGCAGATAGTCCTTCCCATATCATTGGGGCCAGCGGCCACCTGGGAAGCCCATAAGAGGGGTGTGCACTTCGGAAGCGATAAAACGTACAGGTGGCTCCAGAATCTGGTATATTGCTCTGACTTAAGAGACATGGTAACCAAGGTATGTCTCAGGTGCCGGTTTTTCAGGTTGAGAAAGAGCCCTGAGCAGCGGGCCCCTCTCCAGACTATTCCAACATCTGTGCCCCTAGAGATCCTGATGATTGACTATGTACAGATTTGGTATTCTGTCTCAAAACACTCATACTGTCAGGTCATGACAGATCATTTCATAAAAAGAAGCAGTGGCCGTACCCACCAGAGACCGGATGGCAGAGTCGGCAGCTGAGGCGGTCTTCAAGCACTTTATACAAGTGTTCGGATGTCCACAAAGAATTCTTTTGGATCAGGGGGCATGCTTCCAGGGCACCCTGATGACCGAGGGGCATCAAGCGTTCCTACACAACCCCATACCATCCCCAAGGGAACAGGGCATGCAAGTGGATTAACCGCATCCTGCACCTCCAAATGCTGAGGAGTCTGGAGGATGCCCGGAATACTTACCAGAATTAATGTGGGCCTATAACATCAGGGTACACAGCACCACCGGCTACTCACTACATATGCTCATATTCTGGAGAGCACGCTGAGAGATGAAGGATCTCCACATGCCCTATCTAATGGGCCCACAACGTAGAGATACCAACACATGGGCACAAGAGCACAGGTGGCTGAGGGCGGTGCCCAAGGTTGTGGGGGAGAGTCTGAGACTAGTGGTGCACCCCAACTCGCAGCTCGTGCAGAAAGACGAGTATTTTCCAGAGCAATCGGGTTACATTCAGGGCCCAGAGGCCTTCTGGGAACTTGGATGGGCAGTGGGAGGCAGTCCAATATGAGGTGAAAAGGACGGTAGACCCGACCATCCTGGTATATGAGGTAGAGTCAGCAGGGACTGGATGACCCTCGTGGAATCTCCACCACAAAATGTTGAGACACTGCACCTTTGAACAGCCTATGGCCGTGGCGGAGGTACCTACCCCTACCTTGAAAGCAGCAAAACCTCCCTTGGATAAGAACCTATTTTGTTCTGATCTCTTCAGCAGTATCTCGTTGGGTCCATGGCCGTGAAACTCCCCAGATCTCAGCCCCATTGAGAATTTGTGGTCAATCGTCAAAAAAGGGAGAATAAAGAAAATCACAAAATCTCTTATAAAATCCAAACACTGATTAGATAGGAATGGGTGGTCATCAATCACAATTTAGCCAGAAGAGGATATCCAGCAACCAGGATGAATAGCAGAATTCTTGAAAAAAAGGGTCAAAACTATAAATATTGAGTTTTTGCACAAACTTTATGTATTTGCAGGGGTGTAACAACTGTGGCCGCAGAGGGTGCAACTGCGACCAACCCTTACAGGAAAGGGACCTGAAAACGCCAGCACCAAGTTCTCCTGGATGTGGTTTCTCAAACGCACATTCAGCTGAAATGCATTGAGATGCAGAGAGACACTGGCTTCCTGCACCACTTCAATTGCTATACACTCCGCCAGTCTACCAGAGGCAAATGTCATTGCCATGCGCCGCCCCACCTCTCTGCGACAACAAAAGCAGGGAGAATTCCTCTTGCCATGGAAGAAAGGAGAGGTAAGAAGAATTGTTTTTTTTTTTTTTTTAAATGTCTTGGAAAAGAGCATCAGGATGGGGGACATCGTTACATAATGAGGGCAGATTGGAGGACATTATAATACCATGAATTGTTATTAAAATACTAGAAATAGGACCGATGTTATTGCATCGGGAGGCGGGCGACCAATCACATCAGCTGCTAGCTGTATTCAAATCTGGCACCAATACCACTAGCAGCTGATTGGTCTCCTGCCTTGGCGGGGGATTCAAATCCCGCACGGCACGCATATTGGCTCAGACTTCAGGCGGCTCAGCCAATGAGCGGTGCCGAGCCGGATTGAAATCCCCTGACAAAACCGTGAGGCACCGCTCATTGGCTGAGCTGCCAGCGGCTGAGCCAATGAGCGGCGCGCAATTCAAATCCCCCCCAAAGCCATGTGGCACCGCTCAGCCAATGAGCGGTGCTGCGCGCCTTGGCGGGGGATTTGAATCCCGCGTGGCACTGCTCATTGGTTCAGCCGGCGTGGTGGGGTATTTGAATCCCGCGCTGCTCATTATCTGAGCACCAGGGGCGCTCAGCCAATGAGTGGTGCCACACGACTTGGTGGGGGATTCAAAGCCCGCATGGCACCGCTCATTGGTTTAGCCAGCGGGTTAGGGGATTTGAATTCCGCGCCGCTCATGGCTCAGCTGGCAGGCGGCTCAGCCAATGAGTGGTGCCGCGCAGCTTTGGTGATGAATTTGAATCCCGCCCGGCACCGCTCATTAGCTCAGCTGGTGGGGCAGGAGAATTGAATCCCACGCAGCTCATTGGTTGAGTGCCAGGTGTGCTCAGCCAATGAGCGGTGCCGCGCGGGTTGGTGGGGGATTCAAATCCCGTGCAGCATCGGCTGAGCCAATAAGCAGTGCAGCGTGGCTTTGGCAGGGGATTTGAATCCCGCGGCGCTCAGCCAATGAGTAGTGCCACGCGACTTTGGCGACGTATTCAAATCCAGCGCGACACCGGTTTAGCCAATGAGCGGTGCCACACGGCTTTGGTGAGGGATTTGAATCCCGCGCTGCTCATTGGCTGAGCGCCGGGGGAATTCAAATCCCCGGCCGCCATATCGGGATACCCATAACTTGAGTGTTCTAATATGGCGGTCGGCGTAGTTCCGATGCGAGCTGCTCATCTCCCGGCTGCATCGCCGCTGTACTCCCTGCTGCGGAAGATGAGCCGCTGATCTCCCGACGGAATAGCAGTGCCGTTTTTGTCACTTCCGGCCTGTGTGACGAGTGTGACGCCGGCCTATGGTAGAAAGTGGGACATGTAATTACTGAATAAGGCCTCTTTCACACATCAGTTTTTTGCAATCAGGCACAATCCGTCCAATTTCTAAAAAGATGGATCCAGCGTAGATTGTGAAAAACTGATGTGCCGGATCCGGTTTTTAGCCGGATCCGTCGTGAACTTTTGAAATGTATTGTACGCATGTCTGGCACAGAGGAAAGAGAGACCTTGGTTTTCGGGTTCCAGGCATGCGTAGATGAACAAAACGGAGTCTAGTGGCCCAATCAGTCCTATGTCTGATCCGCCACCCATAGACTTGCATGACCAAGCCTGACGTGCCGTTTCAGCCGCTGTCCATTGTTTCCGGTAGAAAAAAAAAAGTTACATGATGCGTCCTGTCTGGCTACCGGAATTAAAATCTATGACGGATCCGGCAGAAAACGGACGAAACGCAATGACATGCGGTGCGATCCGGCGCTAATGCATGTCAATGAGAAAAAAACGGATCCGGCGGTAAAAAAAACTGATCTGTTTTTTTCAAAAACTGCCGGATCGCGCCTGACGGCAAAAAACTGATGCATGAAAGAGTCCTAAGTCAAACTTGGTGATATTATTACTGTATGGATGGGGCCAAATAAGGGACATTATTACAGTATGGGGACCAGAATAGGGAGCACTATTACTCGACAATGGGGGACATTAATAATATTCCCACTTGCTGCCAATACATTACTATATTTTAATTAATGGAGCCCTAATATAGGATGTTCCAAGTACATAGAGGCATAAAAGTTGGGCACTATTATTGTACACCGTGTTCCAAATTATTATGCAAATTGGTTGTTGGTTGGTTGTCATAGCGCTTTTTTTTTGTTTTTTGTAAATGAAACCCATTGATGGTACTGTGTCTCAGGGTTCTTTGGATCACTGAAATCAATCTCAGATACCTGTGATAATTAGTTTGCCATCTGAGCCCAATAAAAGGAAAACTGGATGTTCCACACTATTAAGCAGGCCAGAGTTTTCAAGTAACATGGGAAAGAAAAAGGATCTCTCTGCTGATGAAAAGCATCAAATAGTGCAATGCCTTGGTCAAGGGATGAAAACATTAGATATTTCCCAAAAACTTAAGCGTGATCATCGTACTGTTAAGAGATTTGTGGCTGATTCTGAGCACAGACATGTTCGTGCTGATAAAGGCAGAAAGAGGAAGGTTTCTGCCAGGCAAGTTCATCGGATTAAGAGAGCAGCTGCTACAAAGCCATTACAAACCAGCAAACAGATATTTGAAGTTGCTGGTGCCTCTGGAGTCCCTTGAACCTCAAGGTGCAGGATCCTTCAAAGGCTTGCTGTGGTGAATAAACCTACTATTCGGCCACCCCTAAACAGTGCTCACAAGCATAAACGGTTGCAGTGGGCCCAGACATACATGAAGGCTAATTTTCAAACAGTCTTGTTTACTGACGAGTGTCGAGCAACCCTGGATGGTCCAGATGGATGGAGTAGTGGACGGTTGGTGGATGGCCACCATGTCCCAACAAGGCTGCGACATCAGCAAAGAGGTGGAGGAGTCATGTTTTGGGCCAGAATCATGGGGAAACAGTTGGTAGGGCCCTTTAAGGTTCCTGAAGGTGTGAAAATGACCTCTGCAAAGTATATAGAGTTTCTGACTGACAATTTTCTTCCATGGTATAAAAAGCAGAAAAGTGCCTTCAGGAGCAAAATCATCTTCATGCATGACAATGCACCATCTCATGCTGCAAAGAATACCTCTGAGTCATTGGCTGCTATGGGCATAAAAGGAGATAAACTCATGGTGTGGCCACCATCTTCCCCTGACCTCAACCCTATAGAGAACCTTTGGAGTATCATCAAGCAAAAGATCTATGAGGGTGGGAGGCAGTTCACATAAAACAGCAGCTCTGGGAGGCTTCATGCAAAGAAATTGTAACGAATGGAAGCGGAGGCAGAGATGGTGAAGTTCACATTCGTCTTTATTTTTTAATGTGGAACCTCAAGACCGCGGTCCGGGGGGTTCCGAAGGGGGCGTGACTAGTGAGCCCCGGGTACCCGTAGTAAGGCCCCTCGAACAGGAACAGAATGGAATGCCCAGAGGACACAGGTGCTACCTCCAGTTAGACCCCGGACACGTGGCAGCTGTCCCAGAGGGACCAAAAGAATAACAGGTATATAACAGAGACCGTGGAGGGTTTTTGACGGAGATGAGGAAGGTCCTGGTCCAGAGTGGATGGTGGCAGGCTGGCTCCAGTGACCTTGTCACAGTCCACGGATTCGGATGGCTGATGGCGGAACGGGATGACACTTGCGCCAGTAATAACTGAGATTGACCAAGTTAGCCGGATACGGGTTACCAAAGATCTGTGGAGACAAATAGCATGAGCGAAGCACAGAGACTGCAGACGCAGCGCAGACAGATCAGGAACAGAACCGGATGTAGCAATGATAGAACACGTTGCTCCGGCACTCCTCTTATGGTGGAGTGACCAGATATAGTACTGAGTGCGCTGCCATTGGTTAATTGACTATTTCAAAAAATGCACGCTGCCCCTTTAAGAGAGACGGTGGGCGCAGCCTCGCGTCCTAAGCAATCTTCCTGGAGGCCTGCTGGCAGCGTGCCAGGAACTGGAGGAAGACGCAGGACGCTGAGGAGCAGATGGAGCAGGAGACTTCAGCGTGCGCACAGACTGCTGCAGAGGGACAGCTAGAGGAGCAGGTGAGTGACCAGGACGGAGTGCAGAGCCAGCACGGGGACCGAGTGTAACAGTATCCCCCTCTTTACCCCCCTCTTTTTCAAGCCTGCGTGAAATCTTTTAAGAAGAAGAGGAGCCTGGATGTTCTCTTTAGGCTCCCAAGACCTCTCCTCAGGACCAAAACCTTTCCAGTCCACCAGGTAATAGATCCTACCTCTTACTTTCTTAGAGGCCAAGATATGTTTTACCTCAAAAACATCATCCTCAGAAACCGGATCTGGAGTGGTACCCGGGTCCTTAAAGAAGGAGCTCAACACTACTGGTTTGAGGAGGGAAACATGAAAGGAGTTAGGTACACGTAGAGAATTAGGCAATTTCAGTTTGTAAGAGACCGGGTTGATTTGTCTCAAGACTTCAAAGGGACCAATGAAACGGGGACCCAATTTGTACGATGGTAACTTCAAACGGATGTACTTGGAAGAGAGCCATACCTTGTCTCCTGGACGAAAGATGGGAGCCTCCAAACGTCTTTGTCCGCATGCCTTTTCATACGTTGGTAGGCTTTCTCCAAAGCAGACCTGGTATCTCTCCAAATGTTCGAGAAATCTTTAGACAAGGTATCGACTGCCGGAACATCAGACAATCCAGAGATAGGAAGAGGAATTCCGGGTTGGAGTCCAAACACAATCTGAAAGGGAGATTTTCCAGAAGATTCACTTACTTGGTTGTTGTAGGAGAATTCCGCCCAGGGCAGTAATTCTACCCAGTCATTATGATGAGCGTTGATGAAGTGATGCAGGTATCCAGCCAGGATTTGATTGATCCTCTCCACCTGCCCATTGGACTGGGGATGGTATGCAGAAGAAAAATCTAGTTCAATTTTTACCATTTTACAGAGTGCTCTCCAGAACTTAGAGGTGAACTGGACGCCCCTGTCGGACACAATGTGGAGAGGAAATCCATGTAGACGGAAGATGTGCTGAATGAAGTGAGCGGCCAGTTCTGGAGCAGACGGGAGACCAGATAGTGGATTGAAGTGGGCCATTTTAGAGAAGCGGTCCACCACAACCCATACCACTGAGCAGCCAGAAGAAATGGGAAAATCCGTGATGAAACCCATCGCGATGTGCTGCCAGGGAGCGGACGGGATCGGAAGAGGCAGAAGCCTGCCGGCTGGTAGATGTTTATCAGTCTTGTTACGGGCACATGAAGGACAGGCTGCGACGAACTCCTGGATATCCTTGCCCATGGTAGGCCACCAGTAGTAACGGGAGATGAGTTGCTGAGTCTTTTTCTGACCAGCATGGCCAGCCAACTTAGAAGAATGACCCCACCGCAGAACACGATTACGATCAGAAGCGGACAGGAGAGTCTTCCCTGGCGGAAGCCGGGCAAGATCAGTGGAGGCAACAGAGACTAACCTAGAAGGTTCAATAATGTGCTGAGGTTCTTCCTCCAGTTCAGGAGGCAAAAAGGCTCTGGAGAGTGCGTCTGCCTTGATGTTCTTGTCAGCTGGACGGAAATGAAGTACAAAATTGAAACGGGCAAAAAACAATGCCCAGCGGGCCTGACGGGATTCAGCCTTAGAGCAGATTGGACATAGGCAAGGTTTTTATGATCGGTGAATATGACTACCTGGTGATGAGCTCCCTCAAGAAGAGGTCTCCATTCTTGCAGAGCCAATTTGATAGCCAACAGTTCGCGATCACCGACAGAGTAGTTCCTTTCTGCAGGAGAAAAAACCTTGGAAAAAAAAACACAAGAGATCATCCGCCCGGTAGATGACTTCTGGGTGAGAACTGCTCCTGCACCTATGGAAGAAGCGTCAACCTCAAGAAAAAATTGCTCATTAGAATTTGGACGATGGAGAACGGGTGCGGAAGCGAAGGCTTTTTTGAGAGAAACAAAGGCCTCTTCTGCCTCGGAGGACCATTCCTTAGAGTTTACACCTTTCTGGGTTAAGGCTGTGAGAGGAGCCACTTGGGTGGAAAAGTGTGAAATGAATTGCCGGTAGTAGTTGGCGAACCCCAGGAACCGTTGTATGGCTTTTAGCCCAGACGGACGAGGTCACTTGAGAACAGCAGACAACTTCTCCGGGTCCATCTTTAATCCTGTGGAAGATACAATGTACCCAAGGAAAGGCAAGGAAGACTGCTCAAAGAGGCATTTCTCATATTTGGCATATAGCCTGTTCTCTCTCAGTCTTTGTAAGACCAGGCGTACTTGCCTCCGGTGTGACGCCAAGTCTGCAGAGAAAAATCAAAATATCGTCCAGGTAGACCACGACACAAGTATAGAGCAGGTCCCTGAAAATGTCATTAACAAATTCCTGAAAGACCGCAGGTGCATTGCTTAGGCCAAATGGCATTACCAGGTATTCATAGTGGCCGTCACGGGTGTTGAAGGCTGTTTTCCATTCGTCTCCCTCTCTGACTCGGATCAGGTTGTAGGCCCCTCTGAGATCCAATTTGGTGAAGATCTTGGCCCCTCGGAGATGATCAAACAGTTCTGAAATAAGAGGTAATGGATACCTGTTTTTTACCGTGATCTGATTTAGACCCCAGTAGTCGATACAGGGCCGCAAGGATCCATCCTTCTTCTTCACAAAGAAGAATCCAGCTCCTGCCGGTGATGATGACTTTCGGATAAATCCTCTTGCCAGATTCTCTTGGATGTAGTCCGACATAGCCTGAGTCTCTGCCTGCGAAAGAGGATAAACTCTCCCGCGAGGAGGAGATGCTCCAGGAAGAAGCTCTATCTGACAGTCATACGACCTGTGTGGAGGTAGTCTCTCAGCCTCCTTTTTCCCAAAGACGTCAGAGAAGGACCAATAGGCAGAAGGCAACCCTGGCAGGGTATCAGGCTGGACTGGAGGCGAAACAGGTTGAATCCGGGTTAAGCAACGATTCATGCAGGTATCTCCCAACACAGAACTTCTCCAGTTTTCCAATTTAGGACTGGTTCATGTATCTGGAGCCAAGGTAAACCTAAAAGCATGGGATGGGACAAACCGGGATATACATAAAATCGCATTCTTTCAGCATGCATTAGACCTACCCGGAGTTCCACCAACTCGGTTTGAAACTGGACGGGCTCGGTCAGTGGTTTGCCATCTACGGCGGTCACCCGCAACGGATCAGGAAGACGCTGGACTGGTACACGGTAATGATCCACAACCGCCTGCTGGATGAAGTTCCCTGCAGCTCCAGAATCCAGTAGACAATGTTCGTAGAATTTTATTGCTCCATAGCACACAGAGACTGAGATTTGTAATGAGGGAGAGGACTGTTCTCTACCTAGGTTGGCCCCTCCTACCGAACCTAGGCACTGGAGTTTCCCGACATTTTTGGACAGAAATGGATCTGATGCTCAGAACTACCGCAGTAGTAACAACTTCCCTCCTTGCAACGTGCCTCCCTGCGGCGGGTGGCCAAACTTACACGGTCTACCTCCATGGCCTCGGAGGAGGAAGGCAAGGTACCTGTTTTGAACAAACTAGAGTCCAGGTGATAGGACCTTTTGTCCCGCTTGATCTCCATGGAATGCTCCTGAAAACGCAGGTCGATTCGGGTTGCCAAGGATATTAGCTCTTCCAAGATGGTAGGTCTGTCCCGTCCCGCCAGCTCATCCTTGATTCTTCCGGATAGGCCTTCCCAAAAGTTAGCTACCAAAGCCTCATTGTTCCACGACAATTCAGACGAGAGGATGCGGAATTTAACAGCATACTGAGCCACCGTGAGAGTACCTTGGTGCAGGCTAAGCAAGGCAGAAGCGGTCGAAGTGGTGCGACCAGGTTCATCGAAGGCCCTGCGAAAAGCCTCTAGGAAAGATTGAAGATCATTAACCAGCGGATCCCCTCTCTCCCATAGCGGGTTTAGCCAGGCGAGGGCCTCTCCTCTCAGGTGTGACATGATGAAGCCCACCTTGGCTCGGTCAGAATCAAACATGTGCCCCAAGATTTTGAAGTGTAGAGTGCACTGATTGAGAAAACCCCGACACTGAGTAGGATCACCCAGGAAACGGGTAGGAGCCGCCAGGCGGGGACCTTTACTTGCCATGGGAACTGGTACCTGAGTATTGATAGAAGAGTCAGGTGCAGACGAGGACCCCAAGGAATCCATGCGGGTAGACAAGCTGCGTAGATAAGTCGTGATCTTGTCCTGTTGAACTCCTAAACGGGCCACCTCCTGGCACAGATCCGTGGTCGGAGGTCTCTGGGATCCAGCGGGTTCCAAGGCCGGAGCAATCTGTAACGAATGGAAGCGGAGGCAGAGATGGTGAAGTTCACATTCGTCTTTATTTTTTAATGTGGAACCTCGAGACCGCGGTCCGGGGGCTCCGAAGGGGGCGTGACTAGTGAGCCCCGGGTACCCGTAGTAAGGCCCCTCGAACAAGACCAGAATGGAATACCCAGAGGACACAGGTGCTACCTCCAGTTAGACCCCGGACACGTGGCAGCTGTCCCAGAGGGACCAAAAGGATAACAGGTATATAACAGAGACCGTGGAGGGTTTTTGACAGAGATGAGGAAGGTCCTGGTCCAGAGTGGATGGTGGCAGGCTGGCTCCAGTGACCTTTTCACAGTCCACGGATACGGATGGCTGATGGCGGAATGGGATGACACTTGCACCAGTAATAACTGAGATTGACCAAGTTAGCCGGATACGGGTTACCAAAGATCTGTGGAGACAAATAGCATGAGCGAAGCACAGAGACTGCAGACGCAGCACAGACAGATCAGGAACAGAACCGGATGTAGCAATGATAGAACACGTTGCTCCGGCACTCCCCTTATGGTGGAGTGACCAGATATAGTACTGAGTGCGCTGCCATTGGTTAATTGACTATTTCAAAAAATGCACGCTGACCCTTTAAGAGAGACGGTGGGCGCGGCCTCGCATCCTAAGCAATCTTCCTGGAGGCCTGCTGGCAGCGTGCCAGGAACTGGAGGAGGACACAGGACGCTGAGGAGCAGATGGAGCAGGAGACTTCAGCCTGCGCACAGACTGCTGCAGAGGGACAGCTAGATGAGCAGGTGAGTGACCAGGACGGAGTGCAGAGCCAGACGGGGACCGAGTGTAACAGAAATACAAGCAGAAACTCTCCAAAAACTCACAAGTTCAATGGATGAAAGAATTGTGAAGGTGATATCAAAGAAGGGTTCCTATGTTAACATGTAACTTGGCCTGTTAGGATGTTTTGGAGTTGAATAGCTTTTAAGTTCAGTGAATGTGACCTCCTAATGCTGCAAATTCCACAAATGAGCATTTTCAGTTCTTTAAAACAGATCAAATGTTCAGAAATTCTACTGTGCCTAATAATTTGGAACAGTGCATTTTGAGTTTATTCATTTTGGAGATTATACTGTTATCATTGGGAGATTTCTTCAATAAAATTCGATGTATACTCTAACGGGTGATGACTTTTATTAGACTGACTGTCATTTGTATCGACCACTTAGGAAAATCAGAGAAAAATATTATTTGCATAATAATTTGGAACATGGTGTATGGGGGCAGAAATGTATGTTACTACTTTATTGTTGCTACTGGGGAGGAGGCATTACTGTTGTATTTGAGGACATTACTTCTGAATGGGGCCACAAAAAGGAATTGTAATATTGGATGGAGGCCAAAAAAGGGATCATAAGCATAAATACTGTACAGGTGCTAGTTTTCTACTGTGAAGGAGTCACAAAGAGAGACATCACTACTGTAATATATTATATTTTTGCAGATTATATTACATGGGGGAACAAAAGGCAGGTACTGTTACTGTGCAGGACACCAGGTTAATACTATAAATCTTTTTTTTTTCTGGAAAAAGTGTGGAGGGTGCTATTGAAGTGATCAGCCATAGATGCATGTGTGCTACTTGATGAGTCCTGGCTGGAAGAAGTCATAGCAGTCAGCGACAGATGAAGAAGAAAAGCAAAAAATAAGGACTTTATTTAGATGAATTACCGGTCAGTCATGGGATTTACCATATACAATATATGATCTACAGAGCTCCTGTGTATAATGTCACTGGTAGTAATATTAATGGTAGTACAGTGATTTTTGATAATGGTCAGTATGGTGGTATTATTCAGTTACTGAGGGTGTGCATTCTTTATATGTGATATTATTGGCATATTGGTCTTCATATAGTAGATTTGGTTCATTAGCAGGATGGTGGTTATACTCAGACACTATGTGATTACAAGAGAATATATGGTCACTATGTGGCGGTCATTATGTAGCGGTCATTATGTGGCTGCCATTATGTGGCGGTCCCCCTTTATGTGGTTTATTACTGGTATATTTGTTTTGGTATCGCAATCTTATCCAGTAACAGTATAATGCCATTTGTTATTTGATGCTGTTACTTAGAAGTATTACTTAGAAAATGATCTTATTGACATGTTTTCTATTGGATAAATATATTTTATCTGTATTCTTTTTTTTATGGGGGGAGCGAGCACATATGTCTTTATAGCATATAGAACGACCCGTACCTCTGACCAACATGCTGTTAGGGCCCAAGTTTAAATTTTGTACCAGGGCCCGCTAAAAGTTTTTATAAACTTATGAAATTCTCTTAATTGTATTTCAGTAATGATAAAAACATCTGCCGAAAAGATGATGATTGTACAATAAGAGTAGTTTATATATAGTAATTTGTGTGAATAAACCATAAGAGGACCGCATACACAAGAGAATGGCATATAGGTTATGCGGATATGCTGCTAACACTTCTCAGCTGGCCTATTTGCACACGATCCGCCTATATGCTGGAGGGCGACCCATGGCTCTGTTATTTACTGTCTCTAATGCAAAAAGATGAAAGTGCATTTAATTCCTACAACAAAGGAGACATTTATATGCTAACTCCTCAACTTATAGAAAATGATATCCAGGTAGCAGACACGGTCATAAATCAATTATTAATACAAGTAAAATGCTGGATATTCTAATGACATTGTAAAAGTGAATGTCTTCTTTGCAACATTGCAGAACACATTGTGACTTCTTTCCTTAGGATAGGCGATCATCGTTTGATTAATGGAGGTCACTGAACAGCACAATTAAGGGTCACAGTGTTCCCCCTCCCTCTCTCTATGGAAATAAGCATGAACACAAGTCCATAATCTGCATAAGAATAATCTGTATCGAGCATTATATTATTACTTATATTGCTGTTTCTCTTGCAAAATACACTTCAGAATGTCCATAGGTAAATCCTGAATGTGTGGCTAAGGGAAACAGTAGCAGGTTTTAAAATGTTTAGTTTTATAACAAATTAAAGGGAGTGTCATTGAACTTTGCAAAGACGCCAGTTAATTTATATACCTAGTTTCCTGTCCTGGAGGTTATATATCTATTTTGCAGCTGCGTGCAAGAATCATCCTTTAAATCCTGCCACCTATTGGAAATATCAATCCTAAAAGTCAATATTGTCCCTTTAACGAGCCTTGCCACATGACTTAGGATAAAAGCCAAACCAGAGATTTTATTGCAGACACGTGTTTCGGGATGTTGCCTCTCCTCTGTGCGAAGCAAGAGGCCTGATTTGCCTGCATGAGAGGCTTAAGACTGGGACATGTAGACATGTCACTCAACACAAGAAGAGATGTTATTCCTTAGACCCTAGTCCTCATGCAGCCAAATCAGATCCCTTACTTTGCACTGAGGAGCGGTAGCACCCCAAAACACGTGTCTGTAAATAGAGATTCTGGTTTGGCATTTATCCTAAGTCATATGGCAACGCTGATTGAAGCAGAACTCCAGAACTTTTATTTCAGTGCTGGAGTGGTGCTACGTAACTAAATTCCTTGACCCTAATAATATACTTACCAGCTGTCTTGTGACCGCAATTTCTGACTGACCGGAGGTCAGAGGTAATGATCACAAGCTCCCAAGGTAAGTCTATGAGAGCTCCGTTCTCATAGGCACTAGAACTGTAATCCATACATGAATACAGCCGCAGATCTGTATCCTCTACATGAATACATCACCAGATCCTAAATCAGGACATATATTTAGCAATCCCATGACTGACGACATGATCAGGGATACTATAAATTCTCCATTAAATCTCACCTGCTTAACCCAGGAAGAAGTATGGCGCTGCTTCAAAATCACTAAAGTAGACAAATCAGCAGGCCCAGATGCATACACCCCGAGTACTGCAGGAATTAGGTGCTGTGATAGACAGACAATTATTTTTATATTCAAAAAGTCAATAAAAATGGGGTCTGTACCATAGGATGGGCACATAGCAAATGGGGTGCCAATATTCAAAAATGGGACAAAATCTGAGCCTGGAAATTATAGGCCAGTAAGCTTAACTTCTACTGTGGGTAAAATCCCTGAGGGCTTTCTAAGCGATGCTATACTGAAGTATGTCAATAAGAATAACCTCAAAACACAGCATGACCATGGAGGTATGAGGGATCGGTCCTGTTGAAATAATGTTATCAGCTTCTATGAGGAGGTAAGTTCCAGACCGGACCAATTAAATGCAATGGATATTTTCTATATGGACTCTTAAAAGGTGTTCACTATGGTGCCACGCAAAAGGTTGGTTCTTAAAATGAGAGTAATGGGACTAAGTAAAAATAAATGTAACTAGATTAACAACTGGCTCAGTGATAGGAAACAAAGAGTAGTTATTAATGGAACACACTCAGATTGGGTGACAGTTAACTGTGGGGTATTACAGGGATCAGTATTGGGCCCTCTTCTTTTTAAACATAATTATTAATAATCTTGCAGAGGGAATACAGAGTAGTATTTTAATTTTTGCAGATGATACTGAACCTGGCAGGGTAATCAACACAGAGGAGGATAATGCAATGTTACAGTGGGATTTATGTAAACATGAGGCTTGGGCTGAGAAATGGCAATTGAAGTTTAATGTAGACAAATATAAGATCATGAACACAGGCAGAAGAAATAAAATATATACCGTATATACTTGAGTTTAAGCCGACCCGAGTATAAGCTGAGGTACCTAATTTTGCCATGGAAAACTGGGTAAGCTTATTGACTTGAGTATAAGCCAGGTATGCATTGTCCCCTCATCCCTGTCCTGCTCTGTGTGGCTCCCCCGTCCCATCCTTCTATACATTGCTCGCTCCCCCGTCCCATCCTTCTATACATTGCTAGGCTCCCCCAGTTCCATCCTTCTATGTATGGCTCGGCTTCCCATCCTCCTCCATCCTCCTCCGTGCTCCCCTATCCTACTCCGTCCTCCTCAGTGCTTCCCTGTGCTCCCCGTCCTCCGTGCTCCCCCATCCTCCTCCGTGCTCCCCTGTGCTTCACTGTGCTCCCCGTCCTCCTCCGTGCTCTCCCATCCTCCTCCATGCTCCCCTGTCCTCCTCCAAGCTTCCCTGTCCTCCTCCATGCTCCCCCATCCTCCGTGCTCCCTCGTACTCCCCCATCCTCCTCTGTGCTCCCCCGTCCTTCCTTGTCATACACTCCTTGTGCCATCACTGCACGTCTCTGCGTCTCTGTTGTCCCGGCTTCCTGCAGCTCTCCTGTGCTGAGCGGTCACGTCGTACTGCTCATTAAGGTAATGAATATGTACTCCACGCCTATGGGAGTGGAGACGCGTGCATATTCATTACCTTAATGAGCAGTACCATGTAACCGCTCAGCACAGGAGAGCTGCAGGAAACCAGGACAATGGAGATGCAGGGACGTTCAGTGATGGCACGGGGAGGTTCAGTATGATGTCACAGCCGCCGGCTCCTGCCGCTCCCACTCCCCCGCTGGATTTCTGCACAATGACTTGTGTATAAGCCAAGGGGGGCATTTTCAGCACGAAAAATGTGCTGAAAATCTCGGCTCATACACGAGTATATACGGTAATTATTTACTAAATAGTAAAACACTGGGCAAAATTGTCACTGAAAAACACTTGGGCGTATGGGTGCAGAGAAAACTGTATTTACACTTGGGCCTGCAACAGTGACAAGGGGACATCATCCATCATCTAGAGGAAAAGAAAGATGTTTTTATTAATCATCATACCAGAAGCAGATTCTTTGCTGTAAGAGCAGTAAAAAAATTGATGTGTCTGTGATTTTGTTAAGCTGGAGAGATTACAGATTTTTATGATTGTTTTTATCACCCTTGTACAATGGGGACGGAAAGTATTCGGACTACTTTAAATTTTTTACTCTTTATTTCATTGCAGCCATTTGGTAAATTCAAAAGGTTCATTTTTTCTTGCTAATGTACACTCTGCACCCCATCTTAACTGAAAAAAAACATAAATGTAGAAATTTTTGCAAATTTATTTAAAAAAAAAACCTGAAATATCACATGGTCATAAGTATTCAGACCCTTTGCTCAGTATTGATTAGAAGCACCTTTTGAGCTAGTACAGCCATCAGCCTTCTTGGGAATGATGCAACAAGTTTTTCACTCCTGGATTTGGGGATCCTCTGCCATTCTTCCTTGCAGATCCTCTCCAGTTCTGTCAGGTTGGATGATGAAGGTTGGTGGACAGCCATTTTCAGGTCTCTCCAGAGATGCTCAATTGGGTTTAAGTCAGGGCTCTGGCTTGGCCAGTCAAGAATAATCACAGAGTTGTTCTGAAGCCACTCCTTTGTAATTTTAGCTGTGTGCTTAGGGTCATTGTCTTGTTGGAAGGTGAACCTTCAGCCAAGTCAAAGGTCCAGAGCATTCTGGAAGAGGTTTTCATCCAGGATATCTTTATACTTCGCCTCATTCATGTTTCCTTCAATTGCAACCTGTTGTCCTGTCCCTGCAGCTGAAACACCCCCATAGCATGATGCTGCCACGACCATGTTTCACTGTTGGGATTGTATTGTGAAGGTGATGAGCAGTGCCTGGTTTTCTCCACACATACCGCTTAGAATTATCATCACAAAAAGTTCTATCGTCGTCTCATCAGACCAAAGAATCTTATTTCTCATAGTCTGGGAGTCCTCCATGTGTTTTTAGCAAACTCTATGCGGGCTTTCATATGTCTTGCACTGAGGAGAGGCTTGCGTCTCGCCACTCTGCCATAAAGGCCCGACTGGTGGAGGGCTGCAGTGATAGTTGACTTTGTGGAACTTTCTCCCATTTCCCTACTGCATCTGTGGAGCTCAGCCACAGTGATCTTGGGGTTCTTCTTTACCTCTCTGACTAAGGCTTTTCTCCCACGATTGCTCAGTTTGGCTGGACAGCCAGGTCTAGGAAGACTTTTGGTGGTCCCAAACTTCTTCCATTTAAGGATTATGGTGGCCAACTGTGCTCTTAGGAGCCTTGAGTACTGCAGAAATTCTTCCGTAACCTTGGCCAGATCTGTGTCTTGCCACAATTCTGTCTCTGAGCTCCTTGGCCAGTTCCTTTGGCCTCATGATTCTCATTTGGTCTGACATGCACTGTGAGCTGTGAGGTCTTATATAGACAGGTGTGTGCCTTTACAAATCAAGTCCTATCAGTTTAATTAAACACAGCTGGACTCCAATGAAGGAGTAGAACCATCTCAAGGAGGATCACAAGGAAATGGACAGCATGTGACTTAAATATAGTGTCTGAGCAAAGGGTCTGAATACTTATGACCATGTGATATTTCAGTTTTTCTTTTTTAATAAATTTGCAAAAATTTCTACATTTCTGTTTTTTTCAGTCATTATGGGGTGCAGAATGTACATTAATGAGAAAAAAAAATGAACTTTTTTGAATTTACCAAATGGCTGCAAGGAAACAAAAGTGAAAAATTTAAAGGGGTCTGAATACTTTCCGTACCCACTGTATAATTCACAGTGAATACAGCTAATGTCTTCATATAGAATTTATAGTCTGTAAACATATTTCACTTATAATCCTAATGATTTAGTATGGTAGTATCTATTGTGTCAATAAAAAAGTTGGATATCTGATTTTTTTAGAAGCTGTCCAAAAAAAACAAATTATCAAGTTTTCAACTCTGCTCTGGATCAGCATGTTTAGTTATAGGTTGAACTCAAAGGACTTACTTACCAACCTATGACACATCGATGCATCATGGCAATTTTGTGCGCACAAAAACTGTGCATGCGCAATTGCTGTCAGGTGTCATCTGATTCCGTGCATGAGTGGTGCCCGCTCTACACTTTAACCCACTAAATATTGCAATCGATAGCAATTGCAGTATTTATCAGGCAAGAAGAGGGAAGGAGCCCTCTCTACTCTCTGATCTGCTCTCCCACGAAGTCATCGCTAGGAAACAATTGTTGCCATAGTGACCCGATGTCATCATGACGACATTCGGGTCACTAGAGCTAGCAAACTTGCTATATCATATTCAGAGCATGAAGTAGCAAGTTTGTCTGTCAGCACAGCGCTGACAGTTTGTAAAGCATAGGAATGTTCCTACATTCCTATGCTTTACAAGCGATCAGACTGTGGAGCGCAGCCAGGGCCGGGGGTGTTACTCGGTACTGGGCCGGTTCTTAAGGGGATGAGTCACGGCATCGGTGAAACGATCCGTGGCCCTGGGCGTCCAATGAAAATGTTGAATAATATTTATAGAGGATGATTTCAAAGGGAATTAGTTTGCAACGCCATCTGTGGTATTCGGCAAATAAGGTGTTAGCCGACGCTGCAGATTCAGTCCACTGGGGTAGTTGTTGATGCAGCAGAGTTGGTACAGCTCTCCACAGGCAGAGCTATTCCTCAGGGCAGTTGTAGTATGTTAGATGATGGTGGTTGTAGTGCAGATGACGCAGCAATAAATGTGAGGACACCACAGTCTGCAGTCTTCACAGGTTTTACACACAGTTCTGATGTTACAATCCCCAACCGGGGTGCTGTGTCCTCAAGGTCTGTGGTCCAGTCAGCTCTCAGGTAGCTTGGGGTGCAAGTTGCCAGGGTCCCTTAGATGTTCCTTTCCTGGACGTCTCACTATACTGGCTACCGCCTCTCCTGCCCTGCGACTTCACACACAGTGTCTTGAGTCAGTAGACTCGGATCTTGTGGGACGACATTGGTCAGACCCCTGGATCCTATATGTCTGCCGTTTCAGCGAATGTGTTGGATGTGGCTGCAACACATGCAGATACTGAAGCCTCCAGTTTTCTAGCTGAGTCCTTAGTTTCTCCACTAGTTTTGGGGCCGGTCCCCTAACTACGACCTGGTCCCTCCACCGACCACGCCGGTGCATAAGGGCCCCATGGATGGATTCCTCACTATCCGTGCCCCTAGGACCCCTTCTGTCCTCCCAGGAGCTTCCTTCTCTCTCTCCCTCTCAATTCTCTCTGTCGTCTGTGGACAAACTCCTCACAGCTTGATCTCCCCTTCTAGACTGTTCTCTCTGGTCTCACAGACCACTACTTACTATCTCTCTGACTCATCCCCTTCTCTACCTTCCCCACCAACTCCCCACCACCTTTTCCTACCCAGCCTGGGATGGGGCCATCCTCCCAAAGGGTACACCCAGATGCCCCGACTGAACTGGTGTGTGCTGGGTGTAAGTGTTAGAGTCCTGGGTAGTGCCCCTCCTTACCTGAGAGTGGGATACCACACCTCTGGATGAGGTGCAGTACCTCTGTGGCGACTGGACCCCCAGGGGTGCCACAACTGCAAAAAGTGAAAGTCTCATAGTGGGACAAAGTAAAAAAAGTAAAAAAAAAATTGTCAAAATATTTTTTTTTAAAAATCACAAGAATTAAAAAAATATATACAGGTGCTTTCACAAAATTATAATATCATCAAAAAGTTAATTTATTTAAGTTTTTCAGTACATAAAGTGAAACTCATATTATCTAGTCATTACAAACAGAGTGATCTATTTCAAGTATTTATTTCTGTTAATGTTGATGATTATGGCTTACAACTAGAGTTGAGCGATACTTTCCGATATCCAAAAGTATCGGAATCGGAATGGTATCGCCGATACACAAAAAATATCGGCGATACCCGATACCGATACCGGAAATACAATGTAAGTCTATGGGAACAAAATATCGGAATTAAAAAAAACCCATTCTAGCCTTGTAGGTTAATTGTACATGAAGGAAAACAACAAAGAGTAATGTACAATGTATTGGGGGAGGTTGAGGAGACATTAAAGGCATAGATGTTTAACCCAATCCAATGGAATAGCATTAATTTTTTTTTTTTAGGAAATACGTTCGGATTGACGAAGAAATTGACAATGTTGTTAACCTTTTTTCTATTTGGCAAATATGTATGTTTCACAACTTCCATGCTCTTCACCTTTTTAACTTTTGACACACTTTCTCCTTCATAATCTTCAGCAGCATCATCTTTGTCATCAAATTATTCTTCATTTTCACCTTCTTTATCTTCTTCTAAAACTTCTTGCTTTTCATGTTTTTGTTAACATTACTCATATTGTTCTTTTTAACTATTATTCTTCTTCATATTATAGTCCTTCATCTTCTTCATCATATTCTTATTTGTGACAAGATTCCTGTACTTGTAATCTGTAAAAGTATGTTTTTTTTCATCGTTCCGTTCTTGCTGCCACAAAAGATTTAAATTACAACAGTATTTTTTCCGTGTTCAGTTTAGCCTGCAGCATCAGGCATTTACCAGGGGCACCCGAGGGGGGAACGGACTCACCCCCATACACTGCTTAGTCTTCTTCTGCTTATAATTTACAGCATATATTTTGCTCTTCATTTTGGTCTTATTTTTCATGTTCTTCTGCTTTTAGATCTTCTGCTTATTGTTCTTGTGTCTCTTGTTCTGTATCTTGTATTTGTAGCACAACCTTGTACCAGCTGATGTTACTGGGACACGGTTACTAAGCAGGAGGTACCTGTGCTCCAAAGCAACTACCAAGGACCAGCAACGTTGCTGGAACTCGGATACCGAGATGGAGGCACCTAGGCCAAAGGCACTGCGGAGAACCAGTTGACGGTACTGGAACCCGGACGGGTAGCAGAAGGTACAAGAGAGCCAATGCAAGTAACGAGGACCAGCTGACTGTGCTGGAACACGGAGGGGCAGAGAAGGAAAAAAAGCCAATGGCACAACCGAGGACCAGCTGAGTTACTGGGACACGGTTACTAAGCAGGAGGTACCTGTGCTCCAAAGCACTACCAAGGACCAGCAGACGTTGCTGGAACTCGGATACCGAGATGGAGGCACCTAGGCCAAAGGCACTGCGGAGAACCAGTTGACGGTACTGGAACCCGGACGGGTAGCAGAAGGTACAAGAGCCAATGAAGTAACGAGGACCAGCTGACTGTGCTGGAACCCGGAGGGGCAGAGAAGGAAAAGACCCAATGGCACAACCGAGGACCAGCTGACTTTATGGACACGGTTACTAAGCAGGAGGTACCTGTGCTCCAAAGCACTACCAAGGACAAGCAGACATTGCAGGAACTCGGATACCGAGATGGAGGCACCTAGGCCAAAGGCACTGTGGAGAACCAGCTGATGGTACTGGAACTCGGACGGGTCCCCATAAGGCACCCATTGAAAATGTAAGTTGACAGGCCGCAAGCCGTCTGCAGTTACCAAATCAACACAGTCCTACAGTGGGTGCTTGTCCTATTTTCACAACGGAAAGAGCCTTTATTTACATATCCCACAGCACACATAGGAATCACCTAAACTGCAGGCACCATAGAGTCGGATAACCGAATGCAACATGACAGGACACTTATTTGAGGCTAATTTACGTTGACACTGCCAGGAAACAGCTGTGGTGCTGTAACCAGGGTGGGCATGAGTCAGTACCCGTGCCAATTACTTCCGAGCAACAACTGGCGGGTGTTGGAGCCCAGGGATGAGAGGAGGACAGGGTGGAGGCGGGAAATGACTTTTTGTCGTACACACAGCGGGGAACAGCTGCCATTACTCAACCCCAGTAACACAGGACAAGTGTTGACTGTGCTAACAGCACTTACAGGCAACAACTGGCGGTGTTGGAGCCCAGGTCCATGCATCGACTTCAATTGTTTCCACCTCCTCTCGGGAACACAGCACTGTTGATCAACCATCTGTCTCTTCACCGCCTGCCCAAAATTTCCCAGTCAGTCAGAGAGTTCTGTACAGGACCAGCTGAGTCTCTGCTTCTGTTTCAGAATCTGTTGGTTTGCAAACAGGGGCACAGCCAAGCAGCATTCTGGAATGTGAAGAAGAGGGAGTATGCAGTGATGCGCAACAGCTGTGTCTCTCTGAATCTGAAGAGGCGGGTGAGACAGTGCCGATGGTCAGCACACCGCAGAACGCATCTGATGATGATGAGACTCAGGTGCCAGTTTCTGTTGAGCATGGTGGTGGCCAGACCACCCAACAGCAGCAGGTGTTGGAAGAGGTTAGGGAGATGATGAGGTCCAAGACCCAACAGGCGTGAGGAACAGGAAGGTGGTGGTAGCAGCTCTGAGGAAGCGATTGCCCCAACGGTACAAACAGGAGGGAGAGTTAGGCTGCATATCTGTTGCCTGTAGCCTCCATTTTGGCACCTGTTCGGATTTCTCTTCCAAAAGTCTAAACGGACGCCCCAGGATTGCACTGCGTGGTCCTTTTTTCACACACTTGCAGATGATATTTGCTATGTCAAATGCAAGCTGTGTAAATCAAAAATTAAATAGGTAAAGTGTCAGTAACCTCAATACCACAAATTATGTGTAAACTATGTGCGGAGAAAACACGTACTTGAGTTACAAAGACACATGAATGTACAGTCTATAGAGAATCACTGCACAAGTTTAATGCATATGTCATGGTTAAATTTGAAATTTTTATTGCACACTTGATGTGAAAAAAGAAAATAGCTATGAGACTACTGACTGACGTTTTGGGCAACGCAGTGGCCTTTATCAAATAGTCGCTGGAAGAGAGATAGAAAATTTACAGTCAATGACAATGTATAATATATACAATATATACAATAAATACATAGGGTGAAGAATATATATACATAGGAAATTAGGCAACATGTTAAACATTTGGGTGATACTGTAGAACACGGAGAATATCCTCTAGGGTATGCGGGGAATATGTAGTTTTTTGTTGATTTTTGGGAGTGTGTAGAAAACAGGGTGATGGGGTATTGAATATTAAGGAATGTCATAGTCTTACAGTCTATGGTGATCAATTAAAGATGTTTTGTCAGGATACGATAAATTTTTTGACAGATGTAAAATGTAGGGTCACAATTGAGTTGTCTGTAGGTTAGGTTAACTGACAGTTGTCTATGAATTTCGGCAATAGATTGGGTCTTATTCAAATAACGATAGCCACCCCCTTATCTGATGGTTTAATAATAATGTTGGGGTTATCTTTCAGAGATTTTTGGCTTGTTTATCTGTGGGTGTCAGGTTGTGGCGTATCGGGTGTAGGCCCAATCTCGCAAACCATCCACGAGCACAGGCTCTGAATGCTGGCATTGCAAAACTCCTGTCCCTTGAAATGCTGTCATTCAGGCTGGTGGAGACTGACAGTTTACGGAACTTAATGGCATTGGCAGTCCCACAATACAATGTGCCAAGCTGATTTTATTTCAGCAGGCAAGCCGTCCCTGGTCTGTAAAAGCATGTTGTTGAGGTTAAAATTAAACATGCGCTACTAAACTCCGTCAGTAGCAATGTCCACTGACCACCGCTGCGTGGACCAGTATCCATGGCCAGGGACGATACCTTTCCCTTACTGCCCATTGGGTCAATGTTGTGGAGCCGGGTACAGATCTTGCGAGTGGCGTTGTACGTGTTCAGGCAACTACAAGGATTGCGGGAATCAAGTCTGTACACATTGACTCTCCTTCTCCATTTCCTCAGAAACATCGTTGCAGGAGCCGTCACGGTCTACCTCCACATGGACCCGTGAACGCTTAATAAGAATCTTTAGTTATATAGCGCCAACGATTACGCAGCGCTTTAACAGTTTAACAGTTTCAGAACACAAGTCATAACTAACACGTTACCAATACAATAATGAAAAGCATTAATCCGCACATGCTCGTGGAGCTTACAATTTACAAATATGTGGGGGAGATACAAAGTACAGGTGTTTATATACAATGGTGTATTTAGAATGATGGCCCAGCCTTTTTGAGGGAGTGAGGGATGGATGGAGATAGTGAATGGGCTACACACCACACACTTACACATAGAATGACTTTTGATTAGTGAATGTGATAGGCCGCTTGAAGAAATGTGTTTAGAGTGAGTGCCCCAAAACATGCAATTGTGGATTAGTTCTAATTTCTTGGGGTACAGCATTCCACAGTATGGCGCAGCGCGGGAGAAGTCTTGGATTCGGGAGAGATGTTCTTTAGGTGTAGGTGGCAATAGCGGGCAACAGATTGTATATGGGAGGTGAAGGAGAGATTGGTGTCAAACATAACACCCAGACAGCGAGCCTGTTGACCGATATGAGCACAGACGTGGCCAAACGTCAACAGGCTGTCCTGAAATTAATTTCCATGGGGAATCAAAGACACACAGCGCTGGAGCTCTGGAATGCCATAAAGCAAGAGAGCGACATGAGTATTTTGCCAGCGAATTCCAGCCAGGCTTGGTAGTGTGTGACAATGGCCGAAATCTGGTGGCAGGTCTGGGCCTAGGCAACGTCACTACATACCATGTCTGGCACATGTGCTAAAACTTGGTCGTCCAGAGTTTTTTTGAGGGACTATCCGGATCTTGATGCACTGCTGCACAAGGTCCGCCTACAGTGCGCTAACTTGCGAGTTCCACCATGGCCAGATCGCGCATTGCAGCTCTGCAACGCAGATTTTGCCTTCCTGAACAATCGCATCATATGTGACGTACCCACCAGGTGGACTTCCACGTTACATATGTTTGGAGCGGTTGTGTGAGCAAGCAGGCCAGCAGTAATGGAGTATCGCTGCATCAGTTGCAATCAACTCGCAATTTGCGCCGTTCACTTCACATACTGAGTGGGCCCTATAATAATAATCTTTATTTATATAGTGCAACAGATTCCGCAGCGCTGTACAGTTTAACGTTTCATAACACAAGTCATAAGTGACAAGTTAACAATACAATAATTAAAGCAATATAAGCCGCCCTGCTCGTGGACCTTACAATCTACAATGAGGAGGGGGAGCTACAAAGAACAGTTGTTTATATACAATGGTTTTTTTACAATGATGGTCCAGCCATTTTCAGGGAGTGAGGGATGGATGGACATAGTGAATGGGCTACACACACACACAGTTACACGTAGAATGACTTTGATTAGTGAATGTGATAGGCCGCTCGAACAAATGTGTTTTGAGTGTGGAAGTAGGGCTGTTAATGGGGATGTTGGAGTCTCCAAAGAATAAGGGTTGGTACTTCTGAGGACTGAAAGTGCGGCAGCCAGGCGAGAAAGTGGTCAAGGAACTGTGTGGGCGGAGCCTGGGGTCCGATATATTACCGCTACTCTAAGGGAGAGGGGACGAAAGAGCCTGATGGTGTGTACCTAATAATTTTCAAAATCTTAATATAAAATTTTACATGTTACATATTTACATCTAGTATAAAAACATTTAACCATTAAGCCTACTTACAGAACAAGGAAGTGTAAAAAACTTGTGCTTAAAAAAAAAGTGCAAATTAAATTGAGAAGGGCAGTGTAACAATATAATTTAGGAAAAAGATAAACTAACATCAAGTGCTGTGTGCTGTGTAAGAGCCAGACACATTAACATGAAATCAGTCTGGATGCGGTGATTTTTCTCCCCATAACCCGAGTAACATTCTGGGGAGAGGGGTGTAGAGTCACGATCAGCAAACTGCACGGTAGATCAAATACCTGAAAAAAAAAAAAAAAATGGTATTTAACATTTATAAGATACATTTTATTTTATCAAAAAAAAATTAAATATTTAACATTCATAAGATACTTTGGTATTTAAAAAAAAAAAAAAAAAATTATTTAACATTCCTAAGATAAAAAATTTTTTTTATCATAAAAACTATAATACACAGCAGGATCTTTAGTAAAACCAACTTACCACTGAACCCCTTAATCCTTGCAAGCTTCAAACACAACGTTGACAAAGGTACCAGCAGGGGTGGTCGGTCCCTAGACAACGGGCAAACTCCTTCAAGTTGAGAGAGGCCACCATCTCCTTAGCTTTCTGGGATTTTCGTGGGAATGAGCTTGTCTCCAACCCCCAGGAAAATTCATTGAATGGCACACCATGTTTTGGGATTAGCACCCAGTACCAAAAGTGAAGCCAAAAACAGTTCCCATTTCTCATGAACTTTATTTGATATACTGGCTGGCCAAACATTAGTTTCTCACAAAGGAGCTGAAGACCCTGAGTGGCAGTAGGTGCAAGTCTCTCCAGCATGACCTGTTTGTTAGATTTTGCCGTCTACACCAAAAGAACATCTCTAGAATCCGCCCTTTTCTTCACCTGGAAACAACAAAAACCTCACTGTAGCATTGATCCACTCCCGCCTGGACTACTGCAATGCTCTATTACTTGGCTCCCCATTACTCGACTATCCCCTCTCTAGTCCATCCTTAATGCAGCAGCCCAGGGTCATCCATCTGGCTAATCGGTACTCGGACGCGTCCGCTGTTCGCCAGTCCTTACATGGCTCCCATTCATTATAGGATCCATTCAAAGTCTGGTTCTCACCCACAAAGCTCTCCACAGTGCAGACACCCCCTACATCTCCTCCCTCATTCTCTATCGGCCTAACCGACTGCTGCGCTCTGCAAATGACTTTCGACTAACCTCTGCAGTAATCCGTACCTCCCACTCCCGACTCCAAGACTTCTCCCGCGCTGCGCAAATCCTCTGGAATGCTCTACCACAAGAAATTATGACTATCCACAATTTGCCTGGTTTCAGGCGCTCCCTCAAAACACATTTGTTCAGAGTGGCCTATCACCTTCAATAAGCAAAGTCGTTTCTATGTTTAAGTGTGTATGTGGAGCCCATTCACTACCTCCATCCATGCCCTCCTCCTCAAGATGGCTGGACCATCATTGGAAATGCACCATTATAATATAACACCTGTACTTTGTATCTCCCCCACCCTCATTGTAGATTGTAAGCTCTCACGAGCAGGGTCGGCTTATTTTGCTTTAATTATTGTATTGTTAACGTGTTACCTATGACTTGTGTTTTGAAAACTGTTAAAGTGTAAAGCGCTGCGGAATATGTTGGCGCTATATAAATAAAGATTATTATTATTATTATATCAGAGGGAGAAGAGGATTGGGCCTTGACAATGTGCCCGATTGCATCTTAAGTCTTATTGAATGTTGGAGCCAGTCCACCGTACAAAAGCAGTCATAGAGTGTCCGGGTACCTGCTTGGATTTCGATCAAAATGAAGACTACTTTGATGTACATGTACACCAATTCGAGAAAAATGACAAGGATGAGGCAGTAAGACACGCTCACAGAGTACAAGCAGCATTGCTTGAAAGAAGTAACTTGAGCGTGATCAAAATTGAATAAATTAAAATCTCAGACTACAGTGAACACAACTCTTAGCTGTGAAAGGGCTTTTTGTGTCCTTCTACAGTGTTTTCAAACCAATGTATTGGATACGGATGGAAGCAGTCACCTATAATTTCAATTGAATGGAGCAGCAAGAATTACACTAAAGAAAAAAAAAAAAAAGAGTGAGAGTGACATGTGCAGATGCCTACATACAGCGTTGTATGCCGAGCAAACGAGCGCGTCACCTGCACTCACACACACACCTTGCAGAGCTGTGAAAAAAAACACTGCAAGGCAAAAGGAAGATGTACACAGCGGTTGGTAAAGTAGCCTGCCTAAAGCACAGTACACAAAATCGCAATCTCTAACTGTCCCTCAGAGTCAGCAGAGCAGCGTTCTGTCCCAAACTGAATTAACACACAGTGACGCTAAAATGGCGGCTTTATCCCACAACAATACCTTCCTTGTGTCACGGTTAGGGTAGCGTGTTTTATTATATGAGTGTCTGTAAATGTAACGTTACGCAGACTTATTCTGCCCTTGGGACGCAAAAATAAGACAGCAGTAATCATTTACTGTATAAAACTCCACCTATGCGCAACAAAACAAGCACGTTCCCTCTTACGGTTCCTGCGCTGACATGTGAGTAGGGAGTTTGGAGACGTTCCTAGAATTTATCCCAGTATCCAAGCATATCAGGCCGATAGGAGAGCATTAAAACCACCCACGGTGGTGACTTAAATATGGTGAAATCGAACCAGTGAAGAACATGTAGGTCGATGCGAATGAATGTGCGATCACATACACACGTTTATAATAACCCTTGCTAGACACGAGTAACTTTGTAGACATTTGGACACAACCTGAACCCAGATGGCAGTGAATATTCATTCTATTTCGGCGCCACATGACTCCTTGGTCCAGAATAGATTATATATTGTAGCACAGGAGCTATTAAGGGGAGTGGAAGAGGCAGATGTGCACAGCGTAGCTATATATGACCACCGCGCCCGTATCAGTACCCTGCCAGATATGGTGCAGATGGGGCAAACCAAACTTGGCGCTTCCCGACCTATTTGTTAATGGATGAAAGTTTCGACATCATGTGAAGCAATGTGTTTTTTAATATGTAAGGGATAATGGAGATACTAGGGATAGGCCGGAACTTTTATGGCAGCAGGGAAGGGAGTAATGCGCGGGAAACTAATAGGTTATCAGACAACGCTAAAAAAGAAGATGGCGACAAACTACCGCAGGCTAGCAGGATATTACGCGATAGGTACACGGCAAACAAGACAAGTTTCTTCAACACAGGTTAAAAATAGATGTAGCAGGCTAAGGTTGACTTACACGTATTGGGTATATCGACGAGAGAGAAGCAGTAATAACAATTATAGAGCCGATGTATATCGTTATGGTAGCAAATGAGGGAGACTATTAGCACACTAGCGAAAGGAAATCACATTCGTCATCAACATATTACAGCGTTAACGAATAAACATGGATCTGAACACAGACCCTCGAACCATAAACACCATTCTACAAGAATACTACTCAGACTTATTAAGGTGGAACATACGGATAGTGAGGAGGGTAACACCTTTGTAGATGGAATACGGTTACCATCCATCACAAACTATCAGCTTCTCCTTTTAAAAAAACAAATTGAGGTGACGGAAGTGACAGCGGCGATAAGTTACTTTTAAATACGGGAAAGCTCCAGGATCTGACGGGTTTACAGCCAAATTTATTAAAATTATTGAGTGAGGATATCCCGTCCACATTGGTACCACCTTCAATCATATATTGGAGACAGGAGGTTTGCCCAGCCATTAAAAACATGTCACACATGAAGTTGCTACTAAAACCAAACAAACCTTACATCTGCCTGGATCCTATCGTACATTCTCCTCATTGACCATTATATCAAGATTTTGTCCAGGATCATGGAAGATCTTTTGAGTAGCATTGTTCTACGCTGATAGGGCGATCACAAGTGGCCTTTGTTAGCTACTTTGTTGGCTACTATCAGTCTCACTATGCATAAACATGTGTGCAGTGGGCAGTATACCTTTGCCTTCGGTGGAGTAGGAAAACCCCTCTCCTATCGAAGTGTTAGTTGGGGAGATGGAAGATTTGACACCGGACCTGAATTGTAATACTTAAATGTGACAGGTGACAAATTTGTTAAGGCGCAACTACGCGGCCCCTACGTTGAGTCTAGCCCGTGAAAATTTACTGGTTGTCAATGGGAACCCCAACACCCCGGGCAGCTACAGTATTTAAACAATTAGAGCTGAACCAAGATTTGCTGTATCAGGTTTATAAATACATGTTGAAATTTTTTAGCAATTGCTGCTACCGCAGTCATATCGGAGGTTGGTAATGGACTTAGCGCATGCGCATGTACTAGGGTGACATTTGTGCCAAAAGAAAACCCTACACAGAATTATACAACGGTTTTACTGGCTGGGGGTCTATCAAGAAGTTAAACGTATTGTAACTCTTGTCGCATGCGCCAGATACACAGTCCTCAGCCTCATTTTGTAAGTCCCTTGGTGCCATTAAAATTTTAGAGGTCCAGTTTGAGAGAATACCCATGGATCTGGTGGAGCCGGTTAATAAATCAGCAAGGGGTCATCAACAGGGGCAATAAAAGGGGCACTGTGTGGGTCACCAGTTTTGAGCACACCCGAGTTCAAAAGAGAATTCATTGTCCAGACTGATGCGTCAGAGGTAGGTCTGGGTGCCGTGTTGTCTCAGGACTGGAGCTTAACGGGGAGGAGCATCCCATTAGTTTCCTGAGTCGAAAACTTACTCCATCAAAAAACAGAGACAGCATTGTAGAGAGAGAGTGCCTGGCGATAAAGTGGGCACTGGAGTCGTTGCGCTACTATTTGTTGGGGATAACATTTTGTTTTGTAAATGATCATTCCCCTGTGACTGGCAGTGTTGTAGCCCAGGGAGTAGAGTTCAGGTGGTAGAAAGATGAACATAACAGGAGACTTGGAAAACGTTGGCAAACAGTTATTTAATCTGAAAACAGACAGGCAAATTCAGGTGAGATCCATGCCTTGTTCATTTTCAGAAAAATAAGCCGGTCTACATTGTCTGAGGATAGTCGCATGCGACGGTCTGTTAGTACACCACTGCAGCACTAAAGACGCGCTCAGATAATACACTGGCAGCAGGGCAAGCCAGCGCCTCCAAAGCATACCACACATCAAATACAAATATAACAGTAATAATAATATTATCAATAAAAAATGAAATTGCACACACAGTACACAGACACAGCTCATATGTGTGTATGAGAGAGTGTTTCTGTGTGTAGTTCATGCCTCTAGCCTAGAAGATCAGTCTTGCTAAAATCTTTAACACTGACCCCTGTTCTGTTCTTAAAATGGTGGATGCTGAACTGCTTCTCAGCCCCCTCATACACAATCATTATGTGGCACTGCTGGGCTCAGTCAGAGGCATCAGATTGAACTAGGCTGTCCTGAGTCATTCTCAATAGAACATTTTGTTCAGCAGTTCATCTAGTTCATTTAGTTCAGAGGTCACATGATGCATTTCCTATCAGCTCCTCACAGGATAGGGTGGAGAAAAACTGAACTAAATGAACTAATCTTTTGAACTAATCTTTTCAGTGAACTAGTTCATGGTGAACTAATCACCAAAATTAACTAGATTTCCCATCACTATGGTGTACACCTTGGTGGCGCTGTCACAAAACTTCGCCACATTTGTAACATACAGCTCTTGCCCTGTGCAGAGGCGCTGCTTGTGCTCTCTCTTGTTGCAGAGGTGTCTACAATGCCTCGACGCACAGAGCTGCTTTGTAAAGCAGTAGCAGCAGCAGCGCTCTCGGCTGGAATGGAGAACATTATGGATTTCAACAGTGTGTCTTGGTCCTCCAACATTTTACGGTCCCGGTTCAACGGTGTGATGAGGCTTTGTAAGTTGTCCCAGTAGCGAGGGTCTAGGAGGGTGTACACCCAATAATCTGACGTGGTGAGAATGTGGCCGATGCAGCGGTCGTTTCTCAGGCAGTGCAGCATGAAATCAACCATGTGCTGCAGACTCACAAATGGCCAACAAACGCTGTCCTCTGGAAGAGCGTCACACTAATATATTTTTGTAAATTTAAAATAGAATAAAGCAGCAGCAATTTTTGAAAAATTACAAGGATGAGCCAGTGACAGACACTCAGCAGAGTACACGCTGCGGTGGTTGAAGTGGAGCGGGATCTACACTCCTACAAAAAAATGAAACCTCAGACTACAGTGAACACTGAAACACAACTGTTCACTTGCTGTGAAAGGCCTTTTTGTGGACTTCTATTAAGTTTGCAAGCAATGTATTGTATTTTGATGGAAGAGCGTCACACTAATATATTTTTGTAAATTTAAAATAGAATAAAGCAGCAGCAATTTTTGAAAAATTACAAGGATGAGCCAGTGACAGACACTCAGCAGAGTACACGCTGCGGTGGTTGAAGTGGAGCGGGATCTACACTCCTACAAAAAAATGAAACCTCAGACTACAGTGAACACTGAAACACAACTGTTCACTTGCTGTGAAAGGCCTTTTTGTGGACTTCTATTAAGTTTGCAAGCAATGTATTGTATTTTGATGGAAGAGCGTCACACTAATATATTTTTGTAAATTTAAAATAGAATAAAGCAGCAGCAATTTTTGAAAAATTACAAGGATGAGCCAGTGACAGACACTCAGCAGAGTACACGCTGCGGTGGTTGAAGTAAGTGGAGCGGGATCTACACT
Organism: Oophaga sylvatica; assembly: GCA_033576555.1. Taxonomy (NCBI): domain Eukaryota; kingdom Metazoa; phylum Chordata; class Amphibia; order Anura; family Dendrobatidae; genus Oophaga; species Oophaga sylvatica. The sequence goes on from JARQOD010000005.1 coordinate 52,032,244, forward strand.
CCTACAAAAAAATTAAAGCTCAGACTAGAGTGAACACTGAAACACAACTGTTCACTTGCTGTGAAAGGCCTTTTTGTGGACTTCTATTATGTTTGCAAGCAATGTATTGTATTTTGATGGAAGAGCGTCACACTAATAGATTTTTGTAAATTTTAAATAGAAGAAAGCAGCAGCAATTTTTGAAAAATTACAAGGATGAGCCAGTGACAGACGCTCAGCAGAGTACACGCTGCGGTGGTTGAAGTAAGTGGAGCGGGATCTACACTCCTACAAAAAAATTAAAGCTCAGACTAGAGTGAACACTGAAACACAACTGTTCACTTGCTGTGAAAGGCCTTTTTGTGGACTTCTATTAAGTTTGCAAGCAATGTATTGTATTTTGATGGAAGAGCGTCACACTAATATATTTTTGTAAATTTAAAATAGAATAAAGCAGCAGCAATTTTTGAAAAATTACAAGGATGAGCCAGTGACAGACACTCAGCAGAGTACACGCTGCGGTGGTTGAAGTGGAGCGGGATCTACACTCCTACAAAAAATGAAACCTCAGACTACAGTGAACACTGAAACACAACTGTTCACTTGCTGTGAAAGGCCTTTTTGTGGACTTCTATTAAGTTTGCAAGCAATGTATTGTATTTTGATGGAAGAGCGTCACACTAATATATTTTTGTAAATTTAAAATAGAATAAAGCAGCAGCAATTTTTGAAAAATTACAAGGATGAGCCAGTGACAGACACTCAGCAGAGTACACGCTGCGGTGGTTGAAGTGGAGCGGGATCTACACTCCTACAAAAAAATGAAACCTCAGACTACAGTGAACACTGAAACACAACTGTTCACTTGCTGTGAAAGGCCTTTTTGTGGACTTCTATTAAGTTTGCAAGCAATGTATTGTATTTTGATGGAAGAGCGTCACACTAATATATTTTTGTAAATTTAAAATAGAATAAAGCAGCAGCAATTTTTGAAAAATTACAAGGATGAGCCAGTGACAGACACTCAGCAGAGTACACGCTGCGGTGGTTGAAGTGGAGCGGGATCTACACTCCTACAAAAAAATGAAACCTCAGACTACAGTGAACACTGAAACACAACTGTTCACTTGCTGTGAAAGGCCTTTTTGTGGACTTCTATTAAGTTTGCAAGCAATGTATTGTATTTTGATGGAAGAGCGTCACACTAATATATTTTTGTAAATTTAAAATAGAATAAAGCAGCAGCAATTTTTGAAAAATTACAAGGATGAGCCAGTGACAGACACTCAGCAGAGTACACGCAGCATTAGTTGAAGTAACTGGAGCGTGATCTGCACTCAAAAAAAAAACACAGACTGCAGTGAACACTGAAACACAACTGTTCACTTGCTGTGAAAGGCTCCATTGTGGACTTCTATAGTGTTTGCAACCAAGGTATTGTATACGGATGGAAGCGCGTCACACTATTATTTCAATTACATGGAGCAGCAAGAATTACACTGAAGAAAAAAAAAAGAGTCTGTGAGTGACACGTGCAGATGCCTACAGACAGCGTTGCATACAGAGCAAACTGCAGCGTCACCTGCACTCACACACACCTTGCTGAGCTGTTAAAACAACACTGCAGGCAAAAGGAAGCTTTACACAGCGGTTGGTGCTAGCCTGCCTACAGCACAGTACACTAAATCGCAATCTCTAACTGTCCCTCAGAGTCAGCACAGCAGCGTTCTGTCCCTTACTGAATTCACAGCACAGTGACGCTAAAATGGCGGCGGCGCCTTTTATAGTGCATTCTGACATCATTTCAGCAGCCAATCACAGCCATGCCATTAGTTAAGATGACCGCAGCATTACAGGATGTGCCCACACTTCATAAGATTCATCATTGGCTGACTAACATCACATTGCCTCTCAAAGAATTATGGGAACTTCCGATTCCGGTATACGATATTGAAAAAGTATCGGAATTAAGTATCGGAATTCCGATAACGCGAATATCGGCCGATACCCGATACTTGCGGTATCGGAATGCTCAACACTACTTACAACCAATGAAAATCCAAAAGTCATTATCTCAGTAAATTAGAATAATTAACAAAAAACACCTGCAAAAGGATTCCTAAGTGTTTTAAAAGGTCCATTAGTCTGTTTCAATAGGTTCCACAATCATGTGGAAGACTGCTGACTTGACAGATGTCCAGAAGGCAGCCATTGACACACTGCACAAGGAGGGTTAGCCACAAAGGTCATTGTTAAAGAAGCTGGCTATTCACAGAGTACTGTATCCAAGCATATTAATGGAAAGTTGAGTGTAAGGATAAAGTGTGGTAGAAATGTGCACAAGCAACTGGAATATTAATAATAATAATAAATTTATTTCTATAGCGCCGACGTATTCCGCAGCACTTTATATTTTAGAGGGGACTTGTACAGACAATAGACATTACAGCATAACAATAAACATATAGATCAAAACAGATACCAAGAGGAATGAGGGCCCTGCTCGCAAGCTTACAATCTATGAGGAAATAGGGGAGATGCGAAAGGTAGATGGTAGCAATTGCTTTCGTTGTTCGGACCAGCCAAAGTGTAAGAATCGGTGTTCATGTAATGCTGCATGAACCGGTTATCAGCTTAAGTATGTAACAATACAGACACAGAGGGCTATTAAATGCATAAAGCATATGAGAACATGATGCGAGGAACCTGGTTATGTTAAAAAAAATTTCAATGGGCAACACAGGGATAGTTAGGATAATGCATTGAGGCAGTAGGCCAGTCTGAACAGATGCAGTTTTAGGGCACTCTTAAAACTGTGGGGATTGGGGATTAATCGTTTTAACCTGGGTAGTGCATTCCAAAGAATTGGTGCAGCACGTGAAAAGTCTTGGAGACGGGAGTGGGAGGTTCTGATTATTGAGGATGTTAACCTCAGGTCATTGGCAGACCGGAGGGCACGGGTAGGGTGATAGATTGATACGAGGAATGAGACTTAGGGTGGTGCTGAGCCATGGAGTGATTTGTGGATGAGGGTAATAAGTTTGTACTGGATTCTGGAGTGGATGGGTAACCAGTGTAATGACTGGCACAAGGTAGAGGCATCGGTGTAACAATTGGTGAGGAATATGATCCTGGCTGCAGCATTCAAGATAGATTGAAGAGAGGAGAGTTTGGTAAAAGGGAGACCAATTAGTAGAGAGTTACAATAGTCCAGACGAGAATGAATAAGAGAAACCGTAAGAGTTTTTGCAGAGTCGAAAGTAAGAAAGGGTCAAATTCTAGAAATGTTTTTGAGGTGCAGATAACAAGAGCAAGCCAGTGATCTGATGTGGAGGGGTGAATGAAAGCTTGGAATCAAGTATGACCCCAAGACAGCGGGCATGTTGCTTGGGAGTAATGGTGGAACCACAAACGGAAATGGCAATGTTGGTCATAGGTACATTAGTAGAGGTAGGAAACACTAGGAGTTCAGTTTTGACGGGTTCAGTTTCAGATAGAGGGAGGACATGATATTAGAGACAGCGGTAAGACAATCACCGGTGTTTTCTAAAAAGGCAGGCGTGATATCAGGAGAAAAAGTGTATAATCGGGTGTCATCAGCATAGTGATGGTACTGGAAACCAAATCTACTGATTGTTTGACCAATAGGGGCGGTATACAAAGAGAAGAGAAGGGGGCCTAGAACCAATCCTTGAGGAACCCCAACTTTAAGGGAAGATGAGAGGAGGAGGAGCCAGCAAAAGATACAGTAAAGGAGCGGTCAGAGAGATAGGAGGAGACCCAGGAGAGAACGGTGTCCTTGAGGCTGATGGAGCGGAGCATAGTGAGGAGGAGCTGATGATCCACAGTGTCGAATGCAGCAGAGAGATCTAAGAGAATTAGCATGGAGTAGTGACTAGTGTTGAGCATTCCGATACTGCAAATATCGGGTATCGGCCGATATTAGCTGTATCGGAATTCCGATTCCGAGTTCCGATATTTTCGTCTTATCGGATACCGGAATCGGGATTGTCACTGTCACTGTCAGTGTCCGTCGGTCGGGTCTGTCAGGAGTCAGCGGCACTTACCCGGCAGAAGATCTCCGGCGGTCACGTCCTGCACTGCTTCATGGCCGCCATCTTCTTTCCCCGGCGGTCACATGCAGTTTCTCGCGATAACTGCAGTGACTGCTGGGTAATCGCGGCCGTAAAGCAGTCAGTCCGATGACGTCACCGCCGGGGAAGCAGGTAATCAGCTGTGCTGCGTTGCAATGACAGGCTCTGCCTGTCATTGCGATGTAGCAGAGTTGGATCGTCGTGGGACTGTCGTTATGGACTGCGTCGGACAGGTGGTATACTGTTGGTTTGTTTTTTTTCTTTTTTTACAGGAGATCGATGGCGTCGCAGGAATGAGAGAGTAATAAAAGAAATGAAAACTGTGTTGTCTCTTTTATTTCATTAAAAGACTTTTTTCTTGCTGTGTCTTTTTTTTATGCATTTAATAACTTTGGGATTAATAATGGATCGGTGTCTTATTGACGCCTATCCATTATTAACCGGGCTTATTGTCACCGTGCAATCAACGGTGACAATAACCCCTTATTACCCCGCTTGCCACCGCTACAGGGCAAGTGGGAAGAGCCGGGTAAAGTGCCACAATTGGCACATCTTTTGATGCGCCAAATGTGGGGCTGCTGCAGCCTGGTATTATCAGGCTGTTGAGGGCCAAAATCCATGGGCCTTGACAGTCTTTTAATACCAGGCCGCAGCAGTCTGCATTTTACTTGGCTGGTTAACAAAAATAGGGGGGATCCCCACGCCGTTTTTTTTTCGAGGGGATCCCCTATTTTTGTTAACCAGCCAAGCTAAGCAGACTGCTGTGGCCTGGTATTATCAGGCTTGCAAGGTCCATGGATATTGGATCCTTACCAGCCTGAAAAACCAGGCCTCAGCGGTCTGCTTCATCTGGCTGGTTAACAAAAATAGGGGGGACCCCACGCCAATTTTTTTTCGAGGGGATCCCCTATTTTTGTTAATCAGCCAAGATATGCAGACTGCTGTGGCCTGGTATTATCAGGCTGGCAAGGTCCATGGATCTTGGCTCCTTAACAGCCTGAAAATCCAGGCCTCAGCGGTCTGCTTCATCTGGCTGGTTAACAAAAATAGGGGGACCCCACGCCAATTTTTTTCGAGGGGATCCCCTATTTTTGTTAATCAGCCAAGATATACAGACTGCTGTGGCCTGGTATTATCAGGCTGGCAAGGTCCATGGATCTTGGCTCCTTAACAGCCTGAAAATCCAGGCCTCAGCGGTTTTCTTCATCTGGCTGGTTAACAAAAATAGGGGGGACCCCACGCCAATTTTTTTCGAGGGGATCCCCTATTTTTGTTAATCAGCCAACATATACAGACTGCTGTGGCCTGGTATTATCAGGCTGGCAAGGTCCATGGATCTTGGCTCCTTAACAGCCTGAAAATCCAGGCCTCAGCGGTCTGCTTCATCTGGCTGGTTAACAAAAATAGGGGGGACCCCACGCCATTTTTTTTCGAAGGGAACCCCTATTTTTGTTAATCAGTTCCCTCTGACGTCACTGATTGTGTCCCTGGCTGACCTGAAGTGAAAGTGGAAAGCAATCAATTAAGCTTTCCACTTAAGGGCCCGTCTCACATAGCGATATCGCTACCAGATCGCTGCTGAGTCACTAGTTTTGTGACGCAGCAGCGAGCTCACCAGCGATATCGCTGTGTGTGACATTCAGCGACGATCAGCCCCCCTGCCGGGTATCGCTGATCGTCGCTGAAATGTCAGGACCTTTGATCGCTGGTTTCCCGCTGACAGGCACACATCGCTGCGTGTGACAGGCGGGAGACCAGCGATCCGCTGGTAACCAAGGTACACAGCGGGTTTCCAGGCGCAGGGCTGTGCCTAGAAACCCGCTGTGTACCTTGGATACCAGCGCCCTGATGCAGGGAGCTGGTATCCAAGGTACACAGCGGGTTTCCAAGCGCTGCGCGGTGCCTGGAAACCCGCTGTGTACCTTAGTTACCAGCGGATCGCTGGTCTCCCGCCTGTCACACGCAGCGATGCGTGCCTGTCAGAGGGAAACCAGCGATCAAAAAAAGGTCCTGACATTTCTGCGACGATCAACGATACCCGGCAGGGGGGCTGATCGTCGCTGAATGTCACACACAGCGATATCGCTGGTGAGCTCGCTGCTGCGTCACAAAACTAGTGACTCAGCAGCGATCTCGGTAGCGATATCGCTATGTGAGACGGGCCCTTAAGCGATGTTACCCGCAGTGTCGCTGTCCCAGATCGCTGCCTGAGCTGCCTGTTTGGCAGCTCAGCAGCGATCATGTAGCGATACACCAGCGATCCTGACAAGTGCATATCGTTGTCGGGATCGCTGGTGTATCGTTATGTGACACCCAGCCTTTACTCTCCTGTCAGGCAGGAGAGGAACTCATTCATTTGGGGTTTACTGTGAGGCTGCAGCATTAGCTGCGGTCCCTGCAGTAAACATTAACCCTTTCTGAAGGATTACACCGTGGGACCTGACTGTGCATGGGATAGGTAAGAATAATTTTGCTTTTTTATTTTATTTTTATTACAGGAAATGGTTTTTGCAGTAAAATAAAAGATGGTCAAAAACATGTGTCTTTATTTCATTAAAATGATTTTTAATTAAAGTGTGTGTGTTTTATTTTTATTTCATGCAATAGGATTAATAATTGATAGTTGTCTAATTGACAGCTCTCAATTATTAACCTGGCTTAGGTCACCTTTCAATAGCAAGGTGGCTTTAACCCCATATTAACCCATTCGCCACCGCTACAGGGCAATGGGAATAGACGGGCAAAGTGCCAGAAAGGGCGAATCTAATTATAGATTTGTCTTTCCTGGGGTGTCTGGGGCAGATGTTAGTAGCCGGGGGGGGGGCAAAAATAATGGTCCCTCTCTGGGCTATTATTATCTGCCCCCACTCACTGGCTTTGTCTGTCTGGTTGCGAAAATAGGGCGGGAGCCCACGCATTTTTTTTCAGCAATTTTACACCTCATATATATATATACATGTCATTGAATTTGTGACACATATATATATATATTTATATTTGTAGTTCATACACTTCTACATAGTATAATAGCCGCTAATTCAATTGCCGGCTTTTGTGAAAATGCAGAACCCGACATGAAATGACACTTGGTGTACATAGGGTTAACCATGTCTTTTCATGTCCTTTGCTATCTAATTTGCACAAACAATTAAATCAGACTATGTGTGCAAAATTTCACACCTGTAGGGGTTAATTAAAGGTGTAAATTCGTAGCAAAAAAGTCCGTTTTTTTTACAACGAATTTACACCTTTAATTAACCCCTACAGGTGTGAAATTTTGCACACATAGTCTGATTTAATTGTTTGTGCAAATTAGATAGCAAAGGACATGAAAAGACATGGTTAACCCTATGTACACCAAGTGTCATTTCATGTCGGGTGACATGAAATGACACTTGGTGTACATAGGGTTAACCATGTCTTTTCATGTCCTTTGCTATCTAAGGCCGGAGTCACACTGGCGACAAAATCGGACGACTGCAATGCGATGAAATATCGCATTGCAGTCGGACCTATGTTAATCTATGGAGCAGCTCCCAGTATCAGATTTTTTGTGGTCCGTTTTAAACGTCCGTGTACAATCGCAGCATGCTGCGATTGTCACCGATTGTCGGTCGACAATCGCCAATGCAAGTCTATGGGAGCGATGAAAAATCTGATTACAAACGGACCACACTGTGTGACTTGCGATGAAATCGCATCGGTGTCCTTTAGAAAAGCCGGCAATTCATCCCCGCCTATACTGTAAAATCACACTGACAGCTTTAATAAAGACTAGAAAGAATAGATATATACACATAGAACACATACATATATATATACATGTCATTGTGACATGTATATATACATATATTTATAGTTCCTAGACTTCTACATACTGTTAATAGCCGCTAATTCAATTGCCGGGTTTTGTGAAATCACAGAAGCCGACATGAAATGATACATTGTTTCCACACATTTAACCATGTAATTTCATGTATTTTTATATATGTTTGAAACATACAATTACATGAGTGTAGTTGTGCAAAATTTCAGACATGTAGGGGTTAATTAAAGGTGTAATTTCGTTGAAAAAAAATGCGTGGGCTCCCGCTGTATTTTCTCCACCAGACAGACAAAGCAAAGTGAGTGGGGGCAGATAATAATAGCCCAGGGAGGGTGCATTTTTTTGTGCCCCCCCTGGCTACTAACATCTGCCCCAGACACCCCAGAAAGGGCAAATCTATAATTAGATTCGCCCTTTCTGGCACTTTGCCCGTCTATTCCCATTGCCCTGTAGCGGTGGCGAATGGGTTAATCTCACCTTACTGTCACCTTGCAATTGAAAGGTGACCTTAAGGCAGGTTAATGATTGATAGCTGTCAATTAGACAACTATCAATTATTAATCCTATTGAAGTAAATAAAAAAACACACACACTTTAAGAATAAATAATTTTAATGAAATAAAAACACATTTTTTTGACCATATTTTATTTTACACTAAATCCGTGCGAAGCCATTGATCTCCTAAAATAAAGAAAAAGAAATAAAACAACATTATTCTTACCTATTCCGCCGATCTGTCACGTCCCACGCTGTAATCCTTCACAAAGGGTTAACTAGCTTTGAGCCAAGCAGTGCAAGTAATCCTGCATGCTCAGCTCAAAGCTCATGAATGAATAAGTTCCTCTCCTGGCGACAGGAGAGGATGTGTTTCATGAATGAAGCTTAATTGATTGTGTCCACTTTCCCTTTAGGTCAGGTCACTACAGTTAAATTGGCAATAAATCAATTAAGCTCCATTCATGAATCTATTCCTCTACTTTCGCTGGGAGAGGAAGTTATTCATTCAGGGGAATACAGGTCTGAGACAGCATTATTAGCTCTCTGCGACCTTTAACCTGTTAACCCTTTCTGAAGGATTACACCGTGGGACCTGACTGTACATCGGATTGGTAAGTATAATTTTGCTTTTTTATTTTATTTTTATTACAGGAAATGGTTTTAGCAGGAAAATAAAATATGGTCAAAAACTGTGTGATTATTTAATTAAACTTATTTTTTATTAAAGTGTGTGTGTTTGATTTTTCTTTCATACAATAGGATTAATAATTGATAGTTGCCTAATTGACAGCTATCAATTATTAACCTGGCTTAAAGTGACCTTTCAATTGCAAGGTCATTTTAACCCCTTATTAACCCATTCGCCACCGCTACAGGGCAATGGGAATAGACGGGCAAAGTGCCAGAAAGGGCGAATCTAATTATAGATTTGCCCTTTCTGGGGTGTCTGGGGGCAGATGTTAGTAGCCAGGGGGGGCACAAAAAAAATGTACCCTCCCTAGGCTATTATTATCTGCCCCCACTCGCTTGCTTTGTCTGTCTGGTGGAGAAAATACAGCGGGAGCCCACGCATTTTTTTTTAACGAATTTACACCTTTAATTAACCCCTACATGTCTGAAATTTAGCACACATATACTCATGTAATTGTATGTTTCAAACATATATAAAAATACATGAAATTACATGGTTAAATGTGTGGAAACAATGTATCATTTCATGTCGGCTTCTGTGATTTCACTGAAGCCGGCAATTGAATTAGCGGCTATAACAGTATGTAGAAGTGTAAGAACTATAAATATATGTATATATATATATGTCACAATGACATATATATATATATATATATATATATATATATATGTGTATATATCTATTCTTTCTTTTGGCATTTAAATACTATTCTTTTGGATCCATTATATGTCAGTTTTGCAAGCCTGCGAGAAAATCTCGCAAGTCGGATGAAAATCAGATGTTACAAGGTACACACACATGCGATTAAATCGCATCTTTGAAGGAAAATCGGATGCCAGAAGGATGTGTGATGTTTTTATTTTGATCCGATTGTCGACCGTCTAAAACGGACCGATTTTTTGTGGTTGTGTGTGACTCCAGCCTAATTTGCACAAACAATTAAATCAGACTATGTGTGCAAAATTTCACACCTGTAGGGGTTAATTAAAGGTGTAAATTCGTAGCAAAAAAAGTCCGTTTTTTTTACAACGAATTTACACCTTTAATTAACCCTACAGGTGTGAAATTTTGCACACATAGTCTGATTTAATTGTTTGTGCAAATCAGATAGCAAACGACATGAAAAGACATGGTTAACCCTATGTACACCAAGTGTCATTTCATGTCGGGTGCTTCTGTCTTTTCACTGAAGCCGGCTTTACCCGGCAATTGAATGAGAGGATATTTTACTATGTAGAAGTGTATAAACTATACATATATGTATATATATATTGTCACAATGACATGTATATATATATATATATGTATTCTATGTGTGTATATTTAGTGTTTACAAGGAAAGAATGGGTTTTTTTTAGTTGCGATATTTTGTTCCCATAGACTTACATGGGACTTCCGGTATCGGTATCGGGTATCGCCGATATTTTAGTGATATCGGCGATACCATTCCGATTCCGATACTTTAGGATATCGGAAAGTATCGCTCAACTCTAGTAGTGACCATTAGATTTAGCTGTAAGTAGATCATTAGAGACTTTAGTAAGGGCAGTTTCAGTAAGTCTAAAGAGCGGAAACCGGATTATAGAGGGTCGAGAAGAGTTATCTGAGAGATAGCGGATAAGACGGGCGTGGAACAGGCGTTCCAGGAGTTTAGAGATGAAGGGAAGATTAGAGACAGGTCTATAGTTAGCAGCAGAGTTTTGGTCGAGTGATGGTTGTATGATGGCATTCTTAAATGAGGAGGGAAAGATACCAGAAGAGAGAGGTTGAATATTTTTGTTTGATGAGCAGTGACAGCAGGAGAAAGGGACTGGAGGAGATGTGACGGAATGGGGTCACTGGTGCAAGTGGTTGGGAGAGAAGATGCAAAGAGCCTGATTACTTCTTTTTCTGTGACTAGTTCAAAGTCAGAGTGAGCTAGATGCAGTGGGGAAGGGAGCACAGTGCATGGTATGAGGTGATTGGGAGATAATTTCCTGTCCGATATGGTCAATTTTTTCTTTGAAATAATTGGTCAGATCGTCAGCGCTGAGATCTGTGGTTGGGGCCTGCACTCTTGGGTTGAGTAGGAATGAAAAGTGTCAAAGAGACGTTTTTGGTTTTTGGATAGTGAGGTGATGAGGGTGTTGAAATAGGTTTGTTTGTAGAGGTGAAGGGCAGTGTTGTGTGTTTTTTTAGCATAATCTTATAATGGATGAAATCTTCGGGTAGATTGGATTTTCTCACCAGACGTTCAGCGCACCTGGATCACTGCTGCAGGAAACGTGTTTGCAGCTTGTGCCACAGTTGTCACCATGTATTGTTCTATGTATAGGAAGTACAGTTTCATCCAGGGCACTTTGCAGTGTTTCGCTGTAATGCTTCAGTGCAGAATAAGGACATGAGAGGGAGGAGATAGGGGCCAATGATGACTGCAAGTTCTTCATAAGTTTCTGGGTGCTAATGGCCTGTATGTTTCTATAGGTGTGGAAAGTCGGGGTGACCTGAGGGGGATGGCAGTTCTTGATAGAGAATGAAAGAAGGTTGTGGTCAGAGAGTGGGAGAGGGGAGTTTGTGAAATCATCCACTGAACAAAGCTGGGAGAAGACCAAGTCGAGGGCATTTCCGTGTTCATGCGTTGGAGAGTTAGTAAGCTGTGAAAGGCCCGAAAGAGGAGGTTAGAGATAAAAGGTGAGTAGCAGATGGGGAGGGGAAGAGCAATGGGGATGTTGAAATCACCTATGATGAGGGTGGGGATGTCACAGAAAAAAAAGTGTGGAAGCCAGGTGGATGTAGAGTCTGATAGCATGGACTTCAAAAGAAGGGAAATTAAGTGAGGGTACTTGAGGGATAACCTGAAAGGTACATTTGGGTGATAGGAGCAGACCAACGCCTCCGCCTGCTCTGTTGTCTGATCTTGGGGTATGAGAGAAGTGTAGTCCCCCATATGAGAGAGCTGCAGCAGCGGTGGTGTCTGTCTGGTATAACTGAAATCGTCATCTAGTCCCGCTAAAAGCAAGCTGCCATAAAACTCCATCAATAGAAAAACAAAAAAAAGTTATGGCTTCCAGAATAAAGTGATGCAAAAATAATACTTTTTTTAACAAAATAGTAAAAGCGCCAAAACATAAAAATTGTATATATGTGGTAACACTGTAATCGTACTGACCCTAGGACTAAAGCTGCCATATCATTTGTACCCCACACGACTTAACAACATAAAAAACAATTCCTGTATTGCAGCTTTTTGTTCACTCTGCCTCCCAAAAATCAAAATAAAGAGATAAAAAATGTCATGTGTCCAAAAATGGTACCAATAAAAATGTCAACTCGTCCGGGAAAAAACAAGCCCTTATATGACTGTGCCGGATGAAATATGACAAAATTATAGCTCTCAAAATATGGCAATGCAAAAACTACTTTTTATAAATAAAGAGACTTTTAGCATGTTAGAGCAGCCAAACAGAAATACCCAATATATATCTGGCATTACTGTAATTGCACCGACCCAAATAATAAAGTCGCCTAATTACTTATACAATATAAGGAATGGTGTATTAAATAAATAAAACCAATTCTTCACCTGCTGTTGATTTGTTCATTCTGCCTCCAAAGATCGCAGGAGGGCCGAGCACATTTATTCTGTACCCTGCACTGAGCGCTTGCACCAGGAGTCTGTGTAAATCTCTGAAATGTGATTCAGACAGAATCCACTGCGGAAGATTCCCTGTAATGAGGCAAATGGAGACACTTGTGGATGCCATAGGACTTGTGATCCAACGATGTCTGTCTTTTTAGGCGTGGCGATCCGCCACAATTTTGTGCACTTCTGAAATAAAGAACATCGCTGAACAGAGGTAACTCTGCTGACTCATTATAGTGAATGGATCCTTCGGGGATTTCATCTGAATTAAGTCACTCGGAGATTTAGATGGGAACCCCCAAAGTAAGTGCTCAGCGTAGAGCACAGGATAAATGTGATCCCAAACATTATGTAAAATGTTCCATCATCTCTCAGTGGAGATATAGGTAATAAATGGAAAGTTTGTGGTCTGTATCCGCACTGCCAGGTGATGAAGAAGCATCAATGACAGAGTTAATGAAAACAAAAAGTTTTTTATTTTTCTATGCATTTTGAAGTGCAGCCCACTTCTTCAGTAAACAAAAACACATGACATCTGCAGACGATCTGTCTTTCAGAACATCACTTCTTCTTTTCTGAGCACTGCCGTGAATCAATCAGTAGTTTTTAACCACATATCGGTATCGGTGTCCTCAGGAGAAATTGCACAACACATTTTTGGGGTCCATTTTCTCCTGTTATAATGTGAAAATAAAAAATTTGTTACTAAAAGAAATTTTTGTGGGAAAAATATGATTTTTTTTTATTTACATCGCTCTATGATATAAATTTCTGTGAAGCACCTGGGAGTTCAATTTGCCCAGCAGACATCTAAATAAGTTCTCTGAGGGGTTTAGCTTCGAAAATGGTGTCACTTTTGGTGGTTTCCACTGTTTAGGCACATCAGGGGCTATCCAAACTTGACATGGCGTCCACTTATTATTCCAGCAAATTTTGCTTTCAAATGGCACTTTTTCCATTCCAAGCCCTGCTGTGCATCTAAACTGTAGTTTCCCTCCACATATTGGGTATCAGCATAATTGCACAACGAAATGCACGGCGCAATTTCTCCTTTTACCCTTATGAAAATGCTAAGTTTGTGACTAAAAAAACACTTTTTGTGGGAAAAATTTGATTTTTTTATTTTCACGACTCAATGTTATAAACTTCTGAGAAGCCCTGGGGGTTCGAGGTGCTCACCATACATCTAGATAAGTTCCCTGAGGGGTCTAGTTTCCAAAATGGTGCCACTTGTGAGGTGTTTCCATTGTTTAACCACATCAGGGGCACTCCAAACGTGACACAGCATCTGCTAATTATTCCAGCAAATTTTACATTCGAAAGTCAAATAGCACTCTCATGCAAGCCTTGCTGTGCTCCCAAACATTAGTTTTACTGCACATATCGGGTATTGGTGTACTCAGGGAAATTGAACAAATTATATGGGGTTAAAATGCATTTTTGCGGGGAAAAATTAAATTTTTTATTTTTACATTATTATTATTATCATTTTTTTGCGCCATTTATTCCATGGCCTTTACATGTGAAAAGGGGCAATTAAGACAATACAATAAACGTGAGCATATAAAGGCACACACAAATACAGAAGGAGGGACCCTGCCCGCAAGGGCTCACAGCTACAGGGATGGGTGAGAATACACTAAGAGATGGTAGACTGGCGTGCGGTGGTTCAGAACTGAGGATCACTCAGGTTGTGGCTTGTCGGAAAGGTATCTTCAGGTTCTTTTTGAAGTTTTCCAGGTGGGCGCGAGTCTGATGTTTTGGGGAGGAATTCCAGAGAAATAGGGGATGCCGGGAGAAGTCTTGTATGCGGTTGTGGGAAAAGAGAAAAAGGGGAAAGAGAAGGAATCTTGAGGGGATCGAAGGTTGCGTGTGGGTATTACCGGGGAGCCATTTCACAGATTATGGAGGAAAGGTTGGGATGGCTTTGTATGTAAATTTTGGGGTTTTGAACTGGAGCCTCGGGAAAGATAGGAAGCCAAAGAAGGGTTGCAGAGAGGAGAGGCTAGGGAATAACGGGGAGACAGTGTTTTAGTCGGGCGCAGAGTGCAGGATGAATAGAGTGGTGCCAGAGTGCTAGGGGAAGGCCCAAGAGTAGGAGGTTCAGTAGTCGAGGCGGGAGATGATGGGGATCACTAGTTTTTTTTGTAGTTTCATGGTAAGGAAAGCACGGACCCCGGGAAATATTTTTGAGTTTGAGACGGAAAGGGGAGGCAAGGGTTTGGAAAATGGGGCTTTAAAGAGAGGGCAGAGTCGAGGATCACCCCGAGGCCCGGAGCATGGGGACGGGGAAAGTGAGCAGCCATTGACTTAAGGAAGGTCTGGTGGGGGGGTAAGATTTGAGAGGGGGGAAAGGGAAAGAATTTGTTAGCCAGGTTCAGTTTTAGAAAGCGAGCATAGAAGAAAGCAAAATGCAGACAGACATTTGTGGGATTTTCGCAGTAAGGAGGTGAGGTCAGGTCCAGATAGGTAGATCTGCGTGCGTCAGCGTAGATATGATACTGCAAACCATGGGATTCTATGAGCTGTCCCAGGCCGAGGGTGTAGATGGAGAAGAGTAGGGGTCCTAAACTGAGCCTTGAGGAACACCGACAGACAGGGGCGAGGTGAGGAGGTAGTGTGGGAGGGGAGACACTGAATGTTTTTGGTTTGTTAGATATGATGAGATCCCGGATGGGGCCCAAGCTGTATGCCCAAGATGAGAGAACTGTAGCAGGAGGGAATGGTCCACATGTCGAAGGCACAAGACAGGTCCCGGAGAGGAGGACAAGTAGTGTCGCTTGCTCTTGGGCGGTTAGTAGGGGCTTGGTGCCCTTTTTAGGGCAGTTTCAGTTGATAAGCAGTCGGAATCCTGATTGTAGCGGTCAAAGAGGGAGCAGGAGCAGAGGGGGGACAGTTCAAGAGGACATGATGTTCCAGTTGTTTTGAGGCATAAGGGAGAAGAGAATCGGGCGATAGCTAGACACAGGGATGGGCAAGGGAGGTCTTTTTGAGAATGGGTGTGATCGAGGATTGTTTAAGGATGAGGGAAGGGCACCATTTGTAAGTGAGAGGTTGAAGAGGTGTGTTAGAGTAGGGGTGAGGCTGTGGCGAGGCTAGGGTGAGGTGGATGGGAGGGGCAAGCTGCAAGTGGTGAGGTGTGATCTTGATAGGGGGTGAAAGCTGATCTTCTGTCATGGTGGAGAATTGGTTTTGGGAAGAGGGCTGACAGCTAAGGGGGCAATGGGGGTGTGGGCCCAAAGCTTTTTCTGATCGTATCGTCTTCGCTTAAATGTTTTTAAAAAGTCCGTGAAGCAACCTGGGTTCAAGGTGCTCAACACACATCTAGATAAGTTTCCCGAGGGGTCTAGTTTTCCAAAATTGTGTCAATTGTGGGGGGTTCCACTGTTTAGGGCCTCTCCAAATGCAAACATGGCATCCACTAAAATTTTTCCAGCAAATTTTTCATTCAAAAAGTCAAATGGTGCTCCTTTTTTCCAACCCGCCAATGACAAACATGGTTTTCTCCCACATATGAGGTATCAGCATGCTAGTAGAAAAACTGCCAACAAATTTTAGTTTTTAATTTTTTTCATTTTTTGCTTCCCATTCTAAAAATTCCTGTGAAGAAAATGGCAACATTTCAAATTTTCGCCAAATTTCTTTTTTTTTCACAAAAAACAATCATATGAAGAAAATTACCCCCTATAAAAAGTCCCAAAATGTCAAAAAAAAAAGCCAGAATCATGGGATTTAGAATTGTAAAAATTTTGGGATGGTCATGAAAGTAAATGGCTTGGGGCGGAGGGGTTGAAACTGGAAACTATGAAAGAAGTAACATCGTGCATGAAACATCATTAGAATCAACATCAAGGAGACTACGCATCAACCACAAAAAACAGGGCCAAAGCATCTTATACATAAAAATTTTTTCAAAACCCTGGGCATACTAATACAGTACTAGAACAAAAAACAATCATAATACATCCCAGAATCAAAATCGTGATAAAACAGCAACAGAACCCTATCAGACATGATAGAGCACCAAAATACCACAGTATTTAATAAAGCACCAAAAAAATTCATCGGTATGTAAACATTTTAGAAAATTTTTTTCATATATGAAAGGCATTGAATCACCCTCAAAAACCAGTTTAGAAAAGCAATCAAATTGCAATGTTAATCCCCCCCTAATAGTACCGGCAAAACTGTTAAAGATCAGTATCAGAAGAAAATTTTACATCCAGGTCATAGGAAAATTTCCTCACTTTGTTTCCATTTGGGGGGTCCATGTGACTTTTTCCCCTTCCACAGCTCCTTTAGATTTTTCCCCTTCATTGCCTTTTGAAGCATATTTAAAAACGTCCCCTTAAAAAAAAAAGGGGCAAATGTATAAAATATCCCCTGTGCTGTGCATCTGCTTAAAAAATTGCTCTACATTGTCCCCCGCAAAAAAAAGACCCCCAT
This sequence comes from Oophaga sylvatica, assembly GCA_033576555.1. NCBI lineage: Eukaryota > Metazoa > Chordata > Amphibia > Anura > Dendrobatidae > Oophaga > Oophaga sylvatica. The sequence continues at coordinate 52,049,401 of JARQOD010000005.1, forward strand.
ACAAACCCTTTTTTAAAATTACTTCCCTTGTCCTTCCTAAAAATTTCCCCCACACCATCTCCTGACTATGAATTCAATGCCACTCTCCCCCCCTTTTGAAATATAATCTCCAATGTCCCCCTTTTAAACCCAAAACAACACACATCTGCCTTTAAAACAATAATTCCACACTACCCCCCTTTTTTAAACTTTAAAGGCCCCCCCTTCCCCTTTAAAAAACTATAATCCCCGTTTCCCCTTTTGAATTTAGCCTCCTACCAACCTTTCTTTGAACATAACACCACACTCCCTTTTTATTAAAAGAACTATAACCCAATACACCACCCCCTTCTTAAAAAATTTAACCCCTCACTGTCGGGCCCTTTGAACTTTTAATGAAGCTTGCCATGATATAAAATTTTTGGCCCCCCTACCGTCTCAAAAAGAACAAAAAAACAAAACCCCATGCCCCCTTAAAGGAAAAAGCCATCCACGACGCTCCTTTAAAAATTTTTTTCCCTTTTCTCCTTGAATTTTAAGCCAACATCTTGCCCCTGAGCTATAACCCCACGCTTCCCATTATGAACTAAAAACCAAAAAAAAAAATTTTCCTTTTTAAACTATAACTACCTCCTCATCCCTTTAAAAAATAACTGGTACCGCTTTCCCTTTAAAAAATTTTAAACTTCACACCATCCTCCCCTTTAAATTATAACCCCCCGCACCATCCCCCTTTAAAAGGCTTAAAGCCGCCTCCCCCCAAAAGTGAACTTCCACAACCTTTAAACCCTTTAAAACCCCCACGTCCATTTTTTAAAAATTTTTTTCCCCACAAATACCCTTATGAACTTAAAAATCCCCCGCCTTTTTTATGACCATACATTGGGGGTTCCCCCCCCAAAAATTTTTACATTGTCCCTATTTCCACAAAATTTTTTTTTCCAGTGAAACATCCTTTTTTTCTGTCCCCCCTTTCAAAATAAACCCTTCCCCCCCCCTGGGGCCCCGGGGGTAAAATCCCATCTTCAACTGCCCCCTTCCCAAAACTGTGCCCCCTCCCACTAATCCTCTAAATGCTTACATTTTCCCTTCCCCTTTCAAAAGGGGGGAACCCCCACTTGTAAAAAATTTTCCCTTATCTTTTTCCCCGTAAACGCCCCCATATTAATTTTTCGTTTTTTTGGGGGGCGCAGGAAACAACGCATGATAGGTAACCCTGTTAGTACAGCAGGGTGCTGTTTTTGGTATTTGACCCTGCAGCCGATGTCATATCTTCATTTGTAAACCCCCCGGTGGCCCTACCTCTGCCTCCCTTCATTGGCTTAAAGTCAGTTAATATAAAAATTAAAGAAAAAAAATTTCAATTCCCAAAATAAAGCCAGTGTGATAAAAAACCACGGGGGGGCGCGGAAAAACATTACTAAAATTGCAACCAAAAGTTCTGTGAAAATGGTTGGTGCACAAATCGGGTTATCTTCCCCCAAAAACCTTCAGATTGTGTCACGATGAGGAATTGTCTTGCAGGGGAGTATGAATTTGGGGTTATTGAAAAATAAGAACCAACGGTTTTAATTTTAAAATATCATTTTTTCAGCAGGGGGATTCGTATTATTTTGGTTACCGAACCGTGGAAAAGCCTTTTTAAACCCAAAAGCAAAACCTGCAGGGCAAATGAGCACTATTCATGCCTGCCCGAGGAGGAGGTGATGAATCAACCCCCTGCTGAAAATTGGGCCCCCGAAAGGCGGCGACAATGTGGGATATAGTGAGCATCCTTGTGGGCAAAAAAAGGGTTTAAAAGGGTTTTTCTTTAGGGATCAGTTAAAGAGGGAGGGGTAGTGTATGCACTTTAAAAAAGGGGCATAAAGGGGGGGATAAAGTGGAGGGGAATTGTAAAAAAAAAGGGTAAGTATGGAGGGGGCCGCATGGGGGAACACATGCAAGGGGGGCGCTTAAAAAAGGGGGCCGCATAAGAGTGGTAGGAATAGGGGGCGCATGAAAGGAAGTGGTAGAGAAAAATTATGGAACAAAAAGGGGCCCTTTATTATACGGGGGGGGTTGTGGGGTTACATTCTAAAAGGGAAGAAGGTGTGGGGAAATTTTTAAAACCCCTTCATGCCCCACCCTTTTGACCTCTGACCTGGGCCCATCTTTGAAAAGGAACAGACGGGTGGGCGGTTAAATTTAAAAAGTGAGGGGCGCGGGGTTTATTTTATAAGGCCCCAATTTGGGGGTTTTTTTTTTTTTTCAAAGGGGGGGGGGGTTTGAAAAAATTTTTTTATAGAAACGGACAATTTGGGGGGTTTTAAAAAATTTAAAAAGGGGGGGGTGGTAGGGGGGATATAGTTCAAAAGGGAGAAAAGGTGGGGCGGGATAGAAATAAGGGAGTTTGGTGGGGGGAAATATTTTTAGGATGGAAAAAAGTAAAAAGGGGGGTTTTTCCCCGGGGGTCAGGAAACAGGGGGGAAAATAGCGGGTTTTTTTTGACGCGGGCGCTGGCACGGGTAAACACCATTTTCCCCAAGATTTTTTACAGCATAGTGGGGGGGTTTTGAAGAAACCCGTCTCCACTTCGAAAAACACGGGGGGGAAAGACCTGCGTTTACGCACGGGCGTCTTTTTAGCCCGCAGCTGTCCCCCCTTGCCGATGAACACACCGGGTTGCCCGCGTGTTCAGGGGGGGGGGGGTTTTTTTTTGGGGGGAGCGGTTTTTTTCCGTTTCCGTCCAAACGCTGTGTTTCCGGACCGTGGAAAAAACCCCTTTAATGTTCAAAGGGAAAAAGGGGTTTTAGCCCTAAAAAGACGGCGGAGGCAATTTTAAAGGAACAGCCCAGTGTGGCGGTTATTTAAAAAGGTTTTGAGACATTGGGTTTTAAATTGTTCTAAGGGGCGGTTTGGAGGAATTTTTTTAAAGAGTGGACAATAGGGTTTTAAAATTTTCAAAAGGGGGGACATTTGGAAATTTAAACCCTTCATAAGACGGGACGTGTGTTTAAAAATTTTTTAAAACAAAACTGTCATAAGGTTATTACTTTTTTTAGTAGTGTGTATGGGGAAAAAAAATTAAAAAAACAAATTAAAAAAGTTTCAGGGAGCCCCACTTTTAAAAAGGCTTTTTGTATGGGCAAACTTTTTCCCCGTAAAGCTAGTGGGGCAAGGTGATGGGCAAGCCCATTCCTTGTAAACAACTGATTTTTAGTGGTCGGGCAGACTGCCCCAAAAAAGGGGGGTAAATGCCAGGATCAGTATCTCTGATGGGGGAAAAGTTGCGCAGAGGGAAACTTTTCCCTGCTTACAATCCACTGTGCCCCTTTGCGCTCAGTTGAGCCCTCCCATTGGTACTGTACGTGTATCCCTTTTTGTACCCCCTTTTATGGGATCTCTTTATGCCCTGGTTGGAGGGTATTTTAAAATAATTGAAAGTTGTAAAAACGGCGTAAACTTTAACTTTCTCGTGGATAAAACTCTTTGATTATGGCAGGAGAAACGAAATGGACATCTTTTTGGATTTTTTAATTTAAACCCCCAAAAAATCTAAAAAAGTTTGCACTCAAAAGGACGGTTGCAGATAAAAGGATTGGTGCCCTTGGTGAGCGAGGATCATACTTTTTTATCAGCCAAATTTTAAATTTCAAAAAAACGATTAAATAAACCCTTTTGGGGTACGACAGCCGTAACCCTAGGCATTCCCAAAGCGAAAATTTTGTCGTCCCCACGTTTTTTGTACCCTTTTTTCGGAAAAAAAATGCTTTGAATTATTTTTTTAAATTTCAACAATTTTTTTTCAATGTTGGGGTGTTTTTTTTTTTTTCCTTGTCACTTCTAAAAAAAAAATTCCCAAAATTTTTTGGGTTTAAAAGGCTGTTTTAAAAATAGGGGCACTTTTCCCTTTATTTTTTTTTTTCCCCGTGACTTTTGGGGACTGTCAAAAAACATCACTTCCCATCACGGGGCAGATTCAATAAAAGTGAAACCTTTCCTGTAAAAAGGGGTGTAAAAATTGGACAGACTGTAGCGCTGACAATAGGAAGAGAAAAGCCCTCCTTTTCTTCCCCTTTCCGAGGAAAAGCCCAAAGCCAAAGCATGCTCCTTTTTTGTAAAAGTCATTTGTCGGACGTAAAAAAAATCTCTGATGTTTCCCCAAAAGAAACGGGGGGGGGCCCCCAAACTGTAAAAAAAAAAAAAAGTACAACGAAAAAAAGCTTGAAAATAAGAGTAAAATAAAAAATTGTTTACAATTTTGTAAAATCATTTTTTTTCATCATTAAAAAGCGTCAAAATTACCACGCTTTACGTGTCATCATTGTCCCCTTGGGGGTTTTTAAAAACTTTTTCCCCTTTTTTTTTTAATTAGTGAGGGGGGAAACCACAAAAACATGGGGAAACATCAGACTTTGCGAATTTTTTCCCCTTTGTGGGTTTTAAAACCCCCCGGCCCCCGCTGAAAGGGGGTGAAATTTGCCACGAGGGCCCCCCGTCCCCAAATTTTCACATTAAAAAGGGGGCGTGTTTTTTATAGCAGATAAGTCTCCCCTTAAAACAGTCCCAGGGGGGCTGGCATCAAAGATAAAACATCGGGGTTTTTCCCCCCCCTTTTTTTACTTCTTTTCCCCCCCTGAAAAACAAAAGTTTAAATGGTCAGAAAAATTTTTTTGGGGTCCCCCCGGTTTTGACTGTATTTCTTAAAAAGTCCCAAAGTTTTCGGACCGTAAATGGGAAGGGTTTTTGGATCCCCCCAAAAAATTTTCCCCCTTTTTCCCGTTTTTAAATTTTCTTTTGTTTCTTTTTTTTTTACCCTTTTTCCTTTTGCACAGGTGCAGTAGAAATTGAATACAAATTTTAGTGGGTTTGGTGTTATCAATTCAAAAGGGGGTTTGAGTTTTGGCCCCTTTTTGGGGTTAGCAATGTCGCAAAGTTTTTTTTAGGTAAAGAGCCCTTTCCCCCCTTTTTCCGGGGGGTTTTTCCACCCCAAAGTACAAGAAACATCCAAAAGTGCTGTTTTACGGGAGTTAGGGTTCGTTTCAAGGGAATCTGTCCCCTTTGGGGGGGGGGACGGTTTCGTACTTTTAGGGGTATACAGGTAAAAGATGGTTAAAATAGTTTACCTGTATGCTCATAGCTGGGGTTTAAAGTTGTGGAAAAAAAGTTTTAATTTTTTAGTTAATGTTTTTTGCAGGTCGGGGGCATGCGGTCCCGGGAAGAATCTCTGCCCCCCATTCGTAAAATACCACACCCCTCCCTGCTATGACCTATCCACTCCCTGGGGACATGCATTTTGGCACCAAAATCCCCGCGCCTGTGCCCTCCCTTCCGCTATTTGGGTCCTTATCCCCCCTTTTCGGGCAGTGTCTTCATCCTGTTCTAAGCGGCGCCGGCAAATCACTGCTACTCGCAGAAAAGGAGAAGCCCGCTATTACGGGTAAAAAAAAGGTACCCAGAACAGGTTGTGATGTACGCGACATTTTTTCCAAAGACCCCACGCCCCAGAGCCCGGAAAAAATCTCAACATAAAACATTAAAATCTATTTTTTTGAATGTCCTAGCAAAAGCTTGAAAAAGGGCCCGGTTGGCAGATTCCTTTAAAAACGGGGCACCCAATAGATTTACCAATCATTTTCTGAGAACTTCCCCAAAAATGGCATTATTTTGGTGCCCCAATACTGGGAAAATTGGGGTTATGTTTGTTTTGAACTACATTGGTACGTACAAAAGGGAAAGGCAGACCAAATTATGAAAAACAGGTCAGGAATGTGCCATTTTTCGGAATGGGATTCTAGAAAAGAAAAAATTTTTGTTTCCCGGCATTCCCGCTTAGATGCAAAAGGACCCCAAATCCATCGAAGAGACATTGGGATAGTGCAGATGCAACCGCTGAAGTAAAGGTGTAGTACAAAATTGGAAGTAAACCGACCCCAATTTAAAAAAAGGGGGGGTGACAGCCCACCGAAACCCAGAATTATTTTTATGAAGATTATTAGGTATATCGGATATCAAAAACTTTGTTGGATTTGGCGTGTAACCTTATGGCGGTGGGTTGGGGGGTTGAGAGACTTGACAGGTTCCTTTTTTGAAATTTCTAGCTAACCAAAATCTCATCTGTAAGAACCCGAGCGTAACTTGAAGCTTCTGGGCACTAATGTAAAATTACAGCAAAACCTGCACCTGTGTTTCTCTGTGGTGAAAGATTTTGAAATCCTTGAAGCACCAAGTGGAGGTGATATTCTTTGCATTTTTTTGTAACCCCCCATAATAATACATTGCTGTTAGAATGCAGTTGCAGAGTGGTTTTTGGGCCCCCGTGGGAAAGGGCCCGGTGTAACTTTCCCCAAAATGAAGTTAACAAGGGAACAGGATTCAGCAGTCCTCTT
>JARQOD010000005.1:52055847-52087983 GCA_033576555.1 Oophaga sylvatica
GTTGGCATGACAGCCTCTCCTTGAGACCTCTATGGTTGTCAGTGTCGGATTGCTGTGAGCGCCACCCGGTGGTTGGCGCTCATGGCAAGAAATTCTGCTATATAGTGGCAATTTGATCATCGCTTCTATGTAGCAGAGTCGATCGGGTTGTTGCAGCTTACAGTCTCCCATGGAAAGTATTGAAGCATGCCAAAAGTGAAAAAAAAGTTTTTTAAAATACAAAAAAATTAAAAAAATAAAAGTTCAAATCATATTTGGTATCGCCGCATTCAGAATCATCCGATCTATCAGTGAAAAAAAGGATTAACTTGATCGCTAAATTGCATAGCGATAAAAAAAAAGTCAAAACGCCAGAATCAAGTTTTTTTGGTCGCCGCGATAGCGGTTGCAATAACGGGCGATCAAAAGGTCATATCTGCACCAAAATGGTATAATTAAAAATGTCAGGTTGGCACGCAAAAAATAAACCCTCACCCAACCTGAGATCACGAAAAATGGAGACACTATGGGTATCGGAAAATGGCACAATTTTTTTTTTTTTTTTAACAAAGTTCGGAATTTTTTTTACACCACTTAGATAATAAAGACATGTTTGGTGTCTATGAACTCGCAATGACCTGTAGAATCATGACGGTGGGTCAGTTTTAGCATTTAGTGAACCTAGTAAAAAATTCAAACAAAAAAACAGTGTGGGATTGCACTTTTTTTGCAATTTCACCCCACTTGGGATTTTTTTCCCGTTTTCTAGTACATGACATGGTAAAACCAAGGGTGTCATTTAAAAATACCACTCGTCCCGCAAAGAACAAGCCCTCACATGGCCATGTTGAAAAATAATAAAGTTATGGCTCTGAGAAGAAGGGGAGCAAAAACCGAAAATGCAAAACTAAAAAAAGCTCCGAGGGTTAAGGGGATAAATAAGCTAGTTGTTACCATTGATTTTCATTTGGTTACCCTTGGCCATATACAATGAGGTCACTTGGACATCACTAATGTTGTGTTTGCTTTACTGAGCTGGAAAGGGGTTCAATACATTTTAATGGCTCAAATAATAAGTGTTGTTACAAATCAAGTTTTTGAGACTGTTTAGGTCTCTGCATCAAGTATGGTATAACAAAGAATTAACTTTCTCATACAATACATAGAAAACAGGAAGAAAAATTCTGCTTTTGACTATTCACAGGCCAATGGAAAAATATAAATAAAAATAGATACTCACCACCTACTGTAGATCTACATGCTCCTCAACCCTAAGTGTGGTGCCCTCCACCAGTCTACTGGTATCAGTATCTGCCAGAGACATCACATGACTCTGTTTCTTCTGCTAGGACAAAATATGATAAAATCTGAAGGCTTCAGCTGCTCGCTTGCAGTACCCCCAAGATATAAAAAGTCTGGAGACCGGTTAGAGATGGAGTGGTGAGTGCGGAGGAATGGTGCCAGTCTGAGAGTTGAGCATATATATTTTGAGTCCATTTAAAAGGGTTTGTAAATTAGTTGGACACCTATTTAAAGTAATTCTGCTAAAATGTCATAAGTATTGAGTGACAGTTGGATACATATATTTCTGACCATGGTTTATAAGCACTATTTTGTTTTCAGTGGGTGATATTCGTCTCCAGTAACTATTACGGGCGACATTGGTGTTTGATAGTTTGATTCCCATAATAATTTACACAAATATAGCAGGTTTTCTAGAAAGAGGGTTTCAAAAAGCTTTTGCTAAATAGTTTGAATCAAAACAGTGCTCTGCACAGCTATTTATTTTATTGGCCTTTTCTCAATAGTCCCTTCTCTTGCTCTTAGATTACAAGGAGGTTAGAAGAAATAGATGAAATTTATTGAAACTTTTCATCAGTAAATGTTTCAGCATTTCCCTCCTGACGCACAATTTTCTAACCACTGGATATCTTGGATAACGTGGGCTCTCATATTCGAAAGTAGGGAAAGTCGTACAATGCTTCCGAAGGTCTGAAAATATCATAACATTTCTATGTTACTTTTTAAAAATGACTTAGAATATTATTATAAACCTGGACCGGTTGATATTTTGATTTGGCTAAGTGTCTTTGAAACTCAATACCAGAATCTTTGCACCGAAATCCCTGATGCATTTAGCTTACAAGAGATTATTTGCAAAGCTGAAGACATCCAGAAGAAATCAATACTCTAATTCTTGGGTAAATAATCAGAAGTCTCAAGACCTAGACTTTCTTATTTTTAATATTACTGAACAACAGTACATTTGCACATTCGATTCAAAGACATTTAATCATTGCCAGAGAACATATTATGTGGAAGTGATGGAGCTAGAAGCGACTCTTTTATGTTTGTATGTTTGTTGAGTTGTTTGGTTAAAAAAAAAAAAGGAAACAACGCTAAAAAGTAAAATATGCACATCTCCTACATTTCTATGAATGAATTAAAATGGAAAAACAAATGGGTTAATCTGAGGTGTCGTGGAGGAAAGGATGAGAGATGCTGAATCCAATATGAGGCGGTTCATTTGTCAACACGTTCCGAAATATATCACTTCTTCATTAGGTTGAATATAATTATTTATGAAAGTTTTCGCAGCAACGTAAATTTAAAAACAAGAAACCCCTGCAATCTTATCAGGCTTGAGATATCAATTTAATCTTAACAGATCCTCTTTCAAAAGTTTCCTTTAGAAATCTATTTTTCTTATTCTGGTTCATTTTTACGTTACTGGGCCATAACAAAACGCCGACACTTCCTGTCACATTTCAACTTGTACTGATGAGGTCTCGTTCCGGTCTTTTTTTTCAAAGCATTTTCCAAAGCATACATATAAATTAAAGGAGAAAAAGGGCCATCAAGTCACCTGTATACAATTCTGTCTGTCTTCAGTAATATCGCTGCATATTATTTTATTATTGAATACCATAAAACTCTTCCCAGTTGTGGCTCAAGGCAGCTAAGAGCTCTGATATAAAAATTCATTACCCATGACAGAATGTTGGACTTCTTTAGATAAAAAAAGAGAACCTAATGATTCTGGATTGGCCACGTATTTTAAAGCAGCTACATCGAGTAATAACTAAGATATGACTTATCTATAGTAGTGTTCTGCTAACAGCCGCAGTCCATACAACGCTATGCAGCCTGAGAGTTGATGGGGGGCCATGGTGCCTCAATTTCAATGGTATCTACATCTATTCAATGTGTGTGTCTGAGTCTCAGCAGAGCAGGAGTGGTGGCCTCACTAGATTGGGTCTGTTGCGTGGAGCTTCAGGCCACACACAGAGCACAGGTTAGTAGATTTTGTGCGGCTTCATAATGTGTAGCAGAGACTTTTTGGGGCATAATACTGTGTGGGAGCTGTGAGAGGTATACAGTGTATGTGTGTGTATGCGGGGCGATTGTGATGGTGATTATACTGTGTGGGGATCTGTGGGGGCACCATGCTATATAGTGGGGACTTTATGGGCCATAATACTGTGTGGGAGCTGTGAGAGGTATACAGTGTATGTGTGTGTATGCGGGGCGGTTGTGATGGTGATTATACTGTGTGGGGATCTGTGGGGGCACCATGCTATATAGTAGGGACTTTATGGATCATAATTCTGTGTGGGGGCTGTGAGAGGTATACGGTGTATGTGTGTGTATGCGGGTGATTGTGATGGTGATTATACTGTGTGGGGATCTGTGGGGGCACTATGCTATACAGTGGGGATTTATGAGCCATAATACTGTGTGGGGGCTGTGAGAGGTATACAGTGTATGTGTGTGTATGCAGGGCGGTTGTGATGGTGATTATACTGTGTGGGGATCTGTGGGGGCACCATGCTATATAGTGGGACTTTATGGGTCATAATACTGTTGGGGGCTGTGAGAGGTATACGGTGTATGTGTGCGCATGGAAGTGATTGTGATAGTAATTATACTGTGTGGTGAGCAGTGGGGGGCACCATGCTATATAATGGGGACTTTGTGGGCCATAATACTGTGTGGGGGGCTTTAAAGACAATGATATTGTGCAGGGTGCTGTGGCGATGATAGTGTGTGAGCAATAGGTAAATTACAATACTGTGTATGAGGAATATTGTTGGGAGTTTCATGCACTAGAGCAGCCATGAAAGGGTTATTGTAGTGTGTGAGAACACAAAGGGTCTTCAGTAGGGGCAAAATTACTGTATAAGTGCTGGAGTACATGTCCTTTTCATTGTCCTTAAAAGGTGGCAGGTATGCCCTTGTATGATTGTGCCTATGCACCGTCACCCCTCCTGCTCTTATTGTAGGAGTGAGGGGGTCCAAATTAGTACTTCTGCTATGGGGCCCTATAATTTCTATATACATCCCTGCCTAACTAAATCCATTTCTTGTTTAGTCACACAGTGTAACTTCAGTCGAGAAGGGGAATAATTACACAGAGACTGCAGTAGAGGGGAAACCTCCTGGTGGTCATCAACAAAATGCACAGATTGAAATTTTGGCTTAATCATCTGATTTAGAAATTTAATTGAGCCAAGATGTCAATCTGCATAAACACTGCCGTGGAGCTTTTTTTTTTGAAGATTGCCCGGAGATCAATCTGTGACTGCACCGTCCCCGGCAAGGATGGCACCAGCATGAAATTTCAAATAGGAGGCAGGTCACTAACATAAATGTGACTTGTCATGCCAAAACCAGAGGCGCCCGGGGCAGGAGCTGAAGACCCTACCCCCAGTCCTGCCCCAATGCACCTAAAGCTAATTACCCGAAAACATCAAATGTGGATTAAAGAAAAACCACATAGTGAATTGCTGCCACGAGAGGTGGTGAATTCTCCTTCAATGGAAGTCTTCAAACAGAGGGTGTTTGCAGACATCTGTCTGAGATGGTTTAGTGAGTCCTACATTGAACAGGGGGTTGGACACGATGACCCTGGGGGTCCCTTCCAACTCTAACAGTCTATGATTCTATGAATTTCTTTACTAAAGGTATCAATTTACTCTATATTCCAGTGTCATGCCTTTACTTCACATTACTAAATGGTGATAGCAGGTTTTCTTTAAGGGGTTGTCCAGTTTCAGTAAAAATTGTAGCAAGACTACTTATCTATGAAAGCCCCTGCTACTCCAGCTGGACCTTTCTGCTTCTTTTTGCTGGTGTCTGTTGACAGTTCTGCAGCTCATGACATCAAAGTCAATCTCTGGGTTTGTGGTAATGCCGAGACAGACACCGCAAAATCCTGGTGCTTAGTAATTGGCTGCAGTGATCAAGTGATAGATGTCACATCTACAATCCTATAAACAAAAAACTTCCAAAAACAGTGGAGAGGGCATGAAGTATTGGCACAAGGCTTGTGTTAATCCAAAAGCTTTGTCTCACTGTTATACTGAAACTGGAAAACCCCTATAAGACAATTTGCATTTCGAATCATCACACATACAGTGTAAATAAACATAAATATATGCAGTACAGACCAAAAGTTTGGACACACCTTCTCATTTAAAGATTTTTCTGTATTTTCATGACTATGAAAATTGTAAATTCACACTGAAGGCATCAAAACTATGAATTAATACATGTGGAATTATATACTTAACAAAAAAGTGTGTAAGAACTGAAATTATGTCTTATATTCTAGGTTCTTCAAAGTAGCCACCTTTTACTTTGATGACTGCTTTGCACACTCTTGGCATTCTCTTGATGAGCTTCAAGAGGTAGTCGCCGGAAATGGTCTTCCAACAATCTTGAAGGAGTTCCCAGAGATGCTTAGCACTTGTTGGCCCTTTTGCCTTCACTCTACGGTCCAGCTCACCCCAAACCATCTCAATTGGGTTCAGATCTGGTGACTGTGGAGGCCAAGTCATCTGGCGTAGCACCCCATCACTCTCCTTCTTGGTCAAGTAGCCCTTACACAGCCTGGAGGTGTGTTTGGGGTTATTGTCCTGTTGAAAAATAAATGATGGTCCAACTAAACGCAAACCGGATGGAATAGCATGCTGCTGCAAGATGCTGTGGTAGCCATGCTGTTTCAGTATGCCTTCAATTTTGAATAAATCCCCAACAGTGTCACCAGCAAAGCACCCACACATCATCATACCTCCTCCTCCATGCTTCACGGTGGGAACCAGGCATGTAGAGTCCATCCACCCACCTTTTCTGTGTCGCACAAAGACACTGTGGTTGGAACCAAAGATCTCAAATTTGGACTCATCAGACCAAAGCACAGATTTCCACTGGTCTAATGTCCATTCCTTGTGTTCTTTAGCCCAAACAAGTCTCTTCTGCTTGTTGTCTGTCCTTATCAGTGGTTTCCTAGCAGCTATTTTACCATGAAGGCCTGCTGCACAAAGTCTCCTCTTCTTAACAGTTGTTGCAGAGATGTGTCTGCTGCTAGAACTCTGTGTGGCATTGACCTGGCCTCTAAGGCTGCTTTCACACATCAGTTTTTTGATGTCAGGCGTGATCCGGCGTGTTTTTAAAAAAACGGATCCGGTACCGGATGCGTTTTTTTAGCATTGACTTTAATTAGCGCCGGATCGCGCCTGATGTCATTGCGTTGCAGCCGTTTTTGGCCGGATCCGGCGGAAATGTACATTCTGGCGGCCGGACAAAACGGTCACTGCAACGTTTTTTTTTTTTCCCGGACCCGCCTGATAGTGCCTGAATCGGCGCATCAGGCGGCCGGAAATAATAGAAGTCTATGGAACCGGACCAGTCTTTTGTGCAATCCGTCAAAAGACTGATCCGGATTCTGGAAATCAAGGACTACTACTACTACTACTACTACATTTTCCACTGTCTCCGGACATGCGAACCTGCATTTTCCGGCTGCAAAGCTTCTTTTTGAAGGTTCAAAAGTTCAGGTCGGATCCAGCAAAAAAACTGATCCGTTGCATCAGTTTTTTCATTTCAGCGCCGGATCCGTCCCTTCAGGTATTCGACGGATTATGCCTGACACAAAAAAACTGATGTGTGAAAGAGGCCTTATCTGAGCTGCTGTTAACCTTCGATTTCTGAGGCTGGTGACTCGGATAAACTTATCCTCAGAAGCAGAGGTGACTCTTGGTCTTCCTTTCCTGGGGCGGTCCTCATGTGAGGCAATTTCTTTGTAGCGCTTGATGGTTTTTGCAACTGCACTTGGGGACACTTTCAAAGTTTTCGCAATTTTTCAGACTGACTGACCTTAAAGTAATGATGGCCACTCGTTTTTCTTTACTTAGCTGCTTTTTTCTTGCCATAATACAAATTCTAACAGTCTATTCAGTAGGACGATCAGCTGTGTATCCATCAGACTTCTGCACAACCCAACTGATGGTCCCAACCCCAGGTTATAAGGACAGAAATCCCACTTATTAAACCTGACAGGGCACACCAGTGAAGTGAAAACCATTTCCGGTGACTACCTCTTGAAGCTCATCAAGAGAATGCCAAGAGTGTGCAAAGCAGTCATCAAAGCAAAAGGTGGCTACTTTGAAGAACCTAGAATATAAGACATAATTTCAGTTGTTACACACTTTTTTGTTAAGTATATAATTCCACATGTGTTAATTCATAGTTTTGATGCCTTCAGTGTGAATTTACAATTTTCATAGTCATGAAAATACAGAAAAATCTTTGAATGAGAAGGTGTGTCCAAACTTTTGGTCTGTACTGTATATATACACATACTGTGTCTATACATACATACACTTGTGTATAATATATTATATATATATATATATATATATTGTGACAGTGTCACTGATTTTATATGTGAGGGGAAGTATGTGTCACACAGGATGCTCTCCTGTGTGAACTAAGACCTACTTCATTTATCTGCCAGCATGTTATATGTTAAAAGGGTGTGGCTGAGCAATGTATAAAAGCTCAGTCCTGTTTTTTTTTCTCTGGTGTAGTCTGGAGAGGAAAGACTCCAGACAGGATAGTGGAAGCTGCAGAGCTTGCCACAAGGACTTTGGTAGTGCAGTTTATGCTACGAGAGCGGGCGGAACCCACTCATCTATGGACTGAGTTATTGTTTTTTTTTTTTTTATGCTTTTCCCGTTTAACCCAGAAGGGTCATGTTTACTTTTCCTGCGAAACCTGCATGAGTTTATGGCTGATAATAAACCAGCAGAAAGAAAACCCAGAGAACGTGTGTCCTGAGTCTGCCTTCAGGAGAGCCGAGCGAGTCGTCTTACCACAGTTGGTGTGAGAGTGCGAGCAGGATTCCAGGAACACGTGTACCTGCCACAAAGACCGGTGGATGTCCTGGGTGAAGGCTGCCAGACAGCTAGAGAAGTCCGGCAGCATGGAGGAGCTCGTTAAGCACCTGGTCCAGGCCCAGCAGAGCATAACAGCAACACCTACAGAGCCAGCAGAGCATACAGCAGGCCCAGCAGAGCATGCAGCAGCAGCACCAGGAGATGACCAAACTGTTGCTTCAGCAGATCCAGTTGCAGCAAAAGTCGCAGCAGCAGCACCAGCAGGAGGCGCAACAACAGATACAGCTTTTGGCGGATGCCATCCAGAGCCGGGCGGCCACCCCAACCCCAGGGCCGACTGATGATTCTCACGTCAGGAAGGCGGTAAGGCGGGCCATGCAGAAGATGACCCCTGGGGATGATGTAGAAGCATTTCTGACTGTTTTTGAGAGGGTGGCTGATCGGGAGAGACTTCCACCAGCACAGTGGGCAGAGGTTCTGGTGCCATATTTATCGGGTGAACCCCAAAAAGCGTATTTTGACTTGGCGCTGCAAGATGCTAAGGAGTATCCCAAACCAAAGACAGAGATCTTAGCACGTCTGGGAGTAAATATGGCAGTAAGAGCCCAGCGAGTTCATCACTGGGCATATGCTAGCAACAAACCCCCTCATTCGCAGATGTTTGACCTATTGCATCTTGTTCAGAAGTGGCTACAACCGGAGTCCTCCACTCCGGCCAAGATGGTTGAGCGGGTGGTGATTGATAGATTCATGCATTCCCTTCCCAAGTCAGTACAGACCTGGGTTGCCCAGGGTGATCCCCAGAACGCAGATGACTTTATCGGCCTGGTAGAGAGGTACCAGGTAGTTGAGAGATCTCTTGGGAAACCGGATGCAGTCATTTCTCCCTACTGGGATACCCAAAACGGGGTGGGTTCACCACGGAAGGGGTCTAGAGCCACCACTGGGGGGCGTCCCACTCCTATCGAAGCGGCCTTTAGAACAAGTGGGAAAGATATAGTTTGCTGGCGATGTCACAACCCTGGACATGTAGTCGCCAAGTGTCAAATATCCCCTGAGCCCATGGACTGCAGCCTAGGCAGACGGATCTCCTATTATGCCTATCCAGCCTGTAGCGTGGACTGTCGACCCGGCAAGGGACCGCAGGCGTGTGCAGTATCCATTAATGGAATAAAAGTGCTTGGGCTGTTGGACTCCGGGAGTCTGGTGACCTTGATCAGAGCATCCCTTCCCCACCAGTTGATCCCTTCCAAAACCCTGGGTGTTCGGTGCATCCATGGTGACGCCAAGGACTATCCCGTGGCCACAGTAACAGTAGGGACAGACTGTGGTGCCCAGTCCCATGAAGTTGGGGTGGTAAAGGACCTGATACATCCCGTCATATTGGGCCGTGATTTTTCCTTATTCTGGGACTTGTGAGGGAAGGGAACTGGACTAAGTAGCATGGCGAAAAGCGAGATCCTTGAAGAAGAACCCCCGACAGAGTCTCAGAGAGAGGAGTTCCCACTGTGCGTCCTTGTCGGTGATGAGGGTGAGACGGTGACCGAGGAGGCCGACCTACCTGCGTTAGATATGTCCAGAGAGAACTTTGGGACTGCTCAAGTTCGAGACCTGACCTTAAAAGTGGCGTTCGACCAGGTTACTGTATGTAATGGGGTTGCCCAAGATCCGGGGGCCGACACCAGATTCCCCACTTTGCAGTACAGGGGGAGTTGCTATATCGGGTGGCCAAACTGAGGGGCGGTGAGATAGTGGAACAGCTGTTAGTGCTGGGGCCATACAGACGGCGGGTGCTAGACATGGCCCATTCACATGTTCTGGGGGGACACCTAGGGGTCGAGAAAACTCAGGAGAGGATACTGAGGAGGTTTTATTGGCCAGGGTGTTATCGAGAAATTCAAAACTTTTGTAGGTCCTGCCCCACCTGCCAAATAACCGCTCCCTCCTCCCACTTCCGAAGCCCCTTAGTTCCACTACCTGTGATAGAGGTTCCCTTTGAGAGGATTGCCATGGACCTCGTGGGCCCCATAGTCAAATCAGCTTGGGGCCACCAATATATCCTGGTCGTCATGGACTATGCGACTCGGTATCCAGAAGCGGTTCCCCTAAGGAACATGTCCAGTAAAAGTATAGCCCGAGAGTTGGTCCATATTTTTGCTCGGACAGGTCTACCAAAAGAGATCCTAACAGACCAAGGAACCCCCTTCATGAGCAAGGTGATGAAGGAGCTTAGCAGAGTCCTTCAGATAACTCAGCTGCGGACCTCGGTTTATCATCCACAAACGGACGGCCTAGTGGAACGCTTCAACAAGACCTTAAAGGCGATGCTCAAGAAGGTCGTTGAAAAAGATGGGAGAGACTGGGACTACCTGCTCCCATTTCTGCTTTTCTCGGTCAGAGAAGTTCCTCAAGCCTCCACGGGCTTCTCTCCATTTGAGCTCCTATATGGGCGGCATCCAAGAGGTCTCCTAGACATCGCCAAGGAAACTTGGGAGGCTGAAGTCACGCCACACCGGAGTATCATCGAACATGTCGCCCAGTTACAGGAGAGAATGTCAAAGGTGATGCCCATCGTAAAGGAACATCTCCTCCAGGCGCAGGAAGCCCAGGCGAGAGTCTATAACCGATCGGCGAGACTAAGACAGTTCCAGCCCAGAGACCGTGTTTTGGTGCTGATCCCTACCGTCGAGAGCAAGTTCCTCGCCAAATGGCAAGGTCCATACGAGGTGGTGGAGAAAGTCAGCGAGGTTAATTATAAAGTCCACCAGCCTGGCCGAAGAAAGGCACATCAAATATATCATATAAACTTGCTCAAGCCGTGGCGGGACCGTGAACCTGTGGAAACTCCTTGCCTGGGAGCCGCACCAGAAGGCAAGGTGGAGGAGGTCACTATTGCAGAGACTCTATCACCGGCCCAGAAGCAACAGTGTCGAGAATTACTACAGCGGAATCGGGACCTGTTCTCAGAGTTGCCGGGGCATACACAAGTGATAGAGCATGACGTGCTGACAGAACCGCATGTACGAGTGAATTTGAAGCCATATCGGATTCCGGAAGCACGCCGGGAGGTGATCTCGGCTGAGGTGAAGAGGATGTTAGACCTCGGGGTAATAGAGGAGTCAAAGAGTGGGTGGTCGAGCCCAATCGTCCTCGTGCCGAAGCCCAATGGAGAGTGGAGGTTTTGTAATGACTACCGTCGGCTAAATGAGGTATCCAAGTGTGACGCGTACCCGATGCCCCGCGTCGACGAACTCATCGAGAGGCTTGGACCGGCGAGGTACATCACCACTCTTGACCTGACGAAGGGCTACTGGCAGATCCCCATGTCCCAGATGGCTAAAGAGAAGACGGCTTTCTCAACACCTGATGGCTGTTTTCAATACAAGCGGATGCCGTTCGGACTACAGTCATGGCCAAAAGTTTTGAGAATGACACAAATATTAATTTTTACAAAGTCTACTGCTTCACTTTTTCTAATGGCAATTTGCATATACTCCAGAATGTTATAAAGAGTGATCAGCTTAACAGCAATTACTTGCAAAGTCAATATTTGGCTAGAAAATGAACTTTATCCCCAAAACACATTTCAACATCATTGAAGCCTTGCCGTAAAAGGATCAGCTAACATCTTTTCAGTGATTGCTCCATTAACACAGGTGTGGGTGTTGATGATGACATGGCTGGAGATCAATCTGTCATGATTAAGTAAGAATAACACCACTGGACACTTTAAAAGGAGGCTGGTGCTTGGCATCATTGTTTCTCGTCTGTTAACCATAGTTATCTCTAAAGAAACATGTGCAGTCATCATTGCAATGCACAAAAATGGCCTAACAGGGAAGAGTATTGAAGCTAGAAAGATTGCACCTCAGTCAACAATCTATCGCATCATCAAGAACTTCAAGGAGAGAGGTTCCATTGTTGCCAAAAAGGCTTCAGGGCACCCAAGAAAGACCAGCAAGTGCCAGGACCGTCTTTTAAAAGTGTTTCAGCTGCGGGATCAGGCTACCAGCAGTGCAGAGCTTGCTCAGGAATGGCAGCAGGCAGGTGTGAGTGCATCTGCACGCACTGTGAGGCGGAGACTCTTGGAGCAAGGCTTGGTCTCAAGGAGGGCAGCAAAGAAGCCACTTCTCTTCAGAAAAAACATCATGGACAGACAGATATTCTGCAAAAGGTACAGGCAGTGGACTGCTGAGGACTGGGGTAAAGTTATTTTCTCTGATGAATCCCCTTTTCGATTGTTTGGGACATCAGGAAAGCGCCTCATTCGGAGAAGACAAGGTGAGCGCTACCACCAGTCTTGTCTCATGACAACTGTTAAGCATCCTGAAACCATTCATGTGTGGGGTTGCTTCTCAGCCAAGGGAATCAGCTCTCTCACAGTCTTGCCTAAAAACACAGCCATGAATAAAGAATGGAACCAGAATGTCCTCCAAGAGCAACTTCCCCCAACCCTCCAAGAGCAGTTTGGCGATCAACAATGCCTTTTCCAGCATGATGGAGCACCTTGCCATAAAGCAAAGGTGATAACTAAATGGCTCAGGGAACAAAACATAGAGATTTTGGGTCCATGGCCTGGAAACTCCCCAGATCTTAATCCCATTGAGAACTTGTGGTCACTGGTCAATCATCAAGAGACGGGTGGACAAACAAAAAACTAAAAATTCTGACAAAATGAAAGCATTGATTGTGCAAGAATGGACTGCTATCAGTCAGAATTTGATCCAGAAGTTGATTGAGAGCATGCCAGGGAGAATTGCAGAGGTCCTGAAGAAGAAGGGTCAACACTGCAAATATTGACTTGCTGCATTAACTCATTCTAACTGTCAATATAAGCTTTTGTTACTCATATGTTTGCAATTATTATATTTCTGTCTGTGATAAAAACATCTGTCAAACACACATAAAAACCAGAGGGCAGCAGATCATGTGAAAATATAATATTTGTGTCATTCTCAAAACTTTTGGCCATGACTGTACAGGGGGCCCCAGCCACTTTCCAGAGAGCTATGGATCGGATCCTAGCCCCACATAAGAAGTATGCCGCAGCCTACCTCGACGACATTGTGGTCTTTAGCCCAGACTGGGCTAGTCACCTACCTAAATTACAGGCCGTTTTGGACGCGCTAAGGAAAGCAGGATTTACCATAAATCCGAAGAAGTGTGCCATCGGAAAAGAGGAGGCCAAGTACCTGGGCTATGTTGTTGGGAGAGGAGAAATAAAGCCGCAGATCAAGAAAGTGGAGGCAATTCAAACCTGGCCGCAACCGCTCTCAAAGAAGCAGGTGAAAGCATTCCTGGGAATGATGGGATACTACCGGCGGTTTATCCCGAATTTCGCCACGATTGCCGCCCCACTAACAGATCTTCTAAAAGGCACCAAATCAACCATGGTGAAATGGACGGAAGAAACGGAGACCGCGTTTCAAAAGCTGAAGCTAACACTGTGCAAGCAGCCTGTCCTGGTCGCGCCAGACTTTAAGAAAGAATTTGTGGTCCAGACTGACGCATCAGAGGTTGGTCTAGGGGCCGTACTCTCCCAAGAAATAAATGGGGAAGAACATCCCATTCTCTATCTAAGCCGAAAGCTGTCCTCCTGCGAGAAGAACTACGCCATAGTAGAGAAAGAGTGTTTAGCCATAAAATGGGCCGTGGATACACTGAAATATTACCTACTAGGCTGGAAGTTTAAATTAGTATCAGACCATGCCCCGTTGAGATAGTTGAGGGAAAAGAGGGGGAAAAATGCTAGGGTAACTAGATGGTTCCTAGAGCTGCAAGAATTTAACTTTCACGTGGAGCATAGGCCAGGGAAATTACATGGGAATGCAGATGCCCTCTCTAGGATTCCCTGTCTGGTGTCAGAAGTTGCCCAAACCCCCGGCTTTGGGCAGAGGGGGGGAATATGTGACAGTGTCACTGGTTTTATATGTGAGGGGAGGTATGTGTCACACAGGATGCTCTCCTGTGTGAACTAAGACCTACTTCATTTATCTGCCAGCATGTTATATGTTAAAAGGGTTGGCTGAGCAATGTATAAAAGCTCAGTCCTGTTTTTTTTTCTCTGGTGTAGTCTGGAGAGGAAAGACTCCAGACAGGATAGTGGAAGCTGCAGAGCTTGCCACAAGGACTTTGGTAGTGCAGTTTATGCTACCGAGAGCGGGCGGAACCCACTCATCTATGGACTGAGTTATTGTTTTTTTTTTTTTATGCTTTTCCCGTTTAACCCAGAAGGGTCATGTTTACTTTTCCTGCGAAACCTGCATGAGTTTATGGCTGATAATAAACAAGCAGAAAGAAAACCCAGAGAACGTGTGTCCTGAGTCTGCCTTCAGGAGAGCCGAGCGAGTCGTCTTACCACAATATATACAGTACAGACCAAAAGTTTGGACACACCTTCTCATTCAAACATTTTTCTGTATTTTCATGGCTATGAAAATTGTAGAATCACACTGAAGGCATCAAAACTATGAATTAACACATGTGGAATTATACATTACACTTTACAAAAAAGTGTGAAACAACTGAAAATATGTCTTATATTCTAGGTTCTTCAAAGTAGCCACCTTTTGCTTTGATTACCGCTTTGCACTTAGAAAAGGTTACGGATGGACTCTACATGCCTGGTTCCCACCGTGAAGCATGGAGGAGGTGGTGTGATGGTGTGGGGGTGCTTTGCTGGTGACACTGTTGGGGATTTATTCAAAATTGAAGGCATACTGAACCAGAATGGCTACCACAGCATCTTGCAGCAGCATGCTATTCCTTCTGTTTTGCGTTTAGTTGGACCATCACTTATTTTCAACAGGACAATGACCCCAAACACACCTCCAGGCTGTGTAAGGGCTATTTGACCAAGAAGGAGAGTGTTGGGGTGCTACACCAGATACCTGGCCTCCACAGTCACCAGACCTCAATCGAGATGGTTTGGGGTGAGCTGGACCGCTCACCGCTTCAATTTTGAATAAATCCCCAACAGTGTCACCAGCAAAGCACCCCCCACACCATCACACCACCTCCTCCATGCTTCACGGTGGGAACTAGGCATGTAGAGTCCAGCCGTACACCTTTTCTGCGTGCAAAGCAGTAATCAAAGCAAAAGGTGGCACTTTGAAGAACCTAGACTATAAGACATATTTTCAGTTGTTTCACACTTTTTTGTAAAGTGTAATGTATAATTCCACATGTGTTAATTCATAGTTTTGATGCCTTCAGTGTGATTCTACAATTTTCATAGTCATGAAAATACAGAAAAATCTTTGAATGAGGTGTGTCCAAACTTTTGGTCTGTACTGTATATATACACACATATATTTATTGTTTATTACCTGTAGTTCCGTGCAGAAAAAACAATTACAATCAACTAAATTCCAACTGTCAATGGTGCTTCTATTCCCTCAGCAATTACATAATGTTTCTACATGAATGCCTTGCCATAAATGTAATTTGCAGGGAAAGGCTCTTTAAGATTCATAGGCAAAATTAGGAAATTGGGGGATGCATGATTGGTGCATGAATGACATCCTCATGGCTGTGTTACGTCAATCCACATATCACTCAAAAGTGTAACTCTTTGGCCTAATTAACGTGTTTCACCAGTAGACGGGCAACAGATCTTCCGGTTCTGAGACATGGGATCCATAGAAGTACGTATTTTTATTAGTATTATTATTATTATTCCTCTTTTTTAGTTCTTATGCATAAGACTGCATCATGAGCTGTTCAACCCAGCGACTTCTAAGCAAGGGATCTAAATCTGATGATTTCAGGCACATCCTCCCTCTGTGATATCATCAGTACATTGCCCAGCACGCCTGGCCTCTGGGTTGGTCTCTAGGGTAGTTATCCATCTCTGCAATTTATCTATTATTGATGCTCTTTGTACCTATTTGCAGCCGTTTATGATTTCACTTTCTACATTTATCTATTTCCAAAGTTCACACAAAGAAGCAAAACGTTGGATGAGGATTTGGGATTCTGTTTTCGCTGCCACCTTTTCTTTATGTATTTGATCGGCCACTTTTTACAGAAAAACAATAATTTTGGATGATTGGGATATTTGTGCCATCAATGTGGTCTAGTACATTATTCTACTTTTTGCGCCATGCTTTATGCTTTACAAGAAAAATGTAACTATTCTGTGGATAGTATCACTAAATAGTATGTGAAATAAAATACACTTCAAAAAGGACCCTAATGAAAAAGATAATAGACCAAAGTTAATAGGCTCAGACCCTTACACAAACTCGCCCAGCTGTCAGTACCAAAACCTAATACATTTCGCATTTCATCAGATTAAGGTGAAGGTAGAGTTACTCCATCGATCAACCATATTACCTGTTTATCAGAGAAGCAAAAACCATGGCAGATGGAAATTGTCCACATATGGAATTTTGTATCCCGACTCCGAAATTGAGCAATCAAACTGTTCATGATCATTTATGTCATCACAGAATCCAGTACCATAACTGTTAATATACAGAAAAACTAAAATTAACTGTAGAATGGAGTAATATGAGTTAAACTGTCCTAAAGCTATGGACTGACACATCGAAGCACAGCTACAGGATGTATCCTCTGCAGCCTACCAGCTTTCAGTCATAAAGATGTATATGCATCAGTCACATTATTTCTGACACAACAACCATGCTGGATAGCCGCTTGCGTGTTCGAAAAAGCACTTCATTAGTCCGTAAGTAGCCGTTAAACAGCATGCTCACAATCTACTGAAGGAGACTGAAACACCACTATAACTAAGCCCGGCTTTCTGAGAATAAGTTAATTTTTGCGAGCTTTTAGTGGTGCTGAGGTTCAAAGCATAAATGCATATTAACCATATCTGTAGGTCAATAGAGCAAATATTTACAGACAATTCTTTGGGTTAATCCATTTTTTGGCCAACTCGCTCTCAATTTCCAACATAGCCCTTAACGAATGGGAAACGCCTTATTCCTCATCACTGTTTAAAGTGAAATGGAAAAGTATAGTATCTCACAGCGAATCCGCATTGACAGTGTACTGCACCTGAAACCTCGTACAGCTCAGCTGTTTGAACTATTGGGCCATATCTCCCAAGATTAAAGAACAAAGACCCCTTGTGACAGATCGATCTCTCGATATAATCCGGTGCATCTTGCCATGTACACTGAGGTTCATCTTTAACCCCAGTACGAGCTAAAGATCTTAAGATGAGTCATGAACACTCAGACACTGCGTGCCTGATACTGCAATGCATGAACCAAATTAAAGAAAAAAATATACATGTCCCACAGTAGGACTAAGTGAAAAAGTAAAAAAAAGTTAAATAAAACATGTAAAAAAGTAAAAAAAAACACAATAAAGCGCACCCCAATCAAGAAATGCCAATTCGCCACTAAAACATAGCCATTGTAATAAAACAAAAATAAGCAAAATAAAGTACACATAATTGGTATTGCCACGTCCAGAAAATCTGATCTATAAAACTGTCATGTTATTTATTCCATAAGAACGTTGCTTTTTAATGATACTGACACACACAAAATTAAATAAAAGAGATCAAATAGTCATGTAAAAACATGGTATAAATGAAAATGTCAGACCGTCCTGCATAAGTCCTAACATGACTCATTCAGCAAAAGAATAAAAAAGTTATTTCTCTCAAAATATGGGGATATTTTTGTAAAATATTTTTTGTCTGTAAAAATAGCAAAACATAAAAAAATCTCCAACTCGTCATGCATGAAATAACCCCTCATACAGCTTTTTTGCCATAAAATAAATTTTTTTTTTTTATAAAAAAAAGCATTTTTACTGTGTAATAGCAGCAAAATATAAGAAACCTGATATAAATCTGGCATCGCTGTAATCGCACCGTCCCGAAGAATAATACCGTCTTATCACGTATACCGTACGGTGAACCATGCAAAAATAAAAATAAGAACTATTCTTGTACTGCTATCTATGTGTTTATTCTATCTCCCAAAAAAATCGAAATAAGGTTCGGGTCAGATTATCTTGCGATTTCCGGTGAGCGCTTACATCTGGGTTTCCGTGTAAGCCCCAAAAAGCACAATTTTTTCAAACAGAATGTGCTTTGTAAAAACCAAGTAGCGATCCTACCCATCAGATCCCTGTCGTGAGCTCAAACTAATTCAGTAAAAATTGCATAACAAATTATGGGGCCAATTTTCTCCTATTATACCAGGTGAAAATTATTAATTTGGTGCTAAAACAGTATTTTGTTGCATTTTTTCCTCTTTGTTTTTACATCTAAATGTTATAAAGTTTTGTGAATCACCTGAAGGTTAAAACTGCTCAGTACACTACTAGATGAATACCGTCTAGGTGTCTAGCTTCCCAAATGGGGTTACAGAGGGCAATTTCTGCTGTTTTGGCAGGTGAGGCTCTTTGCAAATGCAATATTGCATTCACAATCTATTCAAGACAAATTTACGTCCCAAAAATCAAATAGTGCTCTTGCCTTCTGAGACCTACCATGTGCCCAAACAGTGTTTTTTGACCACACATGGGGTAGTATTGCATTCAAGAAAAACTGAATAACAAATTATCCATTGAGAACATTACTTGGGGCTAAAACAATATTTTAGCGGAAAACATAATTTTCATTGTCATATCTATATTTTAAAAAGTTCAGTGAAACACCTATGGGTTCAACATGCTTAACACAGCCCTAAATTAATTCCATGATGGGTCTAGATTCCAAAATGAGGTCACTTGTAGGGGTTTCTGCTGTTTTGTTACCTCAGGGGCTCTGCTTATGAGACATGGTGTCCACAATCTGTTCAAGTCAAATTTAAATTCCAAACATTAAATGTCACTTCTTCCCTTCCGAACCATGCCATATGTTTTAACAATGCTTAAAGACTACATGGTATGTGTCATAGCCTTCAGAATAAAGCGGGTAACAAACGACGGGGTCCACTTTTTGTTTTTTCCGAGTGCAAAAATTAAAAAGGTGGGGACAAACCAACATTTTTGTGAAAAAATTAATATTTGCAATATGACGATCTTTTGTTGTACAATTCTGTGTAGTACCTGTGGATTGAAGATGCTCACTATAGCCAGGGTCGGCTCCAGGTTTTCGTGAGCCATGGTTGAAAGAGTCTCAGTGGGCCCCTTTAACACATACCACGATTCATGGTGCACAGATAAGAAATATAGGTATAATACAATGCCAAAAATTTGACTTACTTCTTACTTTACATGAGTGATATCTATTGTAAATTCTACAATAGCTCATAAACCGGACAGTATAGTCCTCCATACAGTATAATGGACCCCATATAATGCGCCATACAGTATAATGGACCCCATATAATGCGCCATACAGTATAATGGGCCTCATATATTGTTCCATACAGTATAATAAGCTCCATATAATACTCCATACAGAATGGTCCCAATATAATGCTCCATACAAAATGGGCCTCATATAATGCTCCATACAGAATGGGCCCCATATAATGCTCCATACATAAAAAAATAGATAATCAAATACTTACCTCTCCTCATTCCCCTCTGGCCATTGCCCCAATATCCTCAGTGGTTTATGACTCTCTGCATTACTCAGCGCAGAAGGCACACTGTAGTTACAAAATCGTGCTCTATGCCCTAAGAGTCATAAAACGCTGAAGAGACCAAAGGACAGGGACAGGTAAGTATTGAAAACAGTTTAAAGTACGATGGGGGCCCCGGTGCCAGCACTGAAGCTGGCACTGGGCCCCCCTGACTAACAGGCCCCATAGCGTGCCGGTGTCCCAAGCTTGCTCAGGGCCTCAACACTTGCCCGAGTGTGCCGAGTGGTAATGCTGTCCCTAACTATCCCCATAGATAAAATCCTTGAGGGGTGTAGTTTCTAAAATGGGTCACTTGTTGGGGATTTCTGTGGTTTAGGCGCATTAGAGGACCTTCAAATGAGACATGGTGCTCGCAATCTATCTCAGCCAAATTTGTGTTCCAAAATTCAAATGGTGCTCATTCCCTTCTGAGCCCATTCCCTTCCGAGAGGTTTTGTTTCTGACAACATGTGGGGTATCTGCACGCTCAGAAGAAACTGAGCTACAATGTTTGGCGTCCATTTTCTTGTGCTATGCTTGTAAAAGTGAAAAAATGAGGCTAAATCAACATTTTTTAGATAACATTTCAGTTTATCTTTTTTTTCATTCCACTTTGCAATAATTCCTGTGTAGCACCTGAAGGGTTAAACATTTTTTTTTTTTAAAGAAGCTATTACTTTCCAATATGTAGGCCCCTCAAAGTCCACTTAAATCTGAATAGGTTCTTAAAATATCAGGTTTTATAAATGTCTTGCAAAAATGAGAAATTGATAACAAACAAAATGACATTTAAAAAATGATGCAGATGTAAAGTAGACATATGGGAAATGTTATTTATAGATTATTTTGTATAGTTCGACTAACTGGTTTGAGGATATCAAAACTGAAAAATAAAAAATTGCGAATTTTTCAAAATTTTTGCCAAGATTCCGATATTTTCACAAATAAATGCAAAACATAACCTAAAGTTACCACTAAAATAGAGTATAATGTGCCACAAAAAACGGTGTCAATCACTGTTATCATTAGAGCGTTCCAGAATTATTACCTCATAGGATTCACTCACATCTGCATATACATTAGGTGAGAGTAATGCAAGAAAAAAATTGCATTGCAATTGCACAAATGTTATTCAATGAGGCAGTGTTCATCTGCAAGCTTTTCCTCAGCTGTAATTGGGCTGAGGAAAAAATTGCAGCATCTTGCTTATGGCCTCGTAAAACGGTCATCACTCACCAATGCAAGTCAATGAGTGCGAGAAAATAATCACATGGCACATGGACCATGTGTGTGCTGTCTGACACATCTCAAAGGAGAATCCAAGTACAATAAATTTGCAGCCCAATCTGTCGGAATAAAGTAAATAGATATAAAGAGGTCAGTGAGAT
The DNA here is from genome assembly GCA_033576555.1 of Oophaga sylvatica. Classification (NCBI taxonomy): domain Eukaryota; kingdom Metazoa; phylum Chordata; class Amphibia; order Anura; family Dendrobatidae; genus Oophaga; species Oophaga sylvatica. Next base: position 52,076,953 of record JARQOD010000005.1, read on the forward strand.
ATATGGTCATTGCTTACTGTGTGTAGTTTTCTGTACTTGTATTTAGCTAATATATCAACAAATAAATGAAAAAAGGGTGTGGGTTCCCCCTTATTTTTAATAACCAGCTAAGGTAAAACAGATAGCTGTGAGCTGGTCTTAGTAGTCTGGGAAGGGGTCAATAAACATGGAGATTCCCAGCCTATTAATATTAGCTCACAGCTGTCTGCTTAGACTTTACTGGTTATTAAAAAGGGATGACCCCCAGAAAATAATGTGAGTTCCCCCTATTTTTAATAACCAGCAAAGGCTTAGCAGACAACTGAGGGCTAATTTTAATAGGCTGGCCATAGATATTGGCCCCTTTACAGCCTAATAAGAGCAGCCCTCAGCTGCCCTGAAATGGCACATCCAATAGAAGCGCCAATTCTAGTGCTTAGCCTCTGCTATTCCTGACTGCCATGATGCGGTTGCAATCTAGGAAGTGGTTTTGGGTTTGGGGTTGATATCAGCTGTGTAATGTCCGCTGACATCAAGCCTAGGGGTTAGTAATGGAGAGGTGTCTGTCAGGCATACCCATGACTAAGCCCGTAGTCAAAAGAAATAAAAACACACACAGAAAAGTTCTTTAATTTAAAAAGCACTCCCCGAAAATTACCCTCTTTTACCCATTTATTACAAAAGAATTAATCCATAGGGGTCTGACGTAATCCATAATATGGATGTCCCACGATGATCCCTGTCTACTTAGTCCAGTCTATGAAACCTTGTTCAGAGAACACAGCTCTATAGACTTGAGTAGCAGCCACTGCTGGTTCTCACACAGCGCAGCGCGAGAAACCGGCTGCTATGATAAGCGGTGATGTCAGTAAGGTCGCCGTAGGTCACAGCTGCTGAACTGTAGTAACCTTACTGACATCACCACTCACAGCATGAGAACTTTCTGCCGGTAACTAGATATCTGTGAGTCAGAGACTGTTCAGTTCCAAATTCTATAGATTACATTAAGTGCAAGTCTTTAAATAAATCCTATATTTTTAAAGGAACAGAAACAAAATACCCCAGATAAAGAAAGTTAAACAAAAACACTGCAAAGGACAAATAAAGACTTCATATTTAACCTATTGTATTGTTGCAGCTTTTTGCCAAAAGATATGGAAAAAACAAAGACAAAACCGCAATGTGTATCAAAACTTTAAGCACTTTGGACGACCATTTGCCCTTCAGAAGTCATGATATGGCATATTTTAATACATTATATAGGACTCTGGTTGGTCAGAAAATTAGATTCTGGGGTCACTGACACAAGAAGTGATATCATTTGATTGACAGATGCAGACAGGAACATCACAAGGAAAATCAATACACTCATGTCACATGTATCTGTTCCAAAAATCACATATTATTTCCACTGAAATGCATGCAGAGAGAGACATAACCGATCAATATGTTTGTATGCAGAGCCCATCATGACTTTCCGGGCCTGAAAGTACAGTAGAATCAGATCTAAGAACCTGATTCAATATTCAGCATCACCTGTCCAGTCTACATTAATTCCAAAAAAAGGCAAAACACTAATGCGACTGCACCCGAAATCTCAGGTACGATTTCAGGGATTGTTATCATTTTTCAAACACCAGTAGGGGGCAGCAAAGTTAAAGCAAGCGTTTCTTTGATTGCTTCTATTGCCTTTACCTGATTTACTGTAATTGTTAGCAATATAAAAACCAGAATGGCCTATATTTGTCATTTACAACCCAATATTCACATATGAGTAATTATCACTATCGACTGCACTTACATTTCAGAAAACTACAACCAAGTGTCATCATTTCCTCAATATTAATATGTTCATGGTATATCTCATTCGCTGCTGCATAATATTTAATTCTGCAATGCATTTAACATTACATTTTTACATTTATGGCTCCTGCATCTTGTATAACTGTATTAAAGAAGTCATGAATTTCCCAAGGAGGAGTTGCACATACTGTGGTTTTAGAATTTTAAATGAATCAGTCAGTAATACTTTTAAGTTGATCTCTATATTACATGTATCTAAAATAAAGTTTATTTTTTTGCCATCCTCTAAAATTTCTGGTGAAACTTCTGGGCTTTCCACGATTATAGGTGATTCCATTTTATTTGCAATTTCCTTAAAGCAGACCGGTCACCAGATTTCACAATGTAAACTAAAAGCAGTGCATTGCTAGATAGATCTCTGAGACCTGATGAAGTTGGTCTAATTACTCAGATAATGCTTATCAGAATGGCTTAATAATCGTCTGATTGACAACTCCTCAGTGTCCCTCTTCCCTGCTGCAGCTGGATCTCTCACTGCTCAGTATAAGCTGCAGCAATCAGGCAGTCTGGGTGGGTGCGTGCAAACTGGATTCATGTGCTATTTCATTCAATGTGTAAACTCATAAAAAGCTCATCTTATTACATGAATTATACAGTCATACTGGCATGGATTTTCAAGTAGAGCAGCCTCATCAGGTATAAGAGATCTATTTAATAATATATGGAGTTTATGTAGTGAAATTTGCTGACAAATCTGCTTTTAAATAACTGCACTTTCAGAAAACTTTTGACCTGATGTGTAACGTTTCTCCTTGTGGAGAGAGACAAGCCAGGCCTAGCATGTCAAAGTGAGGAGACTTATAAGCCATGCATGCTCCTCTGTGAAATTAAATATGTAAATTCCCTCTTCAAATTGCATAGAAAACTTTTCAAAATCTAAAAAAAAGTGCATCTTAAGTCTTGGAAGAGAGCTACTCTCGGCTGAGTGCTTTTGCTTCTGTTTTTCAATTATTAAGTTGTGGGGGGCCAGGGCCGGCGTCAGCATCCGGCACACCCGGGCAAGTGATGGGGCCCTGAGCAGGCGGGGGGGCCCACTCGCCGTCGGGCACCCCGGCGCCCGTTAGCTGTGTCAGCGCCGCCACTGTGCCCGCCCGCCCGCTTGCTCAGGGCCCCGGCAGCAGCCGGCATAATATTTACCTCTCCCCGTGCCTCCGCTGCCACAGCTCCGGTCTCAGGGGGCGCCTGTGCTTCCTCTTACAGCAGCGCCGCTGAATGACATCATCATTCAGCGGCCGGCTGTGGCAGAGAGCACGCGGACGCCGGACAGGTGAGATGTGATGTGTCTGTGTGTGTGTGTGTGTATATAGTGCGGTGCTTTGTGTATGTGTGTGTATGTATGTATGTGAGAGAGTGCTTGTGTGCTGCGGTGCTGTCTGTGTGATGGTGGTGGGGGGAGGGCAGTGATGATGATGAAGATGGGGAGGCGATGATGATAATGGGCAGGCATTGATGATGATGGGGAGGCAATGATGATGATGGGCAGGCATTGATGATGATGGGGAGGCCATGATGATGATGGGGAGGCAATGATGATGATGGGCAGGCATTGATGATGATGGGGAGACAATTATGACGATGGGAGGCATTGATGATGATGGGGAGGCCATGATGATGATGGGGAGGCCATGATCATGATGAGGAGGCAATGATGATGATAGGGAGGCAATGATGATGATGGGGAGGCAATGATGTTGATGGGGAGGCGATGATGATGATGGGGAGGCAATGATGATGATAATGGGGAGTCTTTCCACAGCGCCCTTTCCTGAGCTGTAACAGTGCAGAACGCAGCACAGCACAGAGGAGAGTTCCATATTTTGTATGGAGCATTATATGGGGACTAGTATTCTGTATGGAGCATTATATGGGGACTAGTATCCTGTATGGAGCATTATATTGGGTCCAGTATTTTGTATGGAGCATTATATGGGGGGGGTGACATCCTGCATGGGGTACTATATGGGTGATGAGGGGGAGACTATGTGGTGCCCATAATATTGTATGGAGGACTGAACTGTCCAGTCTGTACTGTGCGCTGTGAGGATTTGGCGGTTTTTGAGCTATTGTACAATTTACAATAGATATCACTCATGTAATGGAAGAAGTGAAGTATTTGGCATTGTACTGTACCCATATTTCTTTGCCGTATCTGTGCATCATGAATTGTGGTCTGTGTTAAAGGGGCCCACTGAGGCTCTTTCGCCCGGGGCCCATAAAAACCTGGAGCCGGCCCTGGGGGGGGCTTTTGTTCAGCCAATTACTGAACAAAAATTCTCTATGGCAATTCAGTAGTTTTTTAAAAGTGCAGTTAGGGTGAGATCACATGGTAAGGTTGGCCTAAAGCCAAAATTCTGCCCACATAGAAGGGCAGAGTTTCAGCCACGTGGAATGTAAAGTTGTAAAAATCATTGTAAAAGGAACCTATCAGAACAATTTTACCATTAAAACCTTTTGCTTGGCTGTACAGGTCCCAGAAAAAACTTTTTGACAGTGAGGGTGATCAATTAGTGAAACAGGCGGCCACGAGAGGTGGCGAGTTCTACTGCAATGGAAGTCTTCAAACAGAGGTTGGACAAACATCTGTCTGAGATGGTTTAGTGAATCCTGCATTGAGCAGGGGGTTGGACACGATGACCCTGGAGGTCCCTTCTTACTCTAACATTCTAGGATTCTTTGATTCTATAGTACAACAATAGAATTGATACCAGTTTTGTATTAGACTGATGAGCCAGCACTGAGAAATCAAGTTTTGAAGCACATACAAATTAGCCTTGAAGGGTATTGGGGTCCTTTTCTATGCACTCAGTGCATCGGCAAACCCCCAATGCACTTCCAGGTTTATTTGCATGTGACATCATAGCTTGATTTCGCAGTTCTGGCTCATCAGTCTAATACAAAACTGGTATCATTTCTATTTTTATATTAAAAGTTATGCAGGCAGGTTACGTAGTGAAATCATCCTGACAGATTCCTTACAATTGGATTGTAAGGAATATGACTATGCAGGAGCTGTATATTAATATGTCCAGTTTTAAAAAGTGAAGTACTGAGTCAATATTAAAAATATTTTTATTTTTATAGTTAAAGAGAACCTATCACTAGATTAATGCTGCTTGAATCACAGACAGCATAAATTAACGACTTGCTGCGTGATTGCAGCTAGGTATACCATTCTGTGAAACACGTTATTTATACGGAAGAGACCTGTCAATCAACTGGAGAGGAGAGAGGAGAAGGCGGACTAGTCAGGTCTCTCACTCACTATAGAATACAGCCAACTTTTTAAACTATGTTTTCTCTTAAACACTGCACCGTTTCTGTTCTGCCTTCCGCCACGTATGGTGCTGTATGCATTTCAGCATACGGCTGAATCCTCGTCCACTTCCCCAGTAAACAGACTGTGTGGCTTCTTAAGTCTATATTTATTGAGGTGATAATGTGAATGATAATGGCACTGCAAAGAATGAACAGTGTATCAGTACTGGCATATCACATAAAACAACAGCAAGATACAGAGTGCAATTAACATCAGCAACTTGGGCATTACAGAAACTGCACAGAAACAGCATAATACAGAAATGCAGTTATAATATCTATCTAGGGCAAAGTTCAACACAGACACATAAATGCATTAGACTCTCATCGGGATCCACTGGTAGGAGGAATGATTATAGTGAAAAAAGAGGGCCAGAACACACGTGGATTACTTCAGAGAAGCCCGGGAAAGCATGCCTGAGGCTTTCTTCTCCCTGGTAAGCTAAGGGGAGGTTCTAACCAGAACACAATATTTCTTAAAGGAGAAATACTAATGTGTGCAGAAACAGGATAAATAGGTAACTAAGGACCCCTAAGGGTTGAAACTGGTATTACACTATGAATATTATCTAGCTGCACATAAAGGGGCAGAACATTCCCCACTTAACATCAACGGATGCCACTATTTGGTTCTTTTAGAGAAAATAACAACGCAAGTTCAGGTACTGTGTTATGTTTCGGTAGCTGAGGAGTGCAGGTAAAAAAGAAAATACACCAGAGCAGTTGGAATCTATGAGATTGCAGTACCCTGACTAACCACCGCAACTAGAGGCAGCCGTGGAGCGTTCCTACGTTGGTCCTAGACGCCTCGTCACAGCCTGAGAAACTAACTACACCTAAAGACAGAAATAGGAAAGCTATCTGCCCCGGAGCAGAACCCCAAAGATAATAGAAAGCCCCCAAACATGTAATGGCGGTTAGACAAGAGGAAATACTGACACAGAAAGAAAATAGAATGAGCAAACGCTGGGGCCCAAACTATCTAAATAGAAAAGGACAGGAAGGGTACTTACTGCAATCTCAGAAAACCCTGAAAAACACCAACTCTACTAATTTCAAAATCACCTGAGATCACACGACCTCTACCACCTAAATTAGTTCTCTGGTGTAACAAAATCAAAACAGCAGCCACTGAAAAAACTGGAAAAAGCAAAAGTACAAAACTCAGTGGCTGAACTAAACAGAGAGGGAAAAGCCCCCGGAGGGGACCCTGAAGGCCCCCACAGAAGTGCAGGACAAAATGCAAAAATATAGCACAAACACAAAAGAAGAAAATGTCTTATCTGATAGCAGGAGATGCAGACACGACACAGCAGGCTACAAGGGAAACTGGAAAGAAGGATTCAGACCAGAACAATTGATCACCGGCAACCCTGATGGGAAAATGACTCCCTTATATAAGACCAGTCAGTAACACCTGATTCCCAGTCCTCACAATCTTCACTAGTACCGCTTGTAACCACCAGAGGGAGCCTCTGCTCAGAACTCATCTCAAACCCATTCACAACAGTACCCCCCCCTTGAGGAGGGGTCACCGAACCCTCATTTGAGCAACCAGGTCGGTCAGGATGAGTTCTATGATACGCACGGATAAGTCTCCTAGCATGGCTGTCCGAAGCAAACACCCAAGAATTGTCTTCCTGACCATAACCTCTCCATTTAACCAAATACTGGAGTCTTCGTCTAGAAAAACGAGAATCCAATATTTTCTCAACCACATACTCCAGATTGCCCTCAACCAAAACAGGTTCAGGAGGCACAGCAGCAGGAACCACTGGCTCAACAAACCTCTTCAACAAGGACTTGTGGAACACGTTATGGATCTTAAATGTCCCTGGAAGAAGCAAACGAAAAGAAACAGGATTAATAATCTCCATGATCTTATAAGGTCCAATGAACCTAGGCTTAAATTTAGGAGATGCTACTCTCATAGGAATATTCTTTGAGGACAACCAGACCAAGTCCCCCACTTTAAACCGAGGACCATCAGTCCTATGCCGGTTAGCAAACCGCTGGGCCTTCTCCTGAGAGAGGGACAACCTCTCCACTACCTGGTCCCAAATCTGTTGCATACGCTCAACAACAGAGTCAACACCTGGACAGACAGAAGCTTCCGTCTGTCCTGAAGAAAATCGAGGATGAAACCCAGAATTACAGAAAAACGGAGACATCAAAGTGGCAGAGCTAGCCCTATTATTAAGAGCAAACTCAGCCAAAGGCAAAAAAGAGACCCAGTCATCCTGATCAGCAGACACAAAGCATCTTAGATAAGTCTCCAATGTCTGGTTTGTTCTCTCAGTTTGACCATTGGTCTGAGGATGAAATGCCGAGGAGAAAGACAATGGCACACCCAGTTTAGAACAAAAAGTCCTCCAAAATCTGGAAACAAACTGGACTCCTCTGTCAGACACAATGTTCTTAGGAATGCCGTGTAAACGAACCACGTGCTGAAGGAACAACGGCACCAATTCAGAGGAGGAAGGCAACTTAGGTAATGGCACAAGTTGTATCATTTTGGAAAACCTATCACAAATTACCCAGATGGTGGTCATTCTCTGAGAAACAGGAAGATCGGAAATGAAATCCATAGAGATATGGGTCCATGGTCTCTTGGGCACAGGCAATGGCATCAACAAACCACTAGAGCGAGAGCAAGGCTTGGAGCGAGAGCAAGTCCCGCAGGACTGCACAAATTCCCTGACATCGCGAGACAAGGTAGGCCACCAAAAGGACCGACTAACCAAGTCTCTGGTACCAAAAATTCCGGGATGCCCAGCCAATGCGGAACAATGAATCTCAGACATCACACTCTTTTTCCATTGGTCCGGGACAAACAATTTTCCAACAGGGCAGCGCTCGGGCCTATCCTCCTGACACCCCTCCAGAGCAAGTCTCAAATTGGGCGAGATGGCGGAAAGAACTACACCCTCCTTCAAAATAACAGAAGGATCAGATAACTCAGGAGAGTCCGCAAGGAAACTCCTCGAGAGGGCATCCGCCTTAACATTCTTAGTGCCAGGAAGAAAGGAAACCACAAAATTAAAACGTGTGAAAAACAAGGCCCACCTGGCCTGTCTAGGATTGAGTCGCTTGGCAGATTCCAGATAGACCAGATTCTTATGGTCCGTAAGGACCACCATCTGATGTTTGGCTCCCTCCAGCCAATGTCTCCACTCTTCAAAAGCCCACTTCATGGCCAATAACTCCCGATTACCCACGTCATAATTACGTTCAGTAGGAGAAAATTTCGAGAGAAAAAGGCACAAGGGTTACTTTTAGAGGTCTCTGGATCTTTTTGGGACAAAACGGCACCTGCCCCAATTTCAGAGGCATCAACTTCCACCTGAAATGGCAGAGAAACATCAGGCTGCCGTAGAACAGGAGCAGAAGTGAATCTCTGCTTAAGTTCCTGAAATGCAGAGACTGCCTCAGGAGGCCAATTCACCACATCAGAACCCTTTCTGGTCAAATCAGTTAATGGTTTAACAATAACCGAGAAATTACCAATAAATTTACGATAAAAATTGGCAAAACCCAAAAATCTCTGAAGAGCCTTTAATGAAGTAGGTTGGACCCAATCACAGATGGCCTGAACCTTGACCGGGTCCATTTCAATAACAGATGGGGACAAAATGAATCCCAAGAATGAGATCTTCTGTACGCCAAAAAGACACTTTGATCCCTTCACATACAGAGCATTCTCTCTCAAAATCTGGAATACAGTTCGAACATGTTTCACATGAGAGTCCCAGTAATTAGAAAAAATCAAGATATCATCCAAATAAACAATCAGAAATTTGTCCACAAAATCCCTGAAAATGTCATTCATGAAGGACTGGAAGACGGAAGGAGCATTAGTGAGCCCAAAGGGCATCACTAGGTACTCAAAATGCCCTTCGGGGGTATTGAATGCCGTCTTCCATTCATCCCCATGCTTAATGCGAATAAGGTTATACGCCCCCCTGAGGTCAAGCTTGGTAAACCAAGTAGCGTTTTTCACCCTGGAAAACAGGTCAGAAATCAAGGGTAACGGGTATTGATATTTCACAGTAATATTGTTCAAGAGACGATAATCAATACACGGCCTTAATGAACCATCTTTTTGGCCACAAAGAAAAAACCGGCACCTAAGGGTGAAGAGGATGGTCTGATATGACCCTTCTCCAATGATTCCTTGATATAAGACCGCATAGCGTCATGTTCAGGTACAGACAAGTTAAAAAGGCGACCTTTAGGGAATTTACTACCCGGCACTAATTCAATAGCGCAGTCATAGCTCCTATGGGAGGTAAGGATGCAGATTTACTTTCGCTAAACACATCAGAAAAATCAAACAAAAAGTCAGGAACATCCTGAGCCTGGGGGAGGCAGAAAAAACAGGAGTGTTGGTATTAACACATTGGCAGCCCCAACTGGTTACAGACACAGATTTCCAATCCAAAACAGGATTATGAGACTGTAACCAAGGGAAACCCAGCACGATAATGTCATGCAGATTATATAGAACCAAAAATTTGCAGCACTCCTGGTGATCAGGTTCAACCCTCATTATCACCTGAGTAGAAAACTGGGGTTTATTCTCAGCCAAAGGGGTAGAATCAATCCCCAGTAGAGGAATAGACTTCTGTAGGGTATCAAGGGAAACCCACAACGTTTAGCAAAATCATAATCCATCAGGTAATAGCTGCTCCAGAATCAACGAAAGCCTGAGCAGAAAATGAGGACAGAGAGCATATCAGAGTGACAGTTAATAAAAACTTAGTCTGAACACTACCCAAGACAACTGAGCGTGCAAAACGTCTTCCCCGCTTAGGGCAGACTGAAATAGCATGAGAGGCATCACCACAGTAGAAACATAACCCATTGCGCTTTCGAAACTCATGACGCTGTGCCCCAGACACCACTCCATCACACTGCATGGGCTCAGAAGCTGGCTCACAAGGCAACACCACTCCACGCATACTTCTCCGCTCACGCAAACGTCTGTCAATTTGAATCGCTAATGACATAGAATCATTGAGACCAGAGGGGACAGGGAATCCCACCATAACATCCTTTACATTATCCGACAGACCCTTCCGAAAAGGGCCGCCAAAGCGTCGTCATTCCATTTGGTCAGGACTGCCCACCTACGGAATCTCTGACAGTACAACTCAGCGTCATCAAGCCCCTGATTTAATGCCAACAAGGCTTTTTCAGCTTGATCAGTGACATTAGGCTCATCGTACAATAACCCCAAAGCCTGAAAAAATGCATCAACATCACTCAAAACAGGATCCCCAGGTATCAGGGAAAAAGCCCAATCCTGAGGATCGCCGCGCAGGAGAGAGATGATAATTTGAACCTGCTGCGCTGCGTTTCCTGAGGACTTAGATTTTAAGGCAAAAAACAATTTACAATTATTTTTGAAATTCTGAAACTTAGCTCGATCCCCTAAAAACAAATCTGGCATGGGGATCCTAGGTTCCACAACAGGCAACCTAGCAAGATATGCAGCAATACTCTGAACCTCAGTGGCAAGCTGATCCACACGGCCAGACAACTGTGCAAACTCCATTGGGAGAAAAGATCCTCCCCAGCACCCAGAGATACAGAGGGAAAAAAAAAAAAAAAATGCAACAAACAGAAAAATATCTCTGACAACTCTGACAACCTTTCTTCCTTCACAATATTTTTTCCCTTCTGTGAGTACCATACAATTTATGGGCCGGTGATACTGTTATGTTCGGTAGCTGAGGAGTGCAGGTAAAAAAGAAAATACACCAGAGCAGTTGGAATCTATGAGATTGCAGTACCCTGACTAACCACCGCAACTAGAGGCAGCCGTGGAGCGTTCCTACGTTGGTCCTAGACGCCTCGTCACAGCCTGAGAAA
>JARQOD010000005.1:52088083-52139927 GCA_033576555.1 Oophaga sylvatica
GGGTTTAAAACCATGTTTATAAACAATTGAACCTCCAGATGCTGTCATATTTTCAAAACCCATTACAAACTTTTAATGTTTTTAAAAGCACAAAAAGTACATTTTTTGTTATCCTTTTGTAATGTATTTTTTTTTCCATAAACGATGTTACGAATTATATAAAAAGTTTTTTTTTTTGATTTTTAAATTTTTGTAAATTTATTGTTTTAAAGGACTTTGTGAGGAGGATGAGGAGTCACAAATTCCATCACCTTCTGGACAGTCAGCGCAACGTGGTTCTTCACAAAGGGCTGGAGGACTTTCAAAGTACCATGCTGTACAACAATTGAACCTCCAGAGTCGCTGTCCTATTTTCCATACCATTACAAACTTTTATGTATTTACAAAGCACATAATGTACATTTTTTGTCTATCCTTTTGTAATGCTATTGTGTTTCCATAAACTGATGTTACAGAATTATATACAAAGTTTTTAAATTTTGAGTTTAAATTTTGTAAATTTATATGTATTTGAAGGACTTTGTGAGGGGATGAGGATCCCCAAATTCCATCACCTTCTGGACAGTCAGCGCAACGTGGTTCTTCACAAAGGCTGGAGGACTTTCAAATTACCATGCTGTATCAACAATTGAACCTCCAAGTCGCTGTCTATATTTTCATAACCATTACAAACTTTTAATGTATTTACAAAGCACATAATGTACATTTTTTGTCTATCCTTTTGTAATGCTATTGTTTTTCCCCTTTAAACTGATGTTACAGAATTATGATACAAATTTTTTTAAATTTTTGAGTTTTAAATTTTGTAAATTTATATGTATTTGAGGACTTTGTGAGGAGGAGTCAAGGGAGGAGGAAGACATCGCTCCAGAGGGGGGTTTAAACAATGCTCTAGTCAGTATGTAGACCAAGGGTGGGGTGATGCACACAGGCGGAGATGACGCCTCTTGCAGGGACAACGTTTTTTGGCCAGGGTTTGGGGGTCTGCAGCACATGGTTGATTTCATGCTGCAGTGGCTGAGAAACGACCGCCGCATCGAACACATTCACACCACGTCTGATTATTGGGTGTACACCCTCCTAGACCCCCCGCTACGGGACAACTACAAAGCCTCATCACACCGTTGAACCGGGAGCGTAAAATGCGGAAGTACCAAGACACACTGGTGCAATCCATAATGTTCTCCATTCCAGCCGAGGCACTGCTGCTGCTACTGATTTACAAGCAGCTCTGTGCGTCGAGGCAGTGGAGACAGCTCTGCAACAAGAGGGAGCACAAGCAGCGCCTCTGCACGGGGCAAGACCAGTATGTTCCAAATGTGTCGAAGTTTTGTGGCAGCGCCCACCAATGTCTACCCCAACCGAGACGGCTCCAGTCGCGGGAGGCAACATTTCCGTAAGATGGTTACAGACTACATGTCTTGCCCTCTCAGTGTACTCTCAGATGGCTTTTCCCCCATTCAAGTTTTGTGTCTCTAAGCTGGATACTTTGGCCAGAGCTTATCCAGTATGCATTGGAGGTGCTGGCTTGATCTGCTGCCAGTGTATTATCGGAGCGCGTCTTTACTGCTGCAGGTGGTGTATTTAACAGACCGTTGCTTGCGACTTTTCCTACGATAATGTACAACGGCTTACTTTTCTGAAAATGAACTAGGCATGGATCTCGCATGAATTTGCCTGTCCGGTTTCAGATTAACTAACTGGTTGACAACGTTTTCCATGTCTCCTGTTATGTTCATCTTTCTACCACCTGAGCTATACTCCCTGGGCTACAACACTGCCAGTTGCTGCTCAGAAGTGTCGTGTCCACAGACCAATACACAAGCTATAGTAATAGTGGGGTTCAGTAACGCCTGCTGTTCCCCTGCTGTGTGTCCGGCAAAAATTACTGCTACCTAGCTACACATGTTTAAAAAAACATGACATGTTAAAGTGGCTAGTGCTACACATAGATATCAGGCTACACCCTTATTTCTAAGCTGTAAACAAGTGAAACGTCAAATTTAAAACCATTCAATGATTAGTGTTGGTAACAAATCTGTAACTAAATAATTGTGACATATTATGGCAGATATCCACATGTCTAACACAAATGCTAACACAAAAGCATACTTATGCTATAGGGTACTGATGGTGAACCTTCTCACTCCATAACTTTGACCAATCCAACTCACATCATGCCTCAAATGCTGCAATGTTGGAAGTGCATAATGTGGGTTGAACTTTGACAACAGCTGCAGTGCGAAGGTTATCCTTCTGTGTTCTTGGCTTTTAAATAAAAGCATACAAGTAAATATAATAATACATTGTTGATTAAGGGACATGATGTACACCTGTAATATTGTGCAAACAATGGATGTAGGACTATTCCTCTTCAACATTACTTATATTTGTGTCATTTGAAAAAATACATATTTTAGTTAAAAATTAAAAACCCATGTTCAGTAGCTGTGAAAGGCCCGTTTGTGTACTTCTATATTGTTTGCAACCAATGTATTGTATACGGATGGAAGCGCGTCACACTAATAGATTAGATTTATTTTAAATGGAATGTAGCAGAACCAATTGGAGATAAATGAAAAGGATGAGCCACTGAGACACGCTCAGCAGAGTACAAGCAGCAGTGCTTGAACATGTAACTGGAGCGTGATCTGCACTCAAAAAAGTAAAAAACACAGACTGAAGTGAACACTGAAACACAACTGTCCACAATCTGTGAAAAGCTCCTTTCTGTACTTCTATAGTGTTTGCAACCAATGTATTGTATACGGATGGAAGCGCGTCACACTAATAGATTAGATTTATTTTAAATGGAATGTAGCAGAACCAATTGGAGATAAATGAAAAGGATGAGCCACTGAGACACGCTCAGCAGAGTACAAGCAGCAGTGCTTGAACATGTAACTGGAGCGTGATCTGCACTCAAAAAAGTAAAAAACACAGACTGAAGTGAACACTGAAACACAACTGTCCACAATCTGTGAAAAGCTCCTTTCTGTACTTCTATAGTGTTTGCAACCAATGTATTGTATACGGATGGAAGCGCGTCACACTAATAGATTAGATTTATTTTAAATGGAATGTAGCAGAACCAATTGGAGATAAATGAAAAGGATGAGCCACTGAGACACGCTCAGCAGAGTACAAGCAGCAGTGCTTGAACATGTAACTGGAGCGTGATCTGCACTCAAAAAAGTAAAAAACACAGACTGAAGTGAACACTGAAACACAACTGTCCACAATCTGTGAAAAGCTCCTTTCTGTACTTCTATAGTGTTTGCAACCAATGTATTGTATACGGATGGAAGCGCGTCACACTAATAGATTAGATTTATTTTAAATGGAATGTAGCAGAACCAATTGGAGATAAATGAAAAGGATGAGCCACTGAGACACGCTCAGCAGAGTACAAGCAGCAGTGCTTGAACATGTAACTGGAGCGTGATCTGCACTCAAAAAAGTAAAAAACACAGACTGAAGTGAACACTGAAACACAACTGTCCACAATCTGTGAAAAGCTCCTTTCTGTACTTCTATAGTGTTTGCAACCAATGTATTGTATACGGATGGAAGCGCGTCACACTAATAGATTAGATTTATTTTAAATGGAATGTAGCAGAACCAATTGGAGATAAATGAAAAGGATGAGCCACTGAGACACGCTCAGCAGAGTACAAGCAGCAGTGCTTGAACAAGTAACTGGAGCGTGATCTGCACTCAAAAAAGTAAAAAACACAGACTGAAGTGAACACTGAAACACAACTGTCCACAATCTGTGAAAAGCTCCTTTCTGTACTTCTATAGTGTTTGCAACCAATGTATTGTATACGGATGGAAGCGCGTCACACTAATACTATTAGTGTGACGCGCTTCCATCCGTATACAATACATTGGTTGCAAACACTATAGAAGTACAGAAAGGAGCTTTTCACAGATTGTGGACAGTTGTGTTTCAGTGTTCACTTCAGTCTGTGTTTTTTACTTTTTTGAGTGCAGATCACGCTCCAGTTACTTGTTCAAGCACTGCTGCTTGTACTCTGCTGAGCGTGTCTCAGTGGCTCATCCTTTTCATTTATCTCCAATTGGTTCTGCTACATTCCATTTAAAATAAATCTAATCTATTAGTCTAATAGATTAGATTTATTTTAAATGGAATGTAGCAGAACCAATTGGAGATAAATGAAAAGGATGAGCCACTGAGACACGCTCAGCAGAGTACAAGCAGCAGTGCTTGAACATGTAACTGGAGCGTGATCTGCACTAAAAAAAGTAAAAAACACAGACTGAAGTGAACACTGAAACACAACTGTCCACAATCTGTGAAAAGCTCCTTTCTGTACTTCTATAGTGTTTGCAACCAATGTATTGTATACGGATGGAAGCACGTCACACTAATAGATTTGATTTTTTTTTCTAATATAATGGAGCTGCACCAATTCCACAAAATAAAAAAAAAAAAAAAAAAAAAAAGAGTCAGTGACACGTGCAGATGCCTACAAACAGCGGTGGATGCAGAGCAAACTGCAGCGTCACCTGCACTGTCACACACACACCTTGCACAGAGCTGTTAAAACAACACTGGCAAAATGAAGCTTTACACAGCGGTTGGTAAACTAGCCTGCCTCAAGCACAGTAGTACACAAAATCGCAATATCTAACTGTCCCTCAGAGTGAGCAGAGTAGCGTTCTGTCCCTTACTGAGTTCACAGCACAGTGACGCTAAAATGGCGGCGGCGCCTTTTATAGTGCATTCTGACATCATTTCAGCAGCCAATCACAGCCATGCCATTAGTTAAGATGACCGCAGCATTACAGGATGTGCCCACACTTCGTAGGATTCCTCATTGGCTGACTAAAATCACATTGCCTCTCAAAGAATTATGGGAACTTCCGATTCCGGTATACGATATGGAAAAAGTATCGGAATTAAGTATCGGAATTCCGATAACGCGAATATCGGCCGATACCCGATACTTGCGGTATCGGAATGCTCAACACTAGTGTCTATGACTTAATACCTACATAGTGTACATCCTAAATCTGATGCAAATCCGCCTTCTCCCTTTACTTTCCAGTGACACACCTGGAGTGAAGCTGTTATACTGCAGAAATGACCACAGATGAGGTCGTATTATATTTCTATAAAATCAGCTGATATAGACAATTAACAGTAATTACAAGATTTTGGCCTGATGAGGATTAACACCTTCACTACTAGTTGTCTTCTTTGCATCCTATGTAGAGATGACCGACTTTCCCTTTTTTTGGGTCGAGTTGGGTTTCATGAAACCCGACTTTCGCAAAAGTCTGGTCGAGCGAATTCGGCCGACTATCGTGAAAAGTCGCTGGTTCGATCGAAACACGAAACCCAATGCAAGTCAATAGGGAAGCAATGTCGGCAGGTGGGGAGGACAGTAAACACACCTACAGCGCCCATTTTCAGAGCCGGCGGGCGGCTCAGCCAAAGAGCGGTTCGGGCGCGGCTTTGAGCGGTGCGGGATTCAAATCCCCCGCCGTGCGGCACCACTCATTGGTAGAGCCGGCGGGCGGCTCAGCCAATGAGCGGCGCGGGATTCAAATCCCCACCATTGGCTGAGCGGTGCCGCCCGGCTTTGCTATGTGTGTGTGTGCGAGGCTGTGTGTGTGCGAGGCTGTGTGTGTGTGTGTGTATGCAAGCATCGTCCGATGGGACTACAAGTCCCATCCGGCTATGCCTGCTACACTGTAAGTGAGTGACACATTAGCCAATGATGGGACAGTAGTAGTCCCATCATCTGGCTAATGTGTTGAATGTAAAAAAAAACATACCTTACATACACAACATACAGAACATACATATAACACAGAACTTACATATAACATACAACACATAACATACAGAACATACATATAACACAACATACAGAACATACATATAACATACAACACATAGCATACATATAATACATAACATACAGTACATACATATAACATACAACACAGAACATACAGAACATACATATAACACATAACATACAGAACATATATATAACACAACGTACAGAACATACATATAAAACATAACATACAGTACATACACATAACATACAACACGTAACATACATATAACATACAACACATAACATACATATAATATACAACACATAACATACAGAGCATAGATATAACACATAACATACAGAACATACATATAACACAACATACAGAACATACATATAAAACATAACATACAGAACATACATATAAAACATAACATACAGAACATACACATAACATACAACACGTAACATACACATAACATGCAACACATAACATACATATAACATACAACACATAACATACATATAACATACAACACATAACATACAGAACATACACATAACATACAACATATAACATAGAGTACATACTCACCAATCAACTATTCCCTGATGCCATCGTCTCCTGTAATAAAATAAAATAATAAAGCAACCTATACATCACCTGTCCGCCGTAGTCCAGATAATAACGAGAGTCCCACGACGATCTCCGGTATAGAACGCTGACATCAGGTGATGTCAGTGCTCTACACCGCCCCTGCGATGCACTGACATCAGACGCCGGGAGAGAATGACGTCACTTCCGTTCATTCTCTCACTGGCAATGCTGGGTGAGAAAATTCCCACGCAGCATTGCCATAAAGTGAGAGAATGAACTCAGTGATGCACTGCAGGAGCCATTGTCTCCTGTCAGTGCATCACTGGGAGGCCCTACAGAGCAGTGGCATCACCTGATATCACTGTTCTATAGGGGAGACCGTCGTGGGACAATCGTTATTAATTGGACTGCGTCGGACAGGGAGTATACGGTTGTTTTATTTTTTTTTACGTTTTATTACAGGAGATTGAGGGCGTCGCTTGGATCTGAGCGTATAATAAAGATATGAAAACCGTGTTGTCTTTTATTTCATTAAAATAATTTATTCTTATGCGTGTGTTGTTTTTTTTAACCCTTTATTAATATAAGATTAATAACGGATAGGCGTCTTATTGACGTCTCTCTATTATTAACCGGGCTTAATGTCACCTTACAATAGCAAGGTGATATTAACCCCTTATTACCTCATATCCCACCGCTACAGGGGAGTGGGAAGTGAGGGGCTAAGTGCCGGAATTGGCGCATCGTACAGATGCGCCAATTCTGGGGCGGCTGGGTGCTGGTATTTTTAGCCAGGGGGGTGCGCCAATATCGATGGCCCCTTCCTAGGCTATTAATATCTGCCCGAGCTGTCGGCTTTCCCCTTCTGGTGCAGAAAATTGAGCGAGAGCCCACGCCATTTTTTACCCATTTTTTTAAATTGACGCTATTGCGTGAAGATTTAGTGTGTGTGTGTGCGCGTGGGACTTTAACTATTTATGTACCATTCTATCTATCTATCTTTCTTTCTATCTACCTATCTTCTATCTATCTATCTATCTATCTGTATATATTATCTATCTGTCTATCTATCTATCTGTCATCATCTATCTATCTATTATCTTATATCATCTATCTATCAATCTATTATCTATCTATCTACCTATCTATTATCTATCTATCTATCTATCTATCTATCTATCTATCTATCTATCTATCTATCTATCTATCTATCTATCTATCTTCTATCTATCTATCTATCATCTATTTATTATCTGTCTATCTATCTATTATCTATCTATCTGTCTATGGCCGGAGTCACACACACCGTATAAAAGTCGGACCGTATTATACGGCCGTAATACACAGAAAAGTCCCCTGAACAGTGATCCGCATGTCATCCATGTGCAATGCGAGGATGCGATTTCCTCGCATCAAAATATCCGTGTGTCATCCATGTGGCATCCGTATGGCATCCGTACGGCGAAATTTTCTCGCTGGCTTGCAAAACCGACATATAATGGATCCAAATGACAGTTTTAAAATCACAAAAGAATAGATATATGCACACAAAATACACATATATATATACACACGTCATTGTGACACATATATAGGGTACATACCCATTTGAGAGAAAAAAAACCGGTCTGTTTTCTGGATGGAAAAATCGGTCCGATTCTATGCAATTGGCATGCGATTATCATGCGATTTGTATGCGACTTTTAATCGCACCATCCGTTTTCCATCTGTTTTCCATCCATGAGTGCATGTGTGCAACATTTCATACATGTAGGTGGCAATTATATGTGTAAATTCGTAGAAAAAATATGCGTGGGCTCCCGCTGTATTTTCGCCACCAGACAGGAAAAGCCAGTGAGTGAGGGCAGATAATAATAGCCTAGGGAGGGTGCATTTTTTTGTGCCCCCTGGCTACTAACATCTGCCCAGGCCACCCCAGAAAAGGCACATCTATTATTAGATGCGCCTTTTCTGGCACTTAGCCCGTCTATTCCCATTGCCCTGTAGTGGTGGCTAATGGGTTAATAATGGATTAAGGCCACCTTGCTATTGGAAGATGACATTAAGCCAAATTAATAATGGAGAGTTGTCAATTAGACAACTCTCCATTATTAATCCTATTGTATTAAATGGTTAAAAAGCACACACACATTAATGAAAAATGATTTTAATGAAATAAATACACATAGTTTTTGACCATATTTTATTTTACTGGTAATCCTTCCGAATCCCTTGTTCTTCTGTAATAAAAATAACATAATAAAGCAACCATATTCTTACCTCTCTGGCGTTCAGTCAGGTCCCACGCTGCAATCCATCTGAAAGCGGTAACAGGTTTACAGCAAGGACCGCTGCTAATACTGGCAGCCAGGCTTTAAACCCCCGAATGAATGAGTTCATCTCCCCGGCTCACAGGAGATGAGCTTATTAGTGTGGGAAGCTTAACTGAATGTTTACCACGCTAATCAGTTCACTTCAGGTCAGCCGGGGACGCCGCACAGCATCAGCCTCCTTTTGCTTTGATGACTGCTTTGCACACTCTTGGCATTCTCTTGATGTGCTTCAAGAGGTAGTCACCGGAAATGGTCTTTCAACAGTCTTGAAGGAGTTCCCAGAGATGCTTAGCACTTGTTGGCCCTTTTGCTTTCACTCTGCGGTCCAGCTCACCCCAAACCATCTCGATTGGGTTCAGGTCTGGTGACTGTGGAGGCCAGGTCATCTGGCGTAGCACCCCATCACTCTCCTTCTTGGTCAAATAGCCCTTACACAGCCTGGAGGTTTGTTTGGGGTCAATGTCCTGTTGAAAAATAAATGATGGTCCAACTAAACGCAAACCGGATGGAATAGCATGTCGCTGCAAGATGCTATGGTAGCCATGCTGGTTCACTATGCCTTCAATTTTGAATAAATCCCCAACAGTGTCACCAGCAAAGCACCCCCACACCATCACACCTCCTCCTCCATGCTTCACGGTGGGAGCCAGGCATGTAGAGTCCATCCGTTCACCTTTTCTGCGTCGCACAAAGACACAGTGGTTGCAACCAAAGATCTCAGATTTGGACTCATCAGACCAAAGCACAGATTTCCACTGGTCTAATGTCCATTCCTTGTGTTCTTTAGTCCAAACAAGTCTCTTCTGCTTGTTGCCTGTCCTTAGCAGTGGTTTCCTGGCAGCTATTTTTCCAAGAAGGCCTGCTGCACAAAGTCTCCTCTTAACAGTTGTTGTAGAGAGGTGTCTGTTGCTAGAACTCTGTTTGGCATTGACCTGGTCTCTAAACTGAGATGCTGTAAACCTGCGAATTCTGAGGCTGGTGACTCGGATAAACTTATCCTCAGAAGTAGAGGTGACTCTTGGTCTTCCATTCCTGGGGCGGTCCTCATGTGAGCCAGTTTCTTTGTAGCGCTTGATGGTTTTTTCGACTGCACTTGGGAACACTTTCAAAGTTTTCCCAATTTTTCGGACTGACTGACCTTCATTTTTTAAAGTAATGATGGCCACTCGTTTTTCTTTACTTAGCTGCTTTTTTCTTGCCATAATACACATTCTAACAGTCTATTCAGTAGGACTATCAGCTGTGTATCCACCAGACTTCTGCACAACACAACTGATGGTCCCAACCCCATTTATAAGGCCAGAAATCCCACTTATTAAACCTGACAGGGCACACCTGTGAAGTGAAAACCATTTCCGGTGACTACCTCTTGAAGCTCATCAAGAGAATGCCAAGAGTGTGCAAAGCAGTCATCAAAGCAAAAGGTGGCTACTTTGAAGAACCTAGAATATAAGACATATTTTCAGTTGTTTCACACTTTTTTGTTAAGTATATAATTCCACATGTGTTAATTCATAGTTTTGATGCCTTCAGTGTGAATGTACAATTTTCATATTTATGAAAATACAGAAAAATGTTTGAATGAGAAGGTGTGTCCAAACTTTTGGTCTGTACTGTGTGTTAAGTGTTATATGTATGTACTGTATGTTATGTGTTATATGTATGTTATGTGTTATATGTTGTATGTTCTGTATGTTGTGTATGTAATGTATGTTTTTTTTTACATTCAACACATTAGCCGGATGATGGGACTACTACTATCCCATCATTGGCTAATGTGTCACTCACTAACAGTGTAGCAGGCATAGCCGGATGGGACTTATAGTCCCATCGGACAATGCCTGCATATATATATACACACACACACACACACACACACACAAAGCCGGGAGGCACCACTCAGCCAATGGCGGTGGATTTGAATCCCTTGCCGCTCATTGGCTGAGCTGCCCGCCGACTCTGCCAATGAGCGGTGCCGCTTTGGCGGGGGATTTGAATCCCGCGCCCCTCATTGACTGAGCTGGCGGGCGGCTCAGCCAATGAGTGGTGCCGGGGCGGCTTTGGTGGGGGATTTGAATTTCCCCACCGCTCAAATCCGCGTGGCACCGCTGCACACGTCATCTTGTTGCCCATAGTGTACGTCCTTACTCATTGGTGAAAAAAGTCGCCTGCAAGCGGCAAAACCCAACTTTGGCGCTGGGGTCGCTGAACGCTCGGCCGACTGCACGCTGTGGTCGGTTTTCGTTTCATGAAACCCGACTTTGGCGAAAGTCGGCGATTTTTGAATCTGATCGACCTGTTTCGCTCAACTCTAATCCTATGTAATATTTATGTATGATGTAACCTGCACAATATTTATTAAATATATTGAGCTTTATATGATAATATTTTAATAAAAAAAATAAAAAATACAAAATGGTCTATAGTAAAATCCTTTAATCTGACATTTATAGAACCTAAAAGAAACCAGATAATTGGATATACCAGATTATCAGATGTCTGTAAATTACAATAGGGGAGTTATTAGGAGTTAGTTTGGAGATACATTGGAGAAGCAGATTCTGGACGACCTTGTAATTTATTGTTAGGCCAGGGTCAGACTTGCGAGAAACTCGCACGAGTATCGTGCGAGTCTCTCACATCAACACCCAGTGCTGGCAATCGGACCGGAGTGTGCGGCTGCATAGAGATACATGCAGCCACACGCCGGGTGTTGATGCAAGAGACTCGCACAAGACTAGTGCGAATTTCTTGCAAGTCTGACCCTGGCCTTAGTAGATTATACTGAATTGTTTGGCTAATTGGAAGCTAGTGAAGGCATTGTTAGGCTGTGTTTCCACCGTCAGGAAACACAGCGCATTTGACGGAGCGGAAATTCCGCTCCGTCTAAGCCCCCCCTTTCTAACGCGCGTTCTTTCCGGAGGTATTCAGGACACCTCCGGAACACCTCCGGAAAGAACGCAGGGCTACATAGCCCTGTGTTAAATTCCGTTGCGGCGACGCAGCGTCGCCGCAATACGCTAGGACATGCTGCTGTCTGAAAAGACGCGCAGCATGTCCGGATACGCAGGTCTTCCGCCTGCGTGTTGTTACGCATAATGGAGACGGGATTTCCACTATGCTGTAACATCTGGACGCTGCGTGTTTGGCGCTGCGCCAGCGCACAGCGCCAAACACGCAGCGTTTCCTGACCGTGGAAACTCACCCTTAGAGCGGGAAGGTGGAGGAGTAGCAAGGGGAGAAGTGGAATAATAGAGGAGTTCTGGATGAAACGGGGCAGAGGAGGGTGTTCGATGGGGAAACATAGAAGATTGATGATGAGAGAATGTACCAATATTATTTTTTACTTGTTAACTAACATTTCATTGATTTGGGAATTTTACACAGTTCCTCTGTGTTCAAGGAGCAAACGCCTATTGATTGTCGACTTTCTTGAAGCTAACCTCCGTGAATGGCTCAACAACTCCTGGTGGTTGTAGGTAAATATGAAAAGTAAGTAACTCCTCAGATTGGTGCACTGCATGTTGAGGACATTTCTTTTTTACTTTTGCTACTTTCTGATGCATCAGTGCTTTTAGAACCTTCTTGGCTATGGCTGCATGCTTCTCTGACCAAATAGCCCAGAGGGGATTATCTTGTTTTCATAACTGCTTCAAAATTATGTGTCAACCACCTTCTCAGAACCTTTGCTGAACATTCACTGTCTCTAATTTTCCTGCTTCCTATCAGGACTCCACAGATGTCTTCTCTGGGCATGAGGCCAAAAGAGAACTGCAGGGAAGAGATGACTTTGCCTTAGTGTGTCCTTGCTTCTGCCTGTTTGCTTACCAACTCTCCATCTACAGGGGTCACAAGGAGGTTTTCTCAAACATCTTCAGCTGTCATGGCAGCATCAGGGTTTGTGGATTCCACACATTCAGACACTTCTCCTTGTGACTCCATAGATAGCTATGGTCAGCACATATTGACTCAAGCATCGACTTCTAGAGCTGCAGCTCCTAGGCAGTGTCTCGACCACGCACCACAATTGTGGGTTTCCAGGGCAATGGGGTACTCAGAGCCGAGCCCGTAGAAGTCTATGGGATTGTCACAGGTAGCGGTGGCTCGGTCTGTAGCCCTGGCGGTCAGGCGTATGTTGGGGGGTATATTTACAGGGGATATATATATACAGTTCGTGACGCCACCTGTAGTCTCTGGTAATTTGTACCAGCGCTGCTGTAGATCTCTGAGGGGATGGTGAGGCAGCTAGATGTCGGGTCCCCTACAGGTGGGACTCTTCCCTCAGGTCGATAATAATGATAGGGTAGTGCAGGAATGCAATCAAATAACACAGTCTCACACGGTCAGCGTCTTTCCATACCTTTACTTGTAAGATGGTAAGGCAGGTCCCAGGGAGGCTGATCCAAGGAGAATGTATTTCGAGATAGCAGCTGGACAAGTTAGGGGCCTCCTTTACTTTCAAATGATGATGAGTACAACCAGCATGAAGCGTAGTTCCCTCTATAATCTCCAGCTTTTCCAAAGCTGTACTGCCCAGTCAGTTTTGTGGTCGGAGCCTTCCTGTGAGAGAGCTGAATTCCTATCTTGTCCTGCAGAGACTCAAGGTCCTCACCCCCCTGACCCCAGTTACGTACCGACTATTTAGGGGCTGCTTGCCGCGACCTAAGGTCCGATAAGCCTCTGGTTTTCTTACCACTAAGCTTGAAACTATAGTGATCCTTCGGTCCCCAGTGACCGGTAACAACGTGCAGGACTTCTCCAATCCAAAAGCACTTTTAAATATATCTTCCACTGTGCCTTTCGCCTTGTCCGCGCTTGTAGCATAAACACTCACACTTGCAAAAAGTCATATAATCACTCCCTTCTTTTCTTCCTTCAGAGTTAGTTACCAGACTCTCAGTAATCTTCTAGGCAGGAGCACGTCTCTGAACCTTCACTGTCTTTGAGACAGGAGACTGAAGTATTTCTGTACTAAACTCTTCCTTCTTTATCAATGTCTTCAAGTGAGGTACAGCTCTGACCAGGCTGAGGTGATCTATATCTCGCCCTTACTGGCCTCCACTTGCTGAACTGCTGATAGAACCAAGCTGGACTGCTTCCTCCCTCCAAGTCCCAGCTAGACTCCACACGTCTGCTCTGTCCGAAGACAGGAAACTGACTACTAAAATCACTCAACGAATCTACACTGACCACTCCCTTCGAGTCACTACACTACCCTAAGGGTGTGTCTAGTGTATATTGAGTGAATGGGTATAGAGCATTAAACTGCTATCTCTCCACACATTCTCCAGGGTACTGCGTGTGCCTTCACACCAGGGCTACACATTCCCCCATGGTAAAAGACAGCACTCCCGGGCTGTAAAATACAAAGAGACAATTTTGTTTATGCATTAAACATCAACATTAAACATTAATTCGTCCCATCCGGGAGGTAAGGATGTCTTGAACGTTGCAAACAAAACATTAAATGTAGAAAAGTGCAAAATATTAAATATACATTTTCATATAAATAGACAATATGCTTGTGAAGGACCCGCACCAAACCTTCAATGTGGGTCCTGGGTGGGCTGCAGGACATCTGAATGCAGACCTCACTCAGTGCCACACCACACGGGTTTTATTATTCAGAGGTAGTTGTAGTGGTTTTATGTAAAACCAATATTAGGCACCGAAGCGCAACTATATACAGATAAGTTCTGGGCTGGCACAGTCCTCAGCCTCTGAGTCCATAATAAGAAAAAAACACATTATATCAAATCACATCACAATAAAGTGCAAAAACTTTTTTTCTGATTACCCAGCCGGGCATTCTACTTTTGGCAATATATATATAAACATTATATACTCATAGGAACTGTACAAACTATCTTCACTTTTATAAAAACTTATGTACATCTTCTTAGTTGCGGTAAACCCTGTCTGGGTCCTACCGTTCTTCACATTCTCTTGACTTCAATGACACTTTCCATCCCGGGGGCTGGAACAATGCGATGGTCCCTAGATCCCATTACTAACAAGTCGTGCGCTGCTATTAGGGTCTGGGTCGCCACAGTTCTCGTGCGAACCTCTAGGGGCGCAACGGGTACTTTCTCCTTGCAAGACACCGATTGCGTTTCAATTTGCGTTACAGTTAGCGATATTGATCGTGTCATAGATTGCGATGGAGACTGGGTCGCAAGTTGCGATGTAGAAGAATAACGAGTTAGTGGAGAGTATACAGGTGTTGCTTCTATTTGCGAGATACCTACAGGGGGCGATGCTGGGGCACGGCCGAATGCTGTTTGAGCTGGAGACGGGGACGCTGCGGTAGTGGTGACGTTACCTGCGTCGGGGACGGGGTCACGGACGATGGCGACGTTAAGGGCATACCATCCCTTCATTCCCCAGTGCCGTGTATATGTGACAATGTCTCCATTAACTAGGTCCCTCCCGGGATGACCTTGCGGTAGGTGGGATTCTACGTCGCGTCTACTGACAAAGACCCCTGGGTAGAGGCCCGGTTCTCTTATGAAGCCCCAGCCCTTCCGGAGCTGGAACTCTGTCACACACCCCTGCCGCCGCGGTTCCCTTAGAGTACCTTTTTCTCGACGGACACTCTCCTTGTCCGCGATCAGCTCTGCATGTTGCCGCTGTCGGTTGCGCTGAGCTTCCCGCTCTTCCTCCTGCTGGCGTTGTTGTTTCTCCTCACGACGCTGCCACTCACATTCCCACTGGGCGGTATAGGCGACGTCATCCAGGCGCGCCATCTCGTCCCAGTCCACGTCTGGTAATGACGGACAGGACCCCTCCGGTGTCGGGGATCGATCATCTGCTGCGGCCTCCTGGCCGGGCGGGCGTTCCGGAACTGGCGGTACCTCCTCAACCTCCTTCGCCTCCACCGCTTCACCGGTGGGATCAGGATCGGTACTTTCGGGGGCAGCCTCCGGTTGCTCCTTTGCCTTGGGCAGCAGAAGTTTCGGTAACTCCAGACGTAGGGGGTCATCGAAGGGAGAGATCACCGCGTCCCACAGCCGCCGCTGCTCCAGGGTACGCCGGCGTCTCTCGATCTCTTCAAATCCAGGTTGTGGCAAAATCATCTTTCTTAGTCGTGCATTTTCTTCTTTTATTTCCAGCAATGCTTGCTGCAGGTGCAGGACCACGGATGGTTCCGGTGCTGGTGGCAGCTTGGCTGGGGAACGGGGCCTGCCTTCCTCGCTTCCCTGCTCGGCTGCACACGTCCTGCTTCCATGATGTTCCAGAGCGTTCTTTCATCTTCCTCCAGAGACGTCCGGTCTCTTCCGTGGAGGCGGGGTTTGCGTCTCCTCCTCTTTGCAGGAAAGGTGAAGAGGAGGCGGACCTCCTTTGCTGTAGGGCAGGATCGCATGTTGTAATAGCACTTTGAGAGGGCAGGCATTCTCTTCGCGCCACAGGGGGGTACACGCCCACGAAGGTACGCCCACCTTCTTCTCCAGCGCCTGAGGGCGCGAATATGGCGACAAAGATGGCGATTTTTGGCGCCAAAAGTGCAAACAGTCCTTTTCACAAAAACAACTCCATAGGCACACAGGGCTCGCAATTCTGCGAGTTTCGCATCCTGTTCGTGACGCCAATTTTGTCTCGACCACGCACCACAATTGTGGGTTTCCAGGGCAATGGGGTACTCAGAGCCGAGCCCGTAGAAGTCTATGGGATTGTCACAGGTAGCGGTGGCTCGGTCTGTAGCCCTGGCGGTCAGGCGTATGTTGGGGGGTATATTTACAGGGGATATATATATACAGTTCGTGACGCCACCTGTAGTCTCTGGTAATTTGTACCAGCGCTGCTGTAGATCTCTGAGGGGATGGTGAGGCAGCTAGATGTCGGGTCCCCTACAGGTGGGACTCTTCCCTCAGGTCGATAATAATGATAGGGTAGTGCAGGAATGCAATCAAATAACACAGTCTCACACGGTCAGCGTCTTTCCATACCTTTACTTGTAAGATGGTAAGGCAGGTCCCAGGGAGGCTGATCCAAGGAGAATGTATTTCGAGATAGCAGCTGGACAAGTTAGGGGCCTCCTTTACTTTCAAATGATGATGAGTACAACCAGCATGAAGCGTAGTTCCCTCTATAATCTCCAGCTTTTCCAAAGCTGTACTGCCCAGTCAGTTTTGTGGTCGGAGCCTTCCTGTGAGAGAGCTGAATTCCTATCTTGTCCTGCAGAGACTCAAGGTCCTCACTCCCCTGACCCCAGTTACGTACCGACTATTTAGGGGCTGCTTGCTGCGACCTAAGGTCCGATAAGCCTCTGGTTTTCTTACCACTAAGCTTGAAACTATAGTGATCCTTCGGTCCCCAGTGACCGGTAACAACGTGCAGGACTTCTCCAATCCAAAAGCACTTTTAAATATATCTTCCACTGTGCCTTTCGCCTTGTCCGCGCTTGTAGCATAAACACTCACACTTGCAAAAAGTCATATAATCACTCCCTTCTTTTCTTCCTTCAGAGTTAGTTACCAGACTCTCAGTAATCTTCTAGGCAGGAGCACGTCTCTGAACCTTCACTGTCTTTGAGACAGGAGACTGAAGTATTTCTGTACTAAACTCTTCCTTCTTTATCAATGTCTTCAAGTGAGGTACAGCTCTGACCAGGCTGAGGTGATCTATATCTCGCCCTTACTGGCCTCCACTTGCTGAACTGCTGATAGAACCAAGCTGGACTGCTTCCTCCCTCCAAGTCCCAGCTAGACTCCACACGTCTGCTCTGTCCGAAGACAGGAAACTGACTACTAAAATCACTCAACGAATCTACACTGACCACTCCCTTCGAGTCACTACACTACCCTAAGGGTGTGTCTAGTGTATATTGAGTGAATGGGTATAGAGCATTAAACTGCTATCTCTCCACACATTCTCCAGGGTACTGCGTGTGCCTTCACACCAGGGCTACACAGCAGGTTAGAAGGAGGAAAATATTTGCTGGACTAAGCTTGTTGATTGCCTATAGTCACATGCTGTGGAAGAACTAGTCATGTTTTCTATCTCCCTATTTAAGCTGGCTCCGCAGTTCAGTTAATGCCAACAATAGTTCTCTATCCTGGTCTGGAGAGGTTGGCACATCCTCGTTGTCAGTGGTTATTTCTAAAGTTGTTGCAAGTGTTGTTTGGTTAACAATTTCCTTTTTTCCATAGATAGGTTTATATTACTTTGGTGCCTCTCGTTCTGTACACATATTCCTCTGTGTATTTCCATGAGCGAGGGTTGTGTGATTTGTGTGTTTCTGTCTTGTTTTGTATTTCCTCATACACTGTGCAGACTAGTGCTACTGGAGAGCATAAGAAGAAATGAGGCTCAGGCATCTCCATGTTCAGGAGGAATCCTGGGACAGGGATAGCCAGGGATCCCTAGCCCGAAGGTCAGTTTAGGTGCACATCTGCTATTCCTCAGTCACACCATGACAGTAGGTCATCCTCTGGCCCTCAACAAATCCTCTTCTCCAGTAAAAACAGTTTCTTTTTCTACTTATTATTTAATCATGGAGTTTTAAATCAACCTGGATTGTAAATTGAATCATGGTCCTTAGCAGAGATGCTTGGTGCCTAAAAAGACATAGATGCTCTATTATTCTTTAGAGATACTGTATAATACTATGAATTCTCTCTCTTCTATCACTAACTCATTTGGGAGAGTCCCTAAGAGGGACGGTATCGTTAGACACCTGTCTTGGGTATCCTGGGCTCCACTCCCTTCTCTTGGGTCCACTGCCCTATGTTGTGCTATGTTGGATCAATGAAATAATCTTTCTAGACCTACTTGAGACTCATTGACACCATACCTGTGTCTTCTAATTTTGACTCTAGTTTTCCTTGTTTGGCATGCTCCATTATTTGTAATACTGTGCTTTAACTTGCATCCATTACTGTTCAGTTCCCCCAATCTGTCTGTCTGCTCTTGAGTTGCCGGTTAGTCTAGTCCCCACGATTCTATTTGTCCTCTGGAAGTTGCATCAACACCTAGGGTCCATGTGCTTACCCTGACCATGTGCTTACCCTGAGGTTTAGTGGATCCACCTCACCTGTTGAGCTTTTACAGTAGTGGAGTCACTTACACCCATAGCAGAGGCAGCTGCATTTCTAGTGGCACTCTGAGTCAGGGCAAATTTAGAAGGGAGAATGGGCAAAGAGCTGAGGACATTTTGCAAACTGATACAACTGTCATACGAGTCCAGGATGATGATAGTCATTCTGTGATAGACCAGACCTGGTAGTGGCATCAGAGTTGTCTGGCCAAAACATCTTTTTTGTGGCATCATCTTTGGCTGAGCTGCCACCGGCTGAGCCAATGAGAGGCGCTGGATTCAATTCCCCCACCAAAGCGGCGCCGCTCAGCCAATGAGTGTGCTGCAGCTATGGCGGGGGATTTGAATCCCGCGAGTCGGCGGAGGATCTGAAAGTTAGCATATGCCGGGGGATTTGAATCCCGCTCATTGGCTTAGCCAGCGGCAGCTCATGGCACCTTGGCGGGGGAATTAAATCCCGCGCTGCTTAATTCATTTCTTCCTGTAAATAAAGAAAACAAAACAATAAAAGTACACATATTTGGTATTGTGGTGTCCGTAACAACCCCCCTATAAAACTGTCCCACTAGATAACCCCTTTAATGAACCCTTAAAAAAAAAAAACAAAGCAAAAAATCAATGCTTTATCATCATACCGCCGAACAAAAAGTGGAATAACACGCGATCAAAAAGGCCGATATAAATAAACATGGTACCGCTGAAAACGTCATCTTGTCCCGCAAAAAACAAGCTGCCATACAGCATCATCAGCGAAAAAATAAAAAGTTATAGCTCGCAGAATAAAGCGATGCAAAAATAATTATTTTTTATACAAAATTGTTTTTATTGTATAAAAGCGCCAAAACATAAAAAATGATATAAATGAGGTATCGCCGTAATCGTATTGATCAGAAGAATAAAACTGCTTTATCAATTTTACACATGCAGAACGCCCCCCCCAAAAGAAATTCATAAATTGCTGATTTATGTTCATTCTAACCTCCCAAAAATCTAAATAAAAAGCGATCAAAAAATGTCACAAGCTCAAAAATGGTACCAATAAAAACGTCAACTCGTACCGCAAAAATAAGACCTCACATGACTCTTTGGGTGAAAATATGCAAAAATTATAGCTCTCAAAATGTGGTGATGCAAAAAACTATTTTTTGCAATAAAAAGCGTCTTTTAGCGTGACAGCTGCCAATCATAAAAACCCGCTATAAATAGTAAATCAAACCCCCTTTATCACCTCTTTAGTTAGGGAAAAATAATAAAATTAAAAAAATGTATTTATTTCCATTTTCCTCTTTAGGGTTAGGGTTGAGGCTAAAGTTAGGATTAGGGTTAGGGTTGGGATTAGGGTTAGGAGTGTGTTAGGGTTAGGTTTGTGGTTAGGGTTATGGTTAGGGTTGGGACTAGGGTTAGGGATGTGTTGGGGTTAGGGTTGGAGTTAGAAATGGGGGGTTTCCAAATGTGACATGGCGTCTGATCTCAATTCCAGCCAATTCTGCATTGAAAAAGTGAAATGGTGCTCCTTCACTTCTGAGCTCTGCCATGCGCCCAAACAGTAGTTTATCCCCACATATGGGGTATCAGCGTACTCAGGACAAATTGCACAATAACGCTTGGGGTCCAATTTCTTCTGTTACCCTTGGGAAAATAAAAAATTGGGGCAAAAATATAATTTTTGTAAATAAAAAATGATTTTTTTTGTTTTTACGGCTGTACGTTATAAACTTCTGTGAAGCACTTGGGGGTTCAAATTGCTCACCACAGATCTAGATAAGTTCCTTAGGGGGTCTAGTTTCCAAAATGGGGTCACTTGTGGGGGGTTTCCACTGTTTAGGCACATCAGGGGCTCTCCAAATGCAACATGGCGTCCAATCTCAATTCCAGCCAATTTTGGTTGGAAAAAGTCAAATGGTGCTCCTTCCATTTCGAGCTCTGCCATGCGCCAAAACAGTGATTCCCCCACATATGGGGTATCAGCGTACTCAGGACAAAATTGGACAACAACTTTTGTGGTCCAATTTCTCCTGTTTCCCTTGGGAAAATAAAAAATTGGTGACTAAAAGATAATTTTTGTGGGAAAAAAATAGGATTTTTTATTTTCATGCCCGGGCATTATAAACTTGTGTGAAGCACTTGGGGGTTCAAAGTTCTCACCACAGATCTAGATAAGTTCATTAGGGGGTCTAGTTTCCAAAATGGGGTCACTTGTGGGGGGTTTCCACTGATTAGGCTCATCTGGGGCACTGCAAACGGAACATGACCCTCATCAATGTCTGCATTCCAAAACGTTACTACTTCCTTTCCAAGCCCTGCCGTGCGCCCAAACAGTTTCCCCCCCACATATGAAGTATCAGCATACTCAGGACAAATTGGACAACAACTTTTGGGGTCCAATTTACTTGGGAAAAATCAAAATTTGGGACTAAAAAATCATTTTTGTGGAAATTTTTTTTTTTCACACCCAGGCATTATAAACTTTTGTGAAACACATGGGGGTTCAAAGTGCTCACAACAGATCTAAATGAGTTCCATAGGGGGTCTGGTTTCCAAAATGGTGTCACTTGTGGGGGGTTTCCACTCTTTAGGCACATCAGAGGCTCTCCAAACGCGACATGGCGTCCAATCTCAATTCCAGCCAATTTTGGTTTGAAAAAGTCAAACGGCACTCCTTCCTTTACGAGCTGTGCCGTGTGCCCAAACAGTAGTTTTCCCCCACATATGAGGGTATTGGCGTACTCAGGAGAAATTGCACAACTTTATCTGTCCATTTTCTCCTTTTAAATATTCATTTTTTCCTTCCAAGTTGCTTCAGCTCCTGTGAAGCACCTGAAGGGTTAATAAACTTCTTGAATGTGGTTTTGAGTACCTTGAGGGGTGCAGTTTTTAGAATGGTGTCACTTTTGGGTATTTTCTGCTATATAAACCCCTCAAAGTGACTTCAAATGTGAGGTGGTCCCTAAAAAAAATGGCTTTGTAAATTTTGCTGTAAAAATGAGAAATCGCTGGTCAAATTTTAACCCTTATAATTTCCTAACAAAAAAAATTTTGGTTCCAAAATTGTGCTGATGTAAAGTAGACATGTGGGAAATGTTATTTAGTAACTATTTTGTGTGACATATTTCTCTGTTTTAAGGAAATAAAAATTCAAAGTTTGAAAATTGCAAAATTTTCAAAATTTTCGCCATATTTGCGTTTTTTTCAAAAATAACCGCAAGTTATATCGAAGAAATTTTACCACTAATGTGAAGTACAATATGTCAGAGAAAACATTCTCAGAATTGCCAAGATCCGTTGAAGCTTTCCAGAGTTATACCCTCATAAAGAGACAGTGGTCACACTTGTAAAAATTGGCCGGTCATTAACGTGCAAACCACCCTTGGGGGTTAAGGGGTTAAAGTGTTCAAATTCATGTGAAACCACAAATTTCAAGAAATCTGACTAGAAAGCAATCCTTCACGGATCCATCCACTTATTTCTAGAAAAAATACTCACCCTTTTAATTCTTAATATCCTAAGGCCACTTTCACACAGGCAAATTTTGTTCAGTATTTGTAAGCCTAAGGGCTCATTCAGATGTTAATTATTTTCATCAGTGTTTGATTGCCAAAACCAGGAGTGGAACATACAGAGAAAAACTGTAAGGCTGGAGTCACATATAACGTATAAAAATCGGCCCATTTTTTACTGCCGAGAATCGCAGAAATGTTTCATGAACAGTGATCCGTATGTAATCCATTTTAAATGCGAGGATGCAATTTCCTCGCATCATAGTATCCGTGTGCCATCTGTATGGCATCCGTATAGCGAGATTTTCTTGCACCATTTCAAAATGGACATTTAACTGATCCATGTGCTGAATATCGTAATTTTAAAAAATATATATATATATATATTATTATTTTCATAGAGAGATAGATAGGAGAATAGCCGTTAATTAATTTGTCGACTCCTGTAGAATCTTTGCAGGAGCCGACAGGATAGGAGACATGGTTTACATACAGTAAACCATTGCAGAACATTTTGTTTTATATATGTGTATACATGTATTTCTATCTATTCTATTATAACCTGTCAGTGTGATTTTACAGTATAGCGCACTGAATTGCCGGCTTTTCTAAGGACACCGGTGCTAATTTCCCGCAAGTCCATGTGTAATATGTTGTTTTCTCGCACCCATAGACTTGCATTGGCGAGTCTCGCCCGTAATATGGTGCAAATCACAGCATTCTGCAATTTCTCTCCCACATATAAAATGCCCAAGAAAAAAACGGATGCAATGCGATTTTTTCTCGCTTAGCACTCGTCAGTATTCCTCTCTAGTGTGACTCCGGCCTAATTGAAAGACTGACCCTACTGTTCAGAGTTCACTAAAATGCTCGAATGCTTGTTACTGGATCAAGCAGGTTGGACACTTGGACTTGATAGACTCGAGTACTAAATATAATGGAAGTCCATGGGAAACTAGAGCATTTTTCCTGAAGACCCTAACAGGAGGGCTGAGGAGGCAGGAGATGGATGGAAATAGCGCTAAAAAAATGAAAACAGCATGGGTATGATGCCTGGATGCATTTCTGACTCACAGGTGGCTGCTGGGAAGAATGTTGTCAGAGTATTACTCCACTTTAACGGACTAAGGGCCCCGTCAAACATAGCGACACACCAGCGATCCCGACAACAATATGCACTTGTCAGGATCGCTGGTGTGTTGCTACATGATCGCTGCTGAGTTGCCAAACAGGCAGCTCTCAGCAGCGATCAGGACAGCGACACTGCGGGTAACGTCACTTAGTTACCCGCAGTGTACATTGGATACCAGACCGCTGGTGCAGGGAGCTGGTAACCAAGGTACACATCGGGTTTCCAGGCTCTGCGCGGCACCTGGAAATCCGATGTGTACCTTGGTTACCAGCTAACTGCACTATCGGGCTGGTATGCAACGTACAAATCGGGTTTCCAGGTGCCGCCCGGCGCTTTGAAACCCGATGTGTACCTTGGTTACCAGTTGATCGCTGGTCTCCTGCCTGCCACATGCAGCGATGCGTGCTGGCCAGCAGGAGACCAACGAGCAAAAAAATGTCCTGGACATTCAGCAACGATCAGCGATACCCAGCAGGGGGGCTGATCGTCGCTGAATGTCACACACAGCGATATCACTGGGGAGATCGCTGTTGCGTCACAAAACTAGTGACTCTGCAGCGATCTCACTAGTGAGATCGCTGTGTGTGACGGGGGCATAACAGTAAAACATACAAAACTGAAGATAAAATGGATTTTACAGGAAAAAATGTTAGGAAACATTCATTGCTGGGTAATGACTTATACAAGGCAAAATTAAAAAGAGAAAAAAAATATTCCTCCTTCATCCCTTATTAGCCGAGCCATCTCTCACCGTATTTCCCCATCACCTATGATTACAGTAAATTACATAGTAGAGGGGGAAATAAAACTACACCCACGAGTAAATGTAATTTTAACATCTTACTACCTTATCTGGTCATGTTGTGCTTGTCAGACACACCCTATTTAATTTATGAAGGAGGAACGCTAAAACTCACAAAGCCTATGCGGACAATGCAAGAACTATCAAAAACTAGAATGAAGAGGGACTCTGATGCACGCTGTATTAGATATAAACAAGGACCTCATATATTGTGTTAATTTTTTGTAGTGGGACTCCTAGACTCATAAAGGCTATTTACTAAGTGCAAGGGATGCCAAAAATTAGAAGGTGGGACCGCAATACTCGCTGGGAGACATGTAGAAAAGGGCCTCAGAAAACATTTATTTCACATTTTTAAGAGTGGGACTCCTAGACTGCTAAAGCCTATGCACTAAGTGCAAGTGCTGAAAAGCATTTATCCCTGGGGAGTATACATATGTAAGAGAATTTTCGAGGTAGGACTTATACACATCATGTACAAATTATAAAAAAGGGCATCATACACACCCTAGAAAATTTAAGAGCAAAGGTCACATGATAATCCTCTAAAAATTTGGAGCAATGGCTGCCTGATGACTCTCTAAAAATTTGGAGTGTGGGTTGCCTGATGACCCTCTAAAAATAATATTTGAATGCTGCCTGATGACGTGCTAAAGGTTTGGAGCGAGAGGCATAGGTTGACCCTTGAAAAATTATGAGTGAGGGCCACCTGATGACCCTCTAAAAATGATTGAGGTTCATCTGATGACCCTCTAAAAATGTGGAGTGAGGGTTGTGTGATGACCCTCTAAAAATTATGACTGAGGGCTGCCTGATGAAATTTGGAGTGAGGGCCACATGATAATCATTTAAAACTTTGGAGAGTTTTTACTGTTTACCCTCTAAAAATTATGAGCAAGGTCTGCATTATGACCCTTTAAAAATTATGAATGAGAGCCGCCTGATGCAGCAGCACTATAACTAGATAAGGACTGTAAGGCAATAAAATCTGCCTTTATGCCTCCAATCCAAAGCTACTGTCACGCTGTATAGCAGATATATATATATATATGTGATGTCAGTAATCTATATCAAAAGGGCAACATACTATATAACATGCGCATAGATATATGATAACATAGAATTACCTGACAGAATGTCCAGTGGGTCAATACGGAATCCGTTATACGCTGTCTCCGGCTAGAGGGTGACCGGGGTCTATGCTGACCCTAAACTGGGGTCCTAACTAATCCCTCTACCTGGAGGTACTGTTAAAGGTACAGAGGTCCAGGCCACCAGCGTAAACCCTGTCTCCTATCAATCCCTGCCAACTGTAATCTAGTCCTAAGAAGGACCCCGATTACCACCAAAGGGAATGAACAGGTAACGGTTAATGAACAGAAAGACATACAAAAAAGACAAGAAATAAAGTAAATAAAGTCTTACATACAACACTCACACACAGTAGGAACACCTAAGGTCTCAGAGATAAACTATAAGCTGTAAGAGTAAAAACAACTAAGGAGCTCTTAGCTTAAATATTCTCAGAACCGATCCAGTCTGCTAGACTACATGAATGCTTTCACCGGCATCTAACAAGCAGACTGGCAGGTATATGAAGGAATCTAATTAGAACATAATCAAAAGCAGCCGGGCGAGGCTGGACCTAGTCTTAGCAAAGAGCTAGGTAAAATTAACTCCCTCATTACCAAACACAAAGAAACAGCAACTCAGCTGTGAGAAGTCAGAGTGTGTAATCGCGACGATCCTCGTGGCGATACACCCATGACAGTACCCCCCCCCTCTACGAGGGGACTCCGGACCCTCAGGGCCAGGTCTGCCCGGGTGAGTTGTGTAAAAGGTCCGAACCAATCGATCTGCGTTAACATCAGACGCAGGGACCCACGTCCTCTCCTCAGGACCATACCCCCTCCAATGAACCAAGTACTGAAGGGATCGGCGACTGAGATGTGAGTCAATGATTTTCGACCCATGAAATTCCACGTTATCATTGACTCACGTCTCAGTCGCCGATCCCTTCAGTACTTGGTTCATTGGAGGGGGTATGGTCCTGAGGAGAGGACGTGGGTCCCTGCGTCTGATGTTAACGCAGATCGATTGGTTCGGACCTTTCACACAACTCACCCGGGCAGACCTGGCCCTGAGGGTCCGGAGTCCCCTCGTAGAGGGGGGGGGTACTGTCATGGGTGTATCGCCACGAGGATCGTTGCGATTACACACTCTGACTTCTCACAGCTGAGTTGCTGTTTCTTTGTGTTTGGTAATGAGGCAGTTAATTTTACTGTCATGGGTGTATCGCCACGAGGATCGTCGCGATTACACACTCTGACTTCTCACAGCTGAGTTGCTGTTTCTTTGTGTTTGGTAATGAGGGAGTTAATTTTACCTAGCTCTTTGCTAAGACTAGGTCCAGCCTCGCCCGGCTGCTTTTGAATATGTTCTAATTAGATTCCTTCATATACCTGCCAGTCTGCTTGTTAGAGGCCGGTGAAAATGTCACGCTGTATAGCAGATATATATATATGTGATGTCAGTAATCTATATCAAAAGGGCAACATACTATATAACATGCGCATAGATATATGATAACATAGAATTACCTGACAGAATGTCCAGTGGGTCAATACGGAATCCGTTATACGCTGTCTCCGGCTAGAGGATGACCGGGGTCTATGCTGACCCTAAACTGGGGTCCTAACTAATCCCTCTACCTGGAGGTACTGTTAAAGGTACAGAGGTCCAGGCCACCAGCGTAAACCCTGTCTCCTATCAATCCCTGCCAACTGTAATCTAGTCCTAAGAAGGACCCCGATTACCACCAAAGGGAATGAACAGGTAACGGTTAATGAACAGAAAGACGTACAAAAAAGACAAGAAATAAAGTAAATAAAGTCTTACATACAACACTCACACACAGTAGGAACACCTAAGGTCTCAGAGATAAACTATAAGCTGTAAGAGTAAAAACAACTAAGGAGCTCTTAGCTTAAATATTCACAGAACCGATCCAGTCTGCTAGACTACATGAATGCTTTCACCGGCATCTAACAAGCAGACTGGCAGGTATATGAAGGAATCTAATTAGAACATAATCAAAAGCAGCCGGGCGAGGCTGGACCTAGTCTTAGCAAAGAGCTAGGTAAAATTAACTCCCTCATTACCAAACACAAAGAGACAGCAACTCAGCTGTGAGAAGTCAGAGTGTGTAATCGCGACGATCCTCGTGGCGATACACCCATGACAGCTACCCCCCCTCCACCAGCTATCCCACACTAAATGCAGGTAACAGCGGTTTTACTAGAGAAAGGACAATATAAAAACCCTGAAAAATACTTTTGTTTTAACCCCTTAATGACCGCCGATACACGTTTTAACGGTGGTAGTTAAGGGTACTGAAACCAGAGCCGTGAATTCACAGCGCTA
This sequence comes from Oophaga sylvatica, assembly GCA_033576555.1. Lineage (NCBI taxonomy): Eukaryota > Metazoa > Chordata > Amphibia > Anura > Dendrobatidae > Oophaga > Oophaga sylvatica. The sequence goes on from JARQOD010000005.1 coordinate 52,115,724, forward strand.
ATGAAAAAGTGAATAACGCCCCCAGAGTCGGAATTTCTCCGGCATCTCGGCTGACGGGGGTAGCCGAGACCCCCGAAAACATGATTCGGGTCTGTTTTTACCGACCCCGGTGTTGCGATCGCCGTTATTAACCGTATAATAGCAACTGCAAAAAAGAAAAAAGTCAGATTTGCCCTTTAATTTCTCTCTCCTCTGATGTGATCCAGAGCCCCACCCTGGTTTAGGTCAGTGCATTCTGGCTGCAGACACAGTCTGTGCAAATTTCCTTACCCTCCAGGAACTCAGGCTGAGCCTATGAGTAGTTGGTTTGGCAAAATGTTACCTGTATGCCTCACGCCGCCTAGATGACATTATGCTAGGACGGTGAAACAAACGCTGTGCTGGAGAACCTGGAAATTCTCGCAGTTACTGTTCACAGCCAGAGAGCACTGACCTGGGTTGCACAAAGTGATCCGCTCATTAAATGAGCATCAAATGAAGCTTTAAAATGTTGTACATAATATCAGTTCTTAATGAAGGTTCTTCCCAGCAAACATCTGCAAGATACAGATCTTTGATGCTTTGCTCTGACTATATTTGAGATACCTATTTTTTATATCACATATGGATTGTTTTACTATATCGGAGACTGAATGGCACATGAACAGCTGAGAATAAAATAAGCTGGCGTTCTCCAGATGTGAACAATGAACTTTAGTTGTATCCACTTTTTCAAGTTTTAGCTCTTGTCAATTACAGTACGGATCACGCTGCATCCGCAGCTTCACTTTAATGTCCTGGAAAAAAACATTAAAGAATGTAAGAAGTCAAACTTAAGAGAACTGCAATTCGTGATGATAAAAGCTGCCTTCTCTGTTACCTTTTCCACGCTTGCCTTCAAGCATGTCTTCCTCTGAAAACCCAGCATACACTTTTGGAATTTTCTCTTTTCAACTCTTGTTATAAAACTTTCTGCTAAGCAGTTTTATTAAACTGGAATATATAAATTGTTTGTTACTTAGGAGCTGTTCACACCACGTTTTTTAACGCCATTTACTGTATTCATCTGAAAAAAGTTCCAAACGTATACAGCAAATAGGGACACCACGATAGAATTTCTTGTTAAAACATACAGATCATGCAATATATACTTTTTAACCGCACTCCACAAAATAATATAGTCTACTGTGCAATTCCCTTCTTTAGTTCATGGTATAATAACATATAACGGCCAGCCAAAGGTTAAAAAAAACCTCTTTTGGCATCAGTCTGTTAAATGTAACCCTATGGATAGGTTTTATCAGGAGCTTTCCTGACGTGATGTGAACAGAATCTAAAAGGGGTTGGCCACATTATACATTTATAGGAAATGCTAAAAATGGGTGCAATCTTTAGATGTTCTGCTCTAGTCTCTCTTTCCCAAGCGCTGCCCCTTTATTATCTAAGTCTTCTATGTCAAAGTTTATCCTAAAAATTACCAATGGACGAAAGGCATGTAATGTGGCCCTCAGCCATCAGTTCCTCTCATTAAAATGCACTCTGCATGTACTAGTTTCCTGGTGTGTAAGCTCAGATGAAAGTATCGTACTCATCTTTCATCTTCACTTTTACAGTAGATGTAGTGAACTTCCACAATAGACATTAAAGGCAATGGTTTGCCTCATGCACCTCATCAGAGGACACTTTCAGGATGAAAGTAGCCATTTACTTCAACTCTAGAGGTCAGCTATTCCATGAACACAAAACAATTGACAGATTACATAACACCAATCTGATAAATATGTCCTTTCGTACCTTTTGGTCTGGGTCAGATAAGCGAACATAAAATAGCCCATTTTTCATCCCTCAAAAAATGTGCGTTTTGCACAAATGTGGTCTCTTGATGACTAGACGTGTTTGGTTTCTCTTGAAAGATGAGAGTTGAGAGGAGCCACATGAGACTAGTTGTCAAGTGACTACATGTGTGCAAACATGACCGCATGCTCATAACAGCAGTATCGGGGAATTGTGACTCTGTCACAATTCAGCAGTCAGCAAATAGGGAGTATGCAGACTTTTTCTCCTAAGCCTGGACAACCCTTTTAACTTCTTTCAAACTTTTTCTGAAATTAGCTATCCTTATGTTATATATGCTTAGAAGTCACAATTGAATATTAGCTGGCTGTTACGGATCTGCAACACAGGATTAGGGTAGGAGGAAGAGAAGCTGACCTGCACTAAGACTAGACTGAATCCCTATGATGGGGCGGGCGACCCTCCGACGTTTCCTAGCTTAGACTCGAACAAAGACCTAAAGGTGGGGGGAAGGGTATCCCTGAAAGATCTAGGGACTGGGAACAATAAAACAGGTAACCTCCTAGCAGGAAAATAGAGGAAGCTGCAGAAACAAAAGGAAAAAACAAAAGACTAAGCTGGCAGAACTAGGGTTCCCAGAACTGCACCATGTTAAACACAAAAGCTATCAAAGCACCTAGCCAGAACTCTAGCGGATTAACACTGATGTCCAGCAAGGGCTGGAAGGCAGGTGCAGGGTAATAAAGGTAATACAATCACCTGACCAATGACAAGCCCAGCACCAGGGGGAAAAAAACAGCAGCCAGAAAACCACAACAAGATGGCGGATGGTCAAAACTAAATAAATTCTAACACTGGCATGTTTGGCTCTAACACTTTTACACACATTTTATAAAATTGGCAATGCAATGTTACATTTACAATATGGTTTTGTTCTAGGAATAAATTTTCCTATTCTGCGCTGTAATATAGTTTTGAAGCATGATTATTAATTGGAAACTATAAATGATATTTTTAATAAGCTCATGCTATGTGTTTAATGTAATAATGACAGCTGTTTATTAATTGAAGACCTCAGGTGCCGTCACAGGTGGTTATGATTTCCTTGGAAAAAGTTATATATTTATTTCAACAATTGTTTCATGCAAAATAATCATATTTATGTCTTTATCTTAATTATCTCATGATATATTTCTTCCTCCTGGAATGGAAAAGAACTTAATGCTAGTAAAGAAATCTAAGAAAGGCATAAAGTTGATGATTACATGAGGGAGAAATGAAAAATCTACATGAACTTGTTTTGTCTGACCACTTAGTGGAACCATCAGTCAGAACTAGGTTCATTGGGTGATAATAAATCAGACATTTCTTGTTTAGTTTGCACTAGAAAACTAACAAGTGTACCTGTTCTTTCAGACAAATGCTGATGAGAGGCATTGTTTTGCTGCCCTCAAAAACCACAAGTCAAAATGGCTTTAGCGCACATATTAGTTTAAAATGTCCAGGAATTGTTGGAAATCTCTTGTTCTGTAACTTGCCATCCACTGCTCTTGAGTTGACAGTTCTTCATCAATAAAATTCTGCAAGAATTAAAGGCGCAGGAGCTTTCTTTATCTTACTTTCCAGCATGCATTGTGCCTTCCATTGTCCAATGGCTTGCCTGCTGGTAAAACCCAACAGCAATCAGAACTTTTTCTGCTTTTCTAATTACTGTCATGAAACAGAACCCAAATGGACCCCAAAATAATTGATGGAACCTTACTTCTGCCATTGCATAACTGACAAGCTTACTGTAATCACAAATACCCAAGAAAAAAAGTACAATAACTAAGAGGGATACTACTAACTAATACAATCAACCATTAAACAATGGAAGCAGAACACCCAAATCACTACACAGGTATGCAAAATTTGGGTTTAAGAATTTTTTTCAAATCCAATGACTGCTTCTTTTGTTTTCTTATGCCCGATTTAAAAAACTCTTCTATTTTTAACCATTATTTATGAATTTTTCACAAAATGTGCTTGAAATTATGTACAATTGAGATGAAGAAGACAAATCTTTATTGGAGCCAAAAATGTACAAAATATTATATTTAAAAAATTATTGAACATTTATTCTGCAACTTTATTGGAAATTAATTTTTGTGCCTTTTCCTTTACTCTTCAAAGCTATTCTTGTTACCTCTTATTGAAGGCCTGTAGATCTTCTATGTGATGCATCCAGCAGTAGTTCTCAATCATGTTCACGGTCCAACTCCTTGATGAAATCTTTCTCCTTGCTCTTCTCTAATAGCACCAAGGTTTTCAGGAAAGTAGTCTTAATGGGAATGTAAAAAAATGTAACTCCAAATTAATCAAACAACCCAAGGCTTTGAAACCTTTCAGCATGTCCTCAACGATGGACTTAATTTTGGATCTTTGTTGTTACCTAGAAAGTCTTCACAACTTATTTAAGAGAATCCCAAGCCCTTTTCTCAACAGCTTTCATTTTTGTTTCGAACACATTGTCCTTCATGAGTTTCCAAATATCTGGACCCACAAAACTGTCTTCCTTCAGTTTTGCTTTGGACAGTCTCTGAAACTTGGTACACAGGTACTTAAAAGTCTCTTTTTCTTTAGGTAGAACTTTCACAAACTGCTTCATCAGACTTAGCTTAATGTGGAGTGGTGACAGCAGAACTTTAGTGGGATCAACTAAACTTTCTGCAACTATGTTTTTGAGTCCAAGTTGCAAAAATGTTCTCGTTGGCCAATTTTTTGGCTCCACTGATGAATCCTATCTCAGTTGTCCCATTCACACAAAAATCATTAGTACTTTGTGTATCCTCCTTGTTTCCCAAGGAACAAAGAGAGAACTTTTAGATCACCACAGATTTATTATAATGTCCATTTTAGGACATGATCATACAGTATATTAAAGTCAAACATCAAAAATACTCTGTCTGATACCGGATTCTGATACCTGATACTTGATACCTAACTCTGATACCTGACTCTGATGCTTGAGTCTGATACCTGACTCTGATTCCCGACTCTGATACCTGACTCTGATACTTGAGTCAGAGTCAGGTATCAGAGTCAGGTATCAGAGTCTGGTATGAGAGTCTGGTACTTGCTGCCATTGTGCAGTAGCACAGCTTTCAGTCTTTTTTTTTATGAATCTATAAGAAGTATCCACTCACCAGGGCCGGCGTCAGCACCAGGCATACCCGGGCAAGTGCCAGGGCCCTGAGTAGGCGGGGGGCCCACTCGCCGTCAGGCATGCCGGCATCCGTTAACGGTGCCAGCACCGCCACTGGGCCCCCGTTAGCTCAGGGCCCCGGCAGCAGCCGACACAATACTCACCTCTCCCCTTGCCTCCGCTGCTGCAGCTCTGGGCTCAAGGGGGCGCCTGCAGGGCGCCAGCGCTTCCTCTCTCACAGCAGCGCCGCTGAATGACGTCATCATTCAGAGGCTGGCTGTGGCAGAGAGGGCGCTGACGCCGGACAGGTGAGAGGTGTGTGTGTGTATGTGAGAGAGTGCTGCGGTGCTGTATGTGTGATGGTGGTGAGGAGAGGCAGTGATGGTGGTGGGGAGGCAATGATAATGGGAAGGCAATGATGATGATATTAATGGGGAGGCAATGATGATGATGATGATGATTATGATGGAGAGGCAATGATAATGGGAAGGCAATGATGATGATGATATTAATGGGGAGGCAATGATAATGATGATGATGGGGAGGCAATGATGATGATGATGATGGGGAGGCAATGATGATGATGATGGGCAGGCAATGATGATGATGGGGAGGCAATGATGATGATAATGGGCAGGCAATGATGATGATAATGGGGAGTCTTTCCACAGCCCCCTTTCCTGAGCCGTAACAGTGCAGAACGCAGCACAGTGTAGAGGAGAGCTCCATATTTTGTATGGAGCATTATATGTGGTCCAGTATTCTGTATGGAGCATTATATTGGGTCCAGTATTCTGTATGGAGCATTATATGGGGGATGGCGGGGTGACATCTTGCATGGGGTATTATATGGGTGATGAGGGGGAGACTATGTGGTGCCCATAATATTGTATGGAGTACTGTACTGGCCGGTCTGTACTGTGCGCTGTGAGGATTTGGCGGTTTTTGAGCTATTGTACAATTTACAATAGGTATCAGTCATGTAATGGAAGAAGAGAAGGGCAGCACGGTGGCTCAGTGGATAGCACTACAGCCTTGCAGCGCTGTAGTCCTGGGTTCGAATCCCACCTAGGACAACATCTGCAAGGAGTTTGTATGTTCTCCCCGTGTTTGCGTGGGTTTCCTCCGGGTTCTCCGGTTTTTCCCACATTCCAAAAACATACAGATAGGGAATCTAGATTGTGAGCCCCATCGGAGACAGTGATGATAATGTGTGCAAACTGTAAAGCGCTGCGGAATATGTTAGCGCTATATAAAAATAAAGATTATTATTATTATTAAGAGAAGTGTTTGGCGTTGTGCTATACCCATATTTCTCTACAGTATCTGTGCATCATGAATCGTGGTCTGTGTTAAGGGGGCCCACTGAGTCTCTTTCGCCCGGAGCCCATAAAAACCTGGAGCCGGCCCTGCCACTCACTCACATTTTACTCATTGTTACATTTTTCCGTCAGTGCAGGAACATCACTGCAATACACTAGAGAACCGTCTTGAGAAAAGTGTGGAAGGAATTCATTTTCTCTGTATCTGTACCAGGAAAGACAGATACCAAGAGCTATCAGGTTCTTTTCTTTTAGTGTAGAGCAGAGATGCACAACTCCAGTCCTCAAGGGCTACTAACAGTGCATGTTTTCAGGATTTCCATCATATTGCACAGGTGACAATTTAACCAACTGCCCAGATGATAATTTCAACACCTTGCACGATGCTAAGTAAATTATGAAAATATGCACTGATTTTGGCCCTTGAGGACTGGAGTTGTGCATCCCTGGTTTAAACGTAAAAGTTCTGCAGAATGTTTAGGAAGGTCAAAGTCCCTGATTAAATCATTTATTTCGAGCCGTGACTTAAGTCGTGACTCGTTGGACTAGCGACAAAGTCAGAATTCAGCTCTTCATGTTCTGAATCTTCTTAATCAGGCGTGTCTTCAAGTTTCTACAGGGGTGAAGGGACAGGTATTCCTGGACTGTGAGGACAAAAAGCGAATTGCTGACAGGAGGTCCAGGAACATAATTTCCTTCTTATTATTAAGGTTGCATGTGCAAAAGCAGCAGCCATCACTATGATTTTGCGATTCTTTCCAGATTCAAAGAAAAGTCAAAGATACTATAGGATTTTTACAGGATGAAAATGATGAAATGGTAAGACAGGATGTTGAGAAGGCCAAACTTTTAAATTCCTATTTTGCATCTGTTTTCTCTCAGAAAGGAAATGTATCATCAACTGGTCTTCACTGTCCTATTAAGAGAATAGAAGAATCCAGGATATCTATAAACAGAAAAATAGTGAGGAAACACTTAGCTAACCTAAATGAATTCAAGTCTCCAGGTCCAGATGAATTACACCCCAGAGTATTGAAGGAGATAGCAGAGGAAATTTTTGAAGCACTCTCTATGATCTTTGAAAATTCTTGGAGAACAGGAGAAGTCCCAGAAGACTGAAGAAGAGCAAATATTGTTCCTATCTTCAAAAAGGGGAAGAAGGTGGACCCAGGGAACTATTGGCCGGTGAGTCTGAATTCTATACCAGGAAAGATCTTTGAACAAATTATTAAACAACATGTATGTAAGTACCTGGATAAGAATGAAGTGATTAAACAGAGTCAGCATGGGTTTGTAACTAATAAGTCATGTCAGACTAACTTAATTTCCTTCTATGACAGAATCACTGACTGGGTGGATCAGGGAAATGCTGTAGATATAGTATATCTTGACTTCAGCAAAGCATTTGACAAAGTATCTCACACAATCCTTATTGAAAAAATGACTAAGTATGGAATGGACAAGGCAACTGTTAGATGGATTCATAACTGGCTCAGTGATCGTACCCAAAGAGTGGTCATAAATGGCTGCACATCCTGTTGAAAGAATGTCTCAAGTGGGGTACCACAGGGTTCTGTCCTGGGCCCTGTATTGTTCAACATCTTTATCAATGATTTAGATGAAGGAATTGAGGGTAAGCTGATTAAATTTACTGATGACACAAAACTAGGAGGGATAGCTAATACTAGAGAAGAGAGAGAGGATTCAAAAGATATAAATAAACTGGTGCAGTGGGCAGCAACTAACAGAATGGTTTTTAACAGGGAAAAATGCAAAGTACTATATCGGGGGAATAAAAATGAAAAAGCATGTACACAATGGGAGGAATAGGGCTAAGCAACAGTACATGTGAAAAAGACTTGGGTATACTAATAGATCACAGACTGAACATGAGTCAACAGTGTAATGCAGCAGCAAAAAAGGCAAATACAATTCTAGGATGTATCAACAGAAGCATACAGTCTAGATCACGTGAGGTCATTATTGCCCTCTACTCCTCTTTGGTCAGACCTCATCTGGAATACTGTGTCCAGTTTTGGGCACCACATTTTAAAAAAGACATCAACAAACTGGAGCAAGTTCAGAGAAGAGCGACCAGAATGGTGACCAGTCTGCAAACCATGTGCTATGAGGAACGGTTACAGGATTTGGGAATGTTTAGCATGCAAAAGAGAAGACTGAGAGGAGACTTAATAGCTTTCTACAAATATCTCAAGGGCTGTCACATTGTAGAAGGATCATCTTTATTCTCATTTGCACAAGGAAAGACAAGAAGCAATGGGATGAAACTGAATAGGAGGAGACAGATTAGATGTTAGAAATAACTTTTTGACAGTTAGGGTGATCAGTGAGTGGAACAGGCTGCCACGAGAGGTGGTGAGTTCTCCTTCAATAAAAGTCTTCAAACAGATGCTGGACCGATATCTGGGATGATTTAGCGAATCCTGCTTTGAGCAGGGGGTTGGACCAGATGGCCCAGGAGATCTCTTCCAACTCTACAATTCTATGATTCTATGATTCTGTAGGCATGCCAAAATTTAAGCTTTTTTCCTTTTAGACCACTCTCATAGTTCTTCTGCACAAACAGAACACACTACATGTGGAGCCCACGTATTGTCCTGATCACCTAGTTTTACACCAAAGTACGCATATTGTTTCTTCACTACAAAACAACCGCAAATGTAGCAAAAAGTTGACGGGTGAATTATGACACCTCCTTGTAATATTTCAATCACATTGTTAGAAACAGAAGCTTAATCCACCAAAACCATTAAATACTAAATGGAATCATGGTAAGCACAGCACCACACTCTTATAAACACCGTCTAAAAGAAAATTTGCATTTGCTCCCCATAGCAAGCAAACAGTGCAGCTTTCAGTTCATGCACTTCTGAGGTAAAATGAAAGCTGTGCTCTAGTTGGTTGCAATAGACACCATCACGCTGTTATGGACTGTGACTAAAAATAAATCAGTCTTTACTGCCCATAACAACAAAACCAATCACACGACAGCTTTCTTTTCTTATAATGCTGAGGTAAAATAAAAGACATACTATGATTGTATGCTATGGACATTAGCAAACTCTTTAGAAGCAGGGTTAAGAAAATGTTCTCAGCCAATCGCAGCAGAGCATCCATTACTTTTCAACCAATCTAATGACACCAAAATCATCCACCAAGTGGATGGTTGATCCTACTGACAGATTCCCTTTAAGTGGAACAATCCTGGTGGGGAATATTTTAGTTCCACCAGCATCCAACACTTTTCATGACTTCAGACCAGAAGGGGCAGTTCTAAAACCCGGTTTCAGGGGAGCTTCCCTATAAATTCTGGCCTGGAGATGGGTTAGTCAGTCAGAAAAGAGGAGAGAAGCTGAGGAGATCCTGGGGAGTGGAGCTGTAACCAAGCTCGTCACAGAGCTGAGTGCTAGAAACAGGACACCGGAGTCCATGGTTGTGTGGGTACTGATGTCCCAGCTGCTAAATCCGGAGGGCAGGTCTCCAGGCCCCATCTAACACCCAGCGGCACAGCAGCATACCAGAGCCCGGAGCCGCCATGAAGGAGTGACACCTGTAATAGGCTCGAGCTGCCTGCCATGGGGGCAACATTTTTTGTTTAAACCACTAGACAAGAGAAAGGGTGGCAGTTGAGCTTTAGGCAGTGAGGACAAAAGAGGACAGTGCATTAGGAAGGCCTCTGAACCCACCTGGCTAGGTGGATCCCAAATTGCTTTCAGGCTGCCTGGATCTCCATTACCATCTGTTACCAGTGCCCCGACCTCCACCTTCAACCAGCAAGTAAAAGTAGAGGGAACAACAACCCTTGTGTCCTCCAGTCATTTCTCGCACACTCAGTCCTTCCACCCCAACGACAACGATCCCTTACAAAAACTATACCGGTAGCCATGGGGCCACCGCTCCACCTGTGGGGAGCAGAATCATCCCAGCTACGTCACCATAGGCCCCAGCGGTCTCCTTCAGCAGCATCGGCCATCCACTGCCGAACACCACAGGTGGCGTCACGTTAAATCCCATATACATATCCCCCATTTACGGCACAGCCAGGGCCACGGAGTCGGGTCACGACTCCGTGACCTCCCCAAAGAACTGTCCAATCCGGTTCCAAGCATCCCACGGCCCTGGTGGGCGTGTCATCTGGCGTCACGAACAAGATCTCGTTCCCCGGTATTACCAGGTACTGTGTGCCATAGATTTTATTGACCTGTATAATTGCCACCATTACTGCGCCACACGGCGTGCGGGAAACAGGCGGCCCTGACTCGGAAACTCCTGGGTGCTCGATCCATCCCGCCTGTGGAGCAGGCACTTACTACGGTAACGATACCCAGAGCTTGGCTGAGGTTCACTAGGGGGGAAGGAGATGCCCAACCAAGGAGAGGAACCAGCAGTGGGAGTGGCTGCAGCCACCATAATGCCTTTTTCCATGCCGTATATCCCAGGAGCGGCCTGGCTGCCTCAGTACTCAGGGGAGTTGCACACCCTGAGCGACTTTAAGGAGAGACTGCATAGTTTATTTGAAGTGTACCCCCCCCGTCTGAGAGCCAAAAAGTCAGCATCCTTATTGGCCAGCTAACTGATGCGGCCCAGAGGGAGGTGAAGTCCTGGCCAGACATCGACAAAAGAACTGTTAGGCAAATCCTGGCCCAGCTGAAGGATGCTTTTGACACCTGCACAGCAGCGGAGATTAAAATGAAATTCTACGGGTGCAAACAAAGGGTGCTGGACAGTGTACGGGACTATGCTCTAAACCTGCAAGAGGCGCTGCAGGCCATTAAACAGATAGACCCCGACTGTGTGCGAGACGAGGACCGATTGCTAACCGTGCAGTTTATTGAGTGGCTCCTGTCTACCGCTCAGCGGACACAGCTGCTCACTATGGCCCTGCAAAACCCTGACATGGACTTCACATGATTTAAAGACCGGGTCATCTGGGTGCTGCAAGAACCAACCCCAAGTGGCACTGCACCCATCCAGCACCCAGCTATCACATACCAAAAGGAGGCGACGTCCTTTTCTCCGGCACCCGTGGAGGCCGACTTTCAGACCCTAGATAATGACCATAGAGCTGACCAAAAGTGTGTCTGCACTAACCAAAATAGTGCAGTCCATGCAAGTGTCCCCAAAGGAGAAAATCTAGCTGGCCTCCAGTCCAGATGACGTCCCATGGTGAAGGCAGAGGAGAATCCCACCGACCAGAGGGAGAGACAGTGATTGCTACGACGAGGACGGACAGCCCATCTGTCACCGCTGCAATAAGGCGGGTCACATCGCAAGATTCTGCAATTTAAACAAGCAACCACTGGGGCAGAGGGCCAACCCCCAGGAGTGAGATGAACAGGCCCACAAAGCTGGTGAGACAAGTACGAAGGAGGACGGCCGGTCCTGCCCGTCGTACTTGATGGCATCCCGATGAACGCTTTATTGGACACCGGCTCCCAGGTGACAATGATGCCATATATCCTTTTGAAACAGTACTGGCTGATTCAGACATTACTCGCAGCCCAGATGAACACTTTAACATCTTTGCCAGCAATGGTCAGCCCTGGCCTCAGGTGGGGTGTAAAGAGGTGACCATCAAAGTTGGCCGAGTAGAATTGCAGTCACAAGGTTTGATTATAGTTGATATTGAGACACGAGAATATCATCCTATGATTACTCTAGGCACCAATGTAATAGAGAATTGTCTTGGAGAAATTATTGTTTTGTTGCAACAGGTAGCCGAGACCGCCAGTTCCAGTCAGCAGCGTGTCCTGCAAAATGAGATCAGAGCCCTGATGCAGAGACAACAGGTAGAGCTGTCTGGTGGAGAAGTCAGCAGTGTCAGAGTGAGTGATCCATTCCCCATTGCAATACCCCTAGGAGTGAAATGTTAATTTGGTGTCGGGCAGCATTTGGCCTCAGGGGTCAAGATTACCAAGCCCTGGTAGAACCCGTGTACTCTGATAGTAAACCCAACATCATGACAGCCAGGTGGGTAGTTGATGTCCGTAAGGGAAGGTACCAATACGCATCCTGAATTGTGGGGAGAAAGAGGTCCATTTACCCTGATATGCCACCCTTGCTAAGCTGTTCACTGTCAGTAACAATGCAATAAAGGCAGTTGGACCCTTGCTTCCGTCCGACCAGGTGGAGGACAATGGCTCTGAGAGGCAGCTGGAGAATTGGTGTCAGAGGCTACATGTAGGCACTGACTCCACCCCTTGGCACCAAAAGCATGGGGTTTACCGCGTGGTCCAAAAATATGAGCTGGTTTTTAGCAAACACCCTCTAGACTTTGGGCAGGTAAAAGGGGTCCAACACCATATCCCCACCGGAGATCATTCACCTATTAAAGAGAGGTACTGGACTGTACCCCCAGCTCACCATCAATGTGCCAAGGGTATGTTAAGAGAGATGAAGGAGGCGGGGTGATCAGAGACAGTTTTAGCCCCTGGGCAGCTCCATTAGATCTCATTAAGAAAAAAGATGGCACCATGAGGATGTGTGTTGATTACAGGCAGATAAACCGCATTACACATTATTATTATTTATTTATATAGCACCATTGATTCCATGGTGCTGTGCATGAGAAGGGGTTACATACAAATTACAGATATCACTTACAGTAAACAAACTAACAATCACAGACTGGAGAGGATCCTGCCCTTTCGGGCTTACATTCTACAGGATTACACATAAGGACGCCTATCCGTTACCCAGAATTGAGGAATCATTAGCTGTACTATTTCTCCACTTTAGATCTCACTGGTGGGTATTTGCAGGTTCCCATGGCAGAAGCAGAGAGAAGACAGCTTTACGACACCAATGGGCTTCTGCAAATTCAACTGCATGCCATTCGGGCTCTGCAATGCACCAGGAACATTCCAGCAAAAATTCGTATGCTGCCTAGGTCATAAAAACTTCAAAACCGTTTTGTTGTACTTGGACGGTGTCATTGTTTAGTCAAAGACATATGAAGATCCTCTGGAGCACCTGGCCTAGGTGTTCGAGGCCTTATCCGGTTTTGGCCTGAAGGTAAAGCCATCCAAGTGCCACCTGTTGAAGCCCAAGGTGCAGTACCTAGGTCACGTGGTAAGTGCTGAAGGTGTGGCACCAGACCCTAAAAAAGTCACCGTGATCAAAGACTGGGCAAGACCCTCCACTATTAAGGAAGTGCGGCAGTTCCTCAGGCTGGTAGGCTACTACAGGACATTCATAAAGGGCTTCACCAAAATAGCTTGACCTCTTAGTAGGCCAGTCCAAGAAGGCAAAGAACCCGAGTCCTCCGTTTGAGTGGAGTAAAAGAGAAAAAGAATCCTTCACTCGGTTGAAGATGGCTCTTGTGGGAGATGAAGTCCTGGCCTACCCCGGCTATGGCCTACCCTTTATACTCTATACGGTCACCAGCAGCATGGGATTGGGAGCAGTGCTGTCCCAGGTACAGCAAGGTAGAGAGAGAGAGTGATTTCCTACAACAGCAGGAAGCTTCGTCCCACGGAATGGAACCCCGACTAATAAAGTTCCTTTAAACTGGAGTTTTTTGCCATAGTTTGGGCGTAATGGAGCGCTTCAAGCACTACCTGGCTTCAGTGATGTTTACTATTTATACGGAAAATAATCTGCTGACCCACCTTGAAACGGCGAAGGTAGGTGTGCTGGAGCCGCGATGGATGGCTCGTCTGTCCAACTACGAGTTTACCATCAAGTACCGGGCGGGGCATAAGAACGGTAATGCTGATGCGCTGTCCAGGATGCCCAACTTCCTGGATGGGGGAGAAGACCCGGAAGAACTCGAAGAAATCGAGTTACCAGCCTTCCACCGCCCCGGTGTGGCTCAGTGCTCCCACTGCGTGAGGGACAAGCGCTATGCCGTGCAAGAGGCCACGTTTAACCCATTGCCCCACCATGGATGAGCAGAAATGCAGGACAGCGATCCGTCAGTCAACCTGGTAAAGGAATTGCTGACACAAGTTGATTTGCACCCTGGTCCAGATGATCCACAAGAGACACAACAGTTGTGGAAGGAGAAGGGCAAGCTATTCATCTATGAGGGGAAGCTGTGTCAGAGTAGTGTCAACTCCCAAACCCACAAACTGGTCTGGTAGGTGGTAGTCCCGAAGCGGGATGCACCAATGGTCTTAGAAGCGTATCACGATGGAACAGGACAGTTCGGGTGGAAAAAGTTGGAAGTCCTGCTATGTGAGTGATTCTACTGGGTTGGCATGAGAAAAGCAATCGAGAGATGGTGTCAAGAATGTGGTCCAAGCAACCTGAGATGGAAAGACTGTTGTAGCCAGGGTGCTCCCCTACAGCCCATAATCACTAAACAACCGATTGAGCTGGTAGCATTGGACCACGTGAAGCTGGCCCCAAGCTGGTCAGGCTGTGTCTACGCCCTCACCATAGTAGTCCACTACTCCTGGTTCCTGGTTGAAGTGCCAGTGAAGGATCAGATGACAAAGACTGCAGCCAAAGCATTTCAACATCACTTTTGTCACCCACACGGTTACCCTGAACGAGTGCTTACCAACCAAGGCACAGCCTTTGAAGCAGTAGTGTTCCAGGAGTTCTGTAATCTGTATGGCTGCAAGAAAATAAGAACCACACCGTATCATCCCCAGACCAACGGGTTATGCAATACAATACCACAAAATGCAAGAATGTGTAGAGAAAAATTTGTCCCAGGCAAGACAAAGGCAGGAAAGAAATTATAATCAGCACGCCCCTTCAGTTCCCTTGTCACCTGGAGAAACAGGTACTCAAAAGGAAGAGACGAGTTCACAAACTAGATGACCAGTGAGAGGCTGAGCCATACACCGTTTTACCTTCAGACTTTGATAACACCAAGGTGTGCCTCATCAGTAAAGATAGAGGAGAAACCTCAGTGGCAGTGTCGAGGGATCATCTAAAACCATGCCCTGACCAACTGAAGGAATGGATTGAAGACCAAGACATTCCTCAGCCAGTGGAAGAGGTGGAGGAAAAGATCAGCACCGTACTTGGCGAGTTCCCTCCAAATTGGATAAGGGTGAACCAGGCCATAGTCGTGCCCATCTTGACCTTTCCCCAGCTTGTAGTGCCAGAAAGAGATGCGACTCAAGACCAGCCTGAAGACCAGCAGGCTCAAGCACCAGATGCCAGACCAGCAGTGAAGCAAGAGAATCCCCCCCCTGCCAGCAGCGAATCTGTCATGTCCACAGTGAGCTTCAGTGGTCGTAGAACATCAGGTATACCCATCCTACGTAGAGTCACCCATAGTGTAGACAATAGAAAGCGCACTACGCTAGTACCAGTGCTACAAAGGTCTACTCGTAGTGCCCTAGGTAAATCCCACATAAGGTTCCGCATGTAAGTACATTGTTGAAAAAAGATATGTAATGTAAATATGTAACCGTCAAGCATATGAGCAGGGCCAGCGTCAGCACCCAGCGTACCCGGGCAAGTGCCGGGGCCCTGAGCAGGCAGGGGGGCCCACTCGCCGTCAGGGCACCCCAGCACCTGTTAGCGGAGGAGAGCTGTGCCAGCACGCAACTGGCCCCCCGCTTGCTCAGGGCCCCAGCAGCCGGCACAATACTTACCTCTCCCGTGCCTCCGCAGCTCCGGGCTTAAGGGGGCCCCTGCAGGGCACCCGTGCTTCCTCTCACAGCAGTGCCGCTGGATGATGTCATCATTCAGCTGCCGGCTGTGGCAGAGAGAGAAAGCGCGGGCACCGGTGATGCTGCTGGAGTGCCTGCGGTGCAGACGCCGGACAGGTGAGATGTGGTGTGTGTGTGTGTGCACGTGTGAGTGTGAATGTGAAGACAGGTGAATGTTGCTGTGTGTGTCTGTGTGTGTGTGTGTAGGTGGAGGAGAGGGCAATGATGGGGAGAAGGCCATTATGGAGGTGATGGGGACAAGGCAATGATGGGGGCGATGGGGAGAAGGCATTGATGGAAGTGATGGGGTGAAGGCATTGATGGAGGTGATGGGAGAAGGCAATTATGGGGGGTGATGGGGAGAAGGCAATGATGGGGGGTGATGGGGAGAAGGCATTGATGGAGGTGATGGAGAGAAGGCATTGATGGAGGTGATGGGGAGAAGGCATTGATGGAGGTGATGGGGAGAAGGCCATGATGGGGTGATGGGGAGAAAGCCATGATGGAGGTGATGGGGAGAAGGCAATGATGGGGGTGATGGGGAGAAGGCATTGATGGAGGTGATGGGGAGAAGGCCATGATAGAGGTGATGGGGAGGTGATACGGCCTCTCCTGAACCGTAACAGTGCAGAGCGCAGCACAGTGCAGAGGAGAGCTCCATATTTTGTATGGAGCATTATATGGGGACCAGTATCCTGTATGGAGCAATTTATGTGGTCCAATATTCTGTATGGAGCATTATATGGGGGATGGGGGGGTGACATCCTGCATGGCATATTATATGGGTGATGAGGGGGAGACTATGTGGTGCCCATAATATTGTATGGAGGACTGTACTGTCCGGTCTGTACTGTGCGCTGTGAGAATTCGGCGGTTTCTAAGCTATTGTAGAATTTACAATAAATATCACTCATGTAATGTAAGAAGTGAAATCTTTGGCACTGTACTATACCTATATTTCTTTGCAGTATCTGTTCATCATGAATCGTGGTCTGTGTTAAAGGGGCCCATTGCGATTTAGTCACCCGGGGCCCATAAAAACCTGGAGCCCGCACTGCATATGAGCCTACAGAGACTCTGTAAGAAGTTTTGAGCAATCCTATTTTACTTGATTTAATGGACGATTGGGTCACTGGACTCATTGTGACCAGGACAATACTTGTATATAGTTACCAACCTAGCTCAGGAATGAACAATGGACAATGACGCATTGACTAATCGTCGGCAGGACTATTTTTAAGCTTTGGTTTTTGTAATTTTTATTTTTGAAATCTTGTAAATAGTTATGATTGTTCACTGGTTAATATGTTTATGTTTCCTCAGTCCGGGGTGCTGAATTTCGCTAGGGGGGAATGTGGTACCCCAGGAGTCTGGTTGCCACAGTGGCATTGCCTCCATCACAGGGGGTGATGTCATGCCTGGACGCAAGGAGGGGGTCCCCTTACCAGGTAAACCTAGCATTCAACACTTTTCCTGACTCCAGACCAGAAGGGGCAGCTCTAAAACCCAGTTTCAGGGGAGCTTCCCTATAAAGTCTGGCCTGGAGATGAGCTTAGTCAGTCAGAGAAGAGAGAAGTCGAGGAGAACCTGGGGAGTGTAGCTGTAACCAAGCTCGCCCCAGAGCTGAGGGCTAGAAACCAGACACTGGAGTCCGTGGTTGCATGGGTACTGAAGTCCCGGTAGCTAAATCTGGAGGGCAGGAGACTGCAGTTCTCCAGGCCCCATCTAACACCCAGCGGCACAGCAGCATACCAGAGCCCGAAGCTGCCACGAAGGAGTGACACCTGTAATAGGCTCGAGCTGCCTGCCATGCAGGCAATGTTTTTTTTTAAAACCACTAGACAGGAGAAAGGGCGGCAGTTGAGTTTTAGACAGTGAGGACAAAAGAGGACAGCGCAGTAGGAAGGCCTCCTAACCCACCTGTCACGCTGTCTAATGATATGTATACAATGTCAGTAAACTATTAATACAGGAACAACACTCTATACAACAACTAGTATAGCAACATCAGCATGTAAGTATAGAATAGATTTACCTGACACGATATCTGCTGAACTCAGGGTTAATCTTGAGGACTTGATGAGCTGAAACAGGAAAGAGGTGGACCGGGATCTAACCTGACCCTAAACTGGGGTCCTAACTAATCCCTCACCTTGGAGGTACTGATAATGGTTCAGAGGTCCAAGTCTCCAACCTAACCCTGTCTCCTATCAGACCCTGAACCCTGTAATCAGTCCTAAGAAGGATCCTGACTACCACCAAAGGGATATGGGCTGATCTCAGCTAAATACACAGATTAGACATATAAGACAGACAGGATAGCACTCGCTTGTATACACACTCAAACACCAAAGGAACATAAATGGTCTGGGAAATAAACTCTAACCAAGTTGAGCTTAGAACAACTAAGGAGCTCACAACTAAAGTCTATACAGATTCATTCCTATCTGTGGTCTGCATGAAGGTTTCACTGGCAACTCCCCAAGCAGACAACCAGGAATTTAAAGGAAACCAATCAACAAATAATCAATTGCAGCCGGGAGAAACTGCACCCAGTCCAGCACCGAGCACAGACAGAATTAACTCCCTAGCTGCCAAACACAAAGAAACAGCAGATCAGCTGTGAGAAGTCAAAATGTGCAACCGCGACGATCTTCGTGGCAATGCACACATGACAGTACCCCCCCTTCTACGAGGGGCCTCCGGAACCTCAGGGCCAGGCCTGCCCGGGTGAGTTCTGTGGAAGGTCCGAACCAAAGATCTGCGTTAACATCAGACGCAGGGACCCACGTCCTCTCCTCTGGACCATACCCCTTCCAATGCACCAAGTACTGAAGGGACCGGCGATTCAGACGTGAGTCAATGATCTTTGATACTTGAAATTCCAAGTTACCATTGACCAACACAGGAGGAGGAGGTAGAGGTGACGGTATGACTGGTGCCACATACCTTTTAAGTAATGACTTGTGGAACACATTATGAATTTTAAACGTAGGAGGGAGGTCCAGACGAAATGCCACAGGATTAATTATGGAACTGATCCTGTACGGCCCGATGAATCTGGGACCCAGTTTCCAGGAGGGCACCTTAAGTTTTATATTCCTGGTAGACAACCATACCAGATCGTTCACATTCAGATCTGGACCAGAAACTCTCCTCCTATCAGCCATACGTTTGTAACGGTTCCCCATCGCACTCAGATTATTCAATACACCTCTCCACACAGAAGCAAGTGACGACGAGAAACGCTCCTCCTCAGGAACCCCAGAAGGGCCCCCCCCATTGAAAGTACAAAACTGGGGATGGAAACCATATGCCCCAAAAAACGGGGACTTACCAGTGGACTCGCTCCGCCTGTTGTTAAGAGCGAACTCTGCCAGAGGCAAGAAAGAAGACCAGTCCTCTTGGTTCTCTGAAACAAAACACCGGAGATATGTCTCTAAGCTCTGATTCAGACGCTCTGTCTGACCATTGGTCTGCGGATGAAAAGCCGAGGAAAATGACAATTGCATCCCCGACGTAAACAAAATGCCCTCCAAAATTTGGACACAAACTGAGACCCCCTATCTGACACCACATCAGAAGGCAACCCATGAAGTCTAACGATCTCCCTAATGAACACCTGTGCCAGAGTTTTAGCATTAGGGAGTGCAGGAAGAGCAACGAAATGTGCCATCTTACTGAACCTGTCAACAACCACCAGTATGACAGTATTCCCTGACGACGGAGGAAGGTCCGTAATGAAGTCCATAGATAAATGAGTCCATGGATGCTCCGGAAGTTTCAAGGGTAAAAGGGTCCCAGACGGACGGGTATGAGGGGTTTTAGAGTGAGCACACACCCCACATGACGCGACAAAAGTTATAACATCTTTATTAGCATTAGGCCACCAAAACCGGCGAGAAAGGAGATCTAAAGTAGCCTTACTCCCTGGATGTCCTGCTAGAGCAGAATTATGATGTGCCTCAATAACCTTTTGTCTCAACAGATTTGGGACAAACAGTCTCCCTGGAGGTCCTGCAGGGGCGTCCCCTGAGCCTCTAACACCTCCTCCTCAAGCTCAGAAAATACAGCCGACACTACCACCCCCTCCTGAAGGATAGGACTCGGGTCATCCGTTTTCCCGGCCCCTGGGAAACTGCGAGACAAGGCATCAGCCTTTACATTCTTAGACCCCGGGCGATAAGTGACGACAAAATTAAACCTGGTAAAAAAACAACGACCATCGAGCTTGTCTGGAATTCAGACGCTTAGCAGATTCCAAATACAACAGGTTCTTGTGATCAGTAATAACGGTAACCGGGTGGACTGCCCCCTCCAAAAAGTGACGCCATTCTTCAAAAGCTAACTTAATGGCCAAAAGTTCCCTATTGCCGATATCATAATTCCTTTCGGCGGACGACAATTTCTTAGAAAAGAAAGCGCACGGATGCCATTTACCAGGGGACGGACCCTGGGACAATATAGCACCCACCCCTACGTCAGACGCATCCACCTCCACAATGAACGGCTGAGATGCATCTGGTTGGATGAGAACGGGTGCCGAAGCAAAACATTTCTTCAAAGAGGAAAAGGCTTGGCAAGCTTTGTCCGACCATTTAGAAAAATCCGTCCCTTTTCTTTTCATGTCAGTGAGAGGTTTGACGACAGATGAGAAATTACAAATAAATTTCCGGTAGTAGTTAGCAAACCCCAAAAAACGCTGCAGAGCCTTAAGATCCCCTGGCTGATCCCATTCAAGCACTGCTCTCACCTTTTCAGGGTCCATACGGAAACCGGAGGCTGACACCAAAAAACCCAAAAACTGAAGTTCCTGTACGGCAAATACACACTTCTCCAGTTTGGCGTATAGTTTATTGTCTCGCAAGATCTGCAACACCTGTCTCACATGCTCCTGATGAGACACAAGATCTGGCGAGTAAATTAAAATGTCGTCCAAATATACAACCACAAACAGCCCCACAAGGTGACGAAAAATGTCATTAACAAAATGTTGGAATACTGCTGGTGCAGTAGTCAGACCAAAAGGCATGACTAGGTTCTCATAATGTCCCTCCGGCGTGTTAAACGCCGTTTTCCACTCATCCCCCTCTTTTATCCTAATCAGATTATACGCCCCCTGAGATCCAATTTAGAGAACCATTTGGCGCCAACAATTTGATTGAAGAGATCAGGAATAAGAGGGAGTGGATACGGATCTCGAACAGTAATCCGATTAAGTTCGCGGAAATCCAAGCAAGGGCGTAGGCCTCCATCTTTCTTCTTCACAAAGAAGAACCCCGCGGCTACTGGGGAAGATGAAGGTCTAATATGCCCTTTGGCCAGACTTTCAGAAATATAATCTTTCATAGCCTGCCTCTCAGGACCAGAAAGATTATACAACCTAGCTTTAGGCAACTTAGCATCAGGAAGGAGATTAATAGAGCAGTCATACACGCGATGAGGAGGCAACTCCTGACACCCCTCCTCAGAGAAAACATCCCCAAAATCCTCCAAAAAAGGAGGCAATGTACTAGGCACGACCGCACTGATGACTGTGTTCATGCAGTTGCTTTTGCAAAACTCACCCCATTGGCTTATTTCTCTGGACTGCCAATTAATCACAGGGTTATGTTTAACCAACCAAGGAAGTCCCAACACAATGGGATAGGTAGACCCTCCAACACATAACAAGATAATTGTTCCCTATGTATTGCCCCTACCCGAAGGTCAATGTTATGAACCTCATGAACAAAGCTACCTTTGCCGAGAGGCCTGGCGTCAATGGAGAATATAGGGATCGGTTTGACCAATACACTCAGATGCATACCTTGAGCCTGAGCAAACTGAGCGTCAACCAGATTAGCCCCGGAACCACTATCAAGAAGAACAGACAATCTCTCCACTCTCGTACCAACTACCACCTCCACTGGTACAAGGAACTGAGAAGAACTGGCGGATGAAATACATACTCCCAGGTTGTCGTCCACCACACAACCTGGGATTAACAGTTTTCCGGCGCTTTTTGCTCAACAAGGCACGGGATGGACATTCTCCAACAAAATGTCCCTCTTTCCCGCAGAAAAAAACATCTTCTAGTCCTGCGGCGTACCGCCAATCCCCTCCTACGAAATGATGTCCCTCCCAACTGCATAGGCTCATCCGAACAGACAAGGGGAACCTCAACATAAGGGACTTTAGTGGTAGGTGGAGAAACAACAGGGAGTGGGGTTACCTCACCCCTCTCCCGAAGCCGTCTATCAGTACGGATAGCTAAGGCCATAGCAGCCTCCAGTGAATGAGGAGACTCATACTGAGCCAAAACGTCTTTTAATTTATCAGAAAGCCCATGACAAAACTGGCTCCTAAGAGCTGGGTAATTCCACTGAGTATCTGTGGCTCATCTACGAAACTCAGAAGCAAATTCCTCTGCAGGACGATCTCCCTGCTGTATCTTACGTAATTTTGTCTCAGCAAGAGAGACCCGATCTGGGTCATCATATACCAATCCCAGGGCAGTAAAAAAATGATCTACAGACAGTAGAGCCGGGGATCCCGGAGGAAGGGAAAATGCCCAGGATTGAGGTCCCCTTGCAGAAGTGAGATAACAATTCCCACTCTCTGCTCATCACTCCCTGATGATCGAGGCCGAAGCCGAAAATACAATTTACATGCCTCCCGGAAGGTGAAAAATTTGTCTCGCCCACCAGTGAACCTGTCCGGGAGAGCTACTTTAGGTTCAACTCTGGTTTGCTCCAGGGGAGACAAAACTTTGGACTTAATGTCCATCAGCTCCATGGATAATCCCTGCAACTGCAGAGCCAGCTGGGCTACTGGATCCATGGTAACGAGATAATTTTTAGTGGCCAGTGAAAATGTCACGCTGTCTAATGATATGTATACAATGTCAGTAAACTATTAATACAGGAACAACACTCTATACAACAACTAGTATAGCAACATCAGCATGTAAGTATAGAATAGATTTACCTGACACGATATCTGCTGAACTCAGGGTTAATCTTGAGGACTTGATGAGCTGAAACAGGAAAGAGGTGGACCGGGATCTAACCTGACCCTAAACTGGGGTCCTAACTAATCCCTCACCTTGGAGGTACTGATAATGGTTCAGAGGTCCAAGTCTCCAACCTAACCCTGTCTCCTATCAGACCCTGAACCCTGTAATCAGTCCTAAGAAGGATCCTGACTACCACCAAAGGGATATGGGCTGATCTCAGCTAAATACACAGATTAGACATATAAGACAGACAGGATAGCACTCGCTTGCATACACACTCAAACACCAAAGGAACATAAATGGTCTGGGAAATAAACTCTAACCAAGTTGAGCTTAGAACAACTAAGGAGCTCACAACTAAAGTCTATACAGATTCATTCCTATCTGTGGTCTGCATGAAGGTTTCACTGGCAACTCCCCAAGCAGACAACCAGGAATTTAAAGGAAACCAATCAACAAATAATCAATTGCAGCCGGGAGAAACTGCACCCAGTCCAGCACCGAGCACAGACAGAATTAACTCCCTAGCTGCCAAACACAAAGAAACAGCAGATCAGCTGTGAGAAGTCAAAATGTGCAACCGCGACGATCTTCGTGGCAATGCACACATGACACCACCTGGCTAGGTGGATTCCAAATAGCTTTCAGGCTGCCTAGATCTCCATTACCATCTGTTACCAGTGCCCCGGTCTGCACCTTCAACCATCAAGTAAAGGTAGAGGGAACTACAGCCCTTGTGTCCTCCAGTCATTTCTCGCACCCTCAGTCCTGCACCCCAACGACAACGATCCCTTACAAAAACTGTACCGTAGTCCTGGGGCCCCCGGCTCCACCTGTGGGGATCAGAACCATCTCAGCTGCGTCACCATCGGCCCCAGCGGTCTCCTTCAGCAGCATGGGCCATCCACTGCCGAACACCACAGGTGGCGTCACGTTAAATCCCATATACATATCAACCATTTACGGCACAGCAAGGGCTATGGAGTCAGGTCATGGCCCCGTGACCTCCCCAAAGAACTGTCTGACCCGGCTCCGAGTATCCCACGGCCCTGGTGGGCATGTCAGAAGCATCACAAAGTCTGAAGGTTTCTAAGTGGGATTAATCATTCAGAATAAGGCCATCTGAATAATTAATTCATTGACAAAAGAGAATCATGGTGATATCACACACAATGGTGTACCTCAATTCTCGTGCTCATATGTCAGATGAAAATATGAAACCAATACAACAAAAATGGAACTAAAGAACATTATGGAAACTAAAATAGAAATAAATAATATCATTTACGAATT
>JARQOD010000005.1:52140027-52286565 GCA_033576555.1 Oophaga sylvatica
CCTGCCGTTTGCTGTATGCTCCGTCCGCAAGTCTACCCGGAGTTCGGACGTCACAAGTGGTGATCCACGGCTATTCCAGAGCTCTTGCCTGCTCATTGGGAGCGATCATCTCCTCTGATGCGCCCTACCCGGAGGTTCGGACGTCACAAGCGGTGATCCCGGCTTATTCCAGAGACTTGCCTGTCACTTGGGAGCGATCATTGCCATCTGACTGCCCCTCCCGGAGGTTCGGACGTCACAAGCGGTGATCCCCGGCTGTTCGGATCTCGCCTCCACTTGGGAGTGTCCATCCGCCATTCCCCTGCTAGCCTACGGGGGCTTCACCATCTCAGGTCTATTTACCTGTCCTTCTGAGACTGCCCCGGTTACTTGCTGTGACAACCTGCCTGTCAACCGGCCGCCCCGGTCACTTGCCGTGACAACCTGCCTGTTATCCAAGCTACCCGGTCACTTCCGTGACAACCTGCTGTCAATCCAGAGCTGCCCGGTCATTGCCGGACAACCTGCCTGTCTATCCAAGATGCCCCGGCTTGCCGTGACAACCGCCTGTCAATCCAGAGACTGCCCCGGGTCACTTGCCGTGTCCTTTCCCGTATAACCAGAGCTGCCCCTCACTTGCCGTGACTTCCTGTCCATCTCCCTGGGCGCCCCGCTCTCTTAAAGATAACCTTTGTTAAATAAAGCTCAGAGGTTCCCCCTACCTGACCCGTTCACCCCATCCCACGGATATAAAGCAGTAATTTAAATTACGTGCAAAACATGAATTTACCAAAGCTTTCAGGAACTTAAAAATATTTGCAAGATTGTAAAGCAGCGGATGACAGCAAGCGAAGTAGGAGTTGTACCATTATATTATTGCAGCAGACAAGACATGCAGCAGAGGGGGAATTGGTACCATTCAGCTGTTTGCTTTCAATGAATGGGGCATGCCTTAGTATATATTGCAGCAGACAAGACAGGTAGCAGAGGTGGAATTGTACCATTATCTGTTTGATTTCAATGAATGGAGTGCATACCTTATATATATTGAGCAGACAAGACAGGTAGCAGGGTGGGAATTGTACCATTCGCTGTTTGCTTTCAATGAATGGAGTGAATCCCATTGTATATATTGCAGCAGACAAGAAGGTACAGAGGTGGGAAATTGTACCATTCAGCTGTTTTGCTTTCAATGAATGGAGTGCATACTTGTGTGAAAAGAGTAGTGTTGAGCATTCCGATACCGAAGTATGGGTATCGGCCGATTTCGCTGTACGGAATTCCCGAACTATTCCCGATATTTTTTCCTATACGTATAAGGAATCGGAAGTTCCCATAATTCTTTGAGAGGCAGTGTGATTTTAGTCAGCCAATGAGGAATCCTCGAAGTGTGGGCACATCGTAAGCGGGGTCTCTTAACTAATGGATGGCTGTGATTGGCTGGAAAATGATGTCAGAATGCACTATAAAAGGCGCCGCCGCCATTTTAGCGTCACTGTGTGTAACTCAGTTGGGACAGAACGCTGCTCTGCGACTCAGAGGGACAGTTAGGATTGTGTTTTGTTACTTTCTTTAGGCGGCTTTTTACCAACCCTGTGTAAAGCCCTTTTGCCTTGCAGTGTTTTTTTAACAGTCTGGCAAGGTGTGTGTGTGAGGTCGGTGCGCGCAGTTTGCTCTGCATCCAACGCTGTCTGTAGGATTGCAATGTCATCACTGACTCATTTTTTTTTCCTTTAGTGTAATTCTACTGCTCCTTCAATAGAAATTATAGTGTGCGCGCTTCCATCCGGTTTTAAATACATTGGTTGCAAACATATAGACTCAGAAAGGAGCTTTCAGAGATAGTGAAAAAGTTGTGTGAAGTGTTCACTGTAGTCTGTATTTTTTTTTTTTTTTTGGGGTGCAGATCCGCTCCAGTTAGTTCTTCAACCACGTTGCTTTACCTTTTGGGTGTGTCATGCCTCATCCTTCACATTTTTTCGAATTGGTGGTACATTCTTTTCAAATAATTCAAATCTATTATGTGCTGCTTCCATCCTTTATACAATACATTGGTTGCAAACAATAAGAAGTACACAAAACGGGCCTTTCACGACGAACAGTTGTTGCCGGTTTACGTAGTCGAGGTTTTCATTTTTGGAGTGCAGACCCGCTCCAGTTGTTCTTCAACCACTGTTGCTTGTACTCTGTGACGGTCTCACTGCCTCATCCTTACTTTTTCTGAATTGGTTTCTGCTCATTTATTTCAAATAATTCAAATCTATACTGGACGTGCTTCCATCCGTATACAAACATTGTTGAAACAATTTAGGTACACAAACGGGGGCCTTTTTCCCGCTACTGAACAGTTGTTGCACTGTTTACGTAGTCAGAGGTTTCATTTTTGGAGTGCAGTCCGCTCCAGTTAGTTCTTCAACCCTGTTGCTTGTACTCTGCTGGGTTCTCACCGCCTCATCCTTCACTTTTTCTCGAATTGGTGCTGCTAATTCATTTCAAATAATTCAAATCATTACGTGACTCTTCCTGTAACAAACATTGGTTGCAAACAATAAGAATACACAACGGGGCCTTTCACAGCTAGTGAACATGGGTTGTTAAATTTTAACTAAAATATGTATTTTTTCAAATGACACAAATATAAGTAATGTTGAAGAGGAATAGTCCTAATCCATTGTTTCACAAATTACGGTGTACTCCGTTAGTGTTGAGCGATCGATACTGCAAATTTTGGGTACCGCCGATATTACTGTATCGGGCTTTCGATTCCGAATACGTTATTTTCTTCATAGGGATACCGGAATCGGTTTTGTCACGTCATGTGAGTGTCCGTCGGTCGGGTCTGCAGGAGTCAGCGGCATTACCTGGCAGAAGTCTCCGGCGTCAGTCCTGGGACTGCTTGTGGCCGCCTTATTTCTCCCTGGCGGTACATCAGTTTTTTTTCGCGATACTGCAGTGATGCAGGGTTCCCGGCCGTAAAGCCGTCCGATGCGCACCCCCGGGGAAGCAGGTAACAACTGTGCTGCGCCGGGATGACGGCTCTGCCTGTCATTCTGATGTACAAGTGGATGTGTGGGACACTGTTACTAGGGACTGCGTCGGACAGGTGTATACTTTTTTTTTTTTTTTCATTTTTTACAGGAGATCGATGGCGTCGCAGGATGAGCTGTAATAAAAGAATGAAAACGGTTTTTTTTTTTTTATTAAATGAAAAAACTTTTTATGAACTTCACCCGTCCGGGTACATCAACAATTTAACTATTTACATAAGGGACCCGTCCGGGTTATTTATAATTTTTGGAGGGGTGTTCCAGGTACCACCTGGTACTTTCTGATGCTTGCCAAACTCCGAGCCCAAGGACCCCAGGACCTGATGACGTGTGTGGCCGTACAGTCAAGTCGTGACCCGTTTTGTCTGTGTGGCCACCTCTTTCTCTCCCTCCGGGCTGGAACCCTATGTCCCGGACTGAACGAACCCAGGGGGCCTAAACAAGGCGGGTACGGGCCAGCTATACTTATCTGCATAGCTGGGGCTGGAGGAGACCATGAGGAGGCTGGGGAGATTTACGGCGTGGGGGGGCACTTGTGCAGAGGCCTGGATGTGGGAGGCTGAAGGCTCCGAGGGTCTCACAGGTTTCCTACATCTGGGGAGTAGGGGCGCACCTGGTAACATTTAGGGGTACCATCCATGAAACCCCCAGGTCGGGTGAAGTCACCAAGTTCCTGGCAACAGTCCCTCCCGGGTGTCCTTCTGGGAGGTGAGCCCCAGTCCCGCCGGGTTAAAAAACTTCTAATAAAGTCCAGGCTCCTGGATGAAGCCCCAACCACCTTTCAATTTAAAGTTCCGTATGCACCCTTACGCCCGGCTCCCAAAGGGTTCCTTTATCTTTTCTATCCGGTCCTATTTCCGGTCCTTTCCAGGTTACGTTGCCGAAGTTTTGGGTTTCTCGTGTCCCTTTGTCGCTCTGCTTCCCGCCCCAAGTTCTCCCACTCTTCCCCTGCGCCGGTTGAAATTCTCCTCCACCACAGCTCCAGTCTCCCCTCAAACTGCAGCTTCAGTGTCCAGTTTGCGGCAGCTCCCTGGGCCCCCCCGTCCTGGCGGCGCTCACCTGCGGAGGAAGCAGCCGGCTCTGGAAAGATGACAGTCGGGCTCGGTACAGCAGTGACCTCTGGTGCCTGCGCGGCCCCCCTCCATGAGGCGGGGGTCGCTTCTTCTGTCTCAGCGAGGGGCAGACAGCGGGATTGGGGTGCTCGGTGCAGAGTTTTTAGCAGGAAAGGGTGCCTCCACTGTGACAATGTCAAACCGGAAACATTGGAAGGGCTGGAGCCCCACGGACCCTTTCCCAGAACGGGTTTGCCCCCACTTCCGGTAAGCACTTCGGTAAGAGGGATTGGCGCCGCTCAAGTTTATTTTAGGGCACGCCAGCTGCTTCCATTTTCCCGGCGCCTTCCTCCCGGTGCCGGGCAGGCCTCTTAGGTATCTCGCTTCTTGCAGCGGGAGGGTTTTCCCGGCCGGGTGGCCCCAAAGGTGGTTCCGTGGCGATGGGTCGCTTCCGTGGGGGGGGGCTCTGACTGTCCACCCTTACACTTTCTGCTCGTTTCCATTAGCATCTCTGCCAATCCATGGTAATTAGCATTGGGAGGCCCTCTTTTGTAGGGAGGCGGGACCTTCTGTTTGTTTCCACACACTGAGGAGGATGAGGAGGCGGAACTGAAGAGCTGTGGGGCCATCTTACATTGCAGTACCATTTACAGTGGTCCGGCCATTGTTTTCCGCCATGAGGATGTCACCCACGAAGGCACGCCCTTTCTTTTCACCAGTGCCTTCGTGACCAGTATGGCTAAAAAAAAGGCAAAACATTCTCTGATGATTTTAGCAATTTCAAGCCAAACCAGTTCAATTCGGCACACAGGACTCGCTTATACAGCTACAAAATCCTGTTCGTGACGCCCAAGTTGAGTCGCACAGGCCAGAGGTTTTGGGGGTACTCGGGCACGAGCCCCGTCGATTCTATGGGTATGTCACGGCTTTACCCGGCAATTGAATCGAGTCTATTTTATATGTAGAAGTGTATAAATTAAATATATGTATATATATGTCACAATGACTGTATAATATTTTAAAAATATGGTATTCTAGTGGTATATTTTGTGTTTAAAGAAAGAAAGGGTTTTTTTTGTTGCGATATTTTTTTTCCCCTAACTTACATGGACTTCCGGTTCAGAAGGGATAATCGAAGATATTTAGTGATATCGGCGATACCATTCCCGATACGATATTTTTAGATATCGAGCAGTATCGCTCAACACTAATCACGTCCCTTAATCAACAATGTTTATTATATTACTTGTATGCTTTTTATTTAAAAAGCAAAAAACCAGAAGGATAACCTTCGATGCAGGCTGTTGTCAAAGTTAACCCACATTATGCCTTCCAACATTGCGCATTTGAGGCAGATGTGAGTTGGTTTGTCAAAGTTAGGTGAGAAGGTTCACCATGTACCTATGCATAGTTCTTTGTGTTAGCATTGTGTTTTAGACATTGGATACTGCCATAATATGTCACAATTATTTTGTTACAGATTTTTTACCAACCTAATCATTGAATGGTTTTAAATGTGACGTTGACTTGTTTACGCTTAGAAAAAGGGTGTGCCTGATTCTATGTGTAGCACTAGCCACTTTAAATGCAGTTTTTTTTCAACATGTGAGTAGGACAGAAATTTTTTTTTGCCGGACACAAGCAGGGGAACAGCAGGCGTTATGAACCCCACAAAAACATCATCGATTTTTTTTGATTGGCATCAACACTTCTGAGCCCAGGGTCAAGGAGGGTGTAGGTGAGGCCTGTTGAGATTTTGAACTTTAATTTAAAACTTTAAATTGGGTTAGCAGCATTATTTTTGTCGGACAACAGCAGGGGAAAAGCAGGGTTACTGAACCCCACTTCACTATATTGTGTATTGGTCGTGGACACGCAATTTGAGCAGCAATGGCAGTGTTGTAGCCCAGGGAGTATAGTTCAGGTGGTAGAAAGATGAACATAAAGGAGAATGGAAAACGTTTCCAACCATTAGTTAACTGAAACCGGACAGGCAAATTCAGGCGAGTCCATGCTAGTTTTTTTCAAAAAGTAAAGCGTTCTACATTATCAGAGGATAGTCGCAGCAACGGCTGTTAGTACACCACCTGCAGCAGAAAAAAGCGCGCCCCGGTAATACCCGGCAGCAGGGCAACCAGCACCTCCAATGCATATGGCTAAGCTTGGCCATATATCCCGCTTAGAAAACCAAAATTGAATGAGGAAAGCCATTGGGAGTTAACTGAAGGGCAAGACAGTAGTCTGACCATCTTACAAATGTTGCCTCCTGCGACTGGAGCCGTCTCGGATGGTGTAGACATTGGTGGCGCTGCCACAAAACTTCGCCACATTTGGAACATACTGTTCTTGCCTGTGCAGAGGCCTGTTGTGCCCCTCTTGTTGCAGAGCTGTCTCCACTGCCTCGACGACAGAGCTGCTTTGTAAAGTAAGTAGCGCAGCAGGTCTCGGTGGAATGGAGAACATTATGGATTCACCATGTGTTTGTTACTTCCGATTTACGCCCCGGTTCACGGTGTGATGAGGCTTTGTAATTTTTCCCCCTAAGGGGGGTAATAACAAAATATCGACGGGTTGAATTGTTTTAGCTGGGGTGTTTTCTCGGGGTGAGGAGGGGTCGCCAGGCTGGCGGGAAAACCTTCCCCAACGGCCAAGAAACGTTGTCCCCTGCAAGGGGTCTTCTCTGCTGGTGCTCACCCACCCTTGCCTCATATGACAGAGCGTTTCTACCCCCTCTGGAGCGATGTCTTCCCCTCCATTGACTCCCCTCATCCTCCTCACAAAGTCCTTCAAAAAAAAAAATTTACAAAATTTAAAACTATTATATTTAAAAAATTGTTTAATTCTGTAAATACTTTATGGAAACACAATAGCATTACAAAAGGATAGACAAAAACTGTAATTATGGCTTTGTAAAAACATTAAAAGTTTGGAAGGTTAAAAATATAGACGGACTTGGAGGTTCAATTGTTGATACCATGTACTTTGAAAGTCCTCCGCCCTTTGTGAGGAACCCGTTGCCTGATGCCAAAGGTGATTGAATTTGTGACTCCTCATCCTCCACCTCTTCCAAAACCCATGCCTTAGTGCTTGCAGTGTTTTTTGAAGCGGCAGATAAGGGGACAGTCAGGTGACTAGTGCATCATTGCACTCCCATCCGCTTGACTCATCAACGCACGCAAAACGTGGCAATTCCTTCATAGAGCCTTCGCCACTTATTACACGGCTGCCCTTCTTATGGTTCCAATTCAATTACTGGTTTCCACCAAAAAGCTCTCCACAGTGCAGCCCCCCCTACATCCCCCTCCCTCATTATATTTACGGTAACCGACTGCTGCATCTGAAAGACCTTCGTAACCTCTGCACTAATCCGTACCTCCCCACTCCCCAACTCCAAGACTTCTCCCGCCTGCGCCAATCCTCTGGAATGCTCTACCCCAAGAAATTAGGACTACCCGCAATTTGGATGGTTTCAGGCGCTCCCTCAAAACACATTTGTTCACATGGCCATCACATTACTAATCAAAGTCATTTATGTGTAAGTCTGGTGTGTAGCCCATTCACTATCTCCATGATCCCTCCCCTTAACCCCCTTAATGTCCAAGACGTGCAGGTCCGCAGAAAGGGCAGTTCCGGCACCAGGACGGACTCTGGTCATGCCTTTTATCACCATGCTGTAAAAACGCAGTGGTAGTCAGTGCCGAGTGTCACAGAAGCTGAAGGGACGGAAGCGGTGCGGGGACCTTGCCGTCGGTCCCCGCACTCACGCGCTGTGGTTGGCAGTCAAATCTGACTGACCAAACACAGCACGATCGGCAGGAGAAGCTGAAAATTTCACTTCCCCAGCGCGATCAGTGCGGGCCGGCGCTGCAGTGGCCAGGCTTCCTGCAGACAGCCGGAGGGAGCCCCCACCCCCCTGGCTGTTAACCCCCTGATTTTCTGCGATCGAGCTTGATCCAGAGCTCAGGGGGGGAGGCAGAGGGTCGGGTGTCCCTCTGCCTCAGATCGCGTCCCAGCGTGTAATCGCAGGGCTGATCTTGCCTTGAGACCGGGGGTTTCATGACAACCTCCGGGTCATCTACTACGGGAAGCTGCTGGATCATGGTCACAGCAGGCTTCCACTAAAATTGCAATGCTTTTGCAATGCCGGCATTGCAATGCATTGTAACTGCAATCAAAAGTAAAAAAAGTGAAAGTCCCATAAAGGGCGAGTTAAAAAAAAAATCTTTTTTAAAAAAAATTTTTAAAAAAAATATTAAAAAATAATTTAAAAAAAAATCCCCTAAAAAAATACACATTTTTTGTAAAAAAAAAAAAAAAACAAAAAAAATTACACTGTTAGGTTTCGCCATGTCCGTAAAAAATCCCACTATAAAAGTTAACCCTAGTTAACCCTTCAGTGAAAGCCGTTAAAAAAAAAAACACAAAAAAGTAGTAAATTATACTTTTTTCCAGCGGTATCATTATACCGCTTGGAAAAAGTGCAAAACCGCGATCAAAAAGTCAGATATAAATAACATGGCCCCGCTAAAAACGGCATCTTGTCCCCAAAAAACAAGCTGCTATACAGCATCATAGCGAAAAAATAAAAAAGTTATAGCTCGCGGAATAAACTGAGCAAAAAAAAATTATTTTTTCTATAAAATTCTTTATTGTGTAAAAAACGCCAAAACATAAAAAAAATAATAAATGGGATCGGTGTAACGTAGTAAACCCGAAGAAAAAGCTGCTTTATCAATTTTCCACACGGGAACGGGGGAAAAAAAAAAAATAAAAAAAAAAACAAATTCCTGAATTGCTGGTTTTTGTTCATTCGTTTCCCCCAAAAAATCGGAATAGGAAGCGATCAAAAAAAGTTATGTGCCCGAAATGGTACCAATAAATAGTCAGCTCGTCCCGCAAAAAATAGCCCACAGATAACTCTGTCCGGCCGAATATGGAAAAATTATAGCTCTAAAAATACGGCGATCAAAAAATTCTTACAAAATTTATTCAAAAAAAAAGCATCTTTTAGTGTGTGACAGAAGCTAAACATGAAAAAAGGGTATAATCTGGTATCGCTGTAATGCCCCTTTATCGAGGAAATAAAGTCGCCTAATCACTAATATCGCACGAGGAACGGCGTAAAAAAGAAAACCAATTCTTCACCTTTGGTAGATTTGTTCTTTGTGCCTCCCAAAGATCGCAGTAAGGCGATCACAGTGGTTCCCCCCCGCATATGGGGTATCAGCGTACTCAGGGACAAAATGAACAATATTTTTGGGGTCTATTTCTCCTGTTACCCTTATAAAAATAAAAATTTGGGGCAAAAAGGTCATTTTTGTGGAAAAAAATATGATTTTTTTTTTTTTCAACGGCTCTACGTTATAACTTCTGTGAAGCACTTGGGGGTTCAAGTGCTCACCACCATCTAGAAAAGTTCCTTGGGGGTCTAGTTTCCAAAAAGGAGTCACTTGTGGGGGGTTTCTACTGTTTAGGCACATCAGGGGGCTATCCAAACGTGACATACCCCACAGACCATTCCATCAAAGTCTGCATTTGAAAAAGGCGCTACTTCCCTTTCAAGCTCTGCCATGCGTCAAAATAGTGGTTTCCCCCACATATGGGGTATCAGCGTACTCAGGACAAATTGCACAATAACTTTTGGGGTCCTGTTACCCTTTGAAAAAAAAACAATTGGGGGTGGAAAGATCATTTTTGTGGAAAAAGATATGATTTTTTTAATTTTACTGCTCTACGTTATAACCTTCTGTGAAGCCCTTGGGGGTTCAAAGCTCTCACAACACATCTAGATAAGTTCCTTGGGGGGTCTAGTTTCCAAAATGGGGTCACTTGTGGGGGGTTTCCACTGTTTAGGCACACAGGGACTCTCCAAATACGACATGGCATCCAATCTCAATTCCAGCCAAAAAAGTCAAATGGCTCTGCTTCCCTTCCGAGCTCTGCCATGCGCCCAAATAGTGTTTTACCCCCACCTTATGGGGTATCAGGTACTCAGGACTAATTGCACAAAAAACTTTTGGGGGGCCTTTTATCCTTTGGAAAATAAAAATTTGGGATGAAAAGATCATTTTTGTGGAAAAAAATATGATTTTTAATTTACGGCTCTACGTTATAACCTTCTGTGAAGCGTTGGGGTTAAAAGCTCTCACAACACATTTAGATAAGTTCCTTGGGGGGTCTAGTTTCCAAAATGGGGTCACTTGTGGGGGGTTTCCACTGTTTAGGCACACAAGGACTCTCCAAAATGCGACATGGCGTCCAATCTCAATTCCAGCCAAAAAAGTCAAATGGCGCTGCTTCCCTTCCGAGCTCTGCCATGCGCCCAAATAGTGGTTTACCCCCACATATGGGGTATCAGCGTACTCAGGACTAATTGCCCAAAACTTTTGGGGTCCTTTATTCCTTTGGAAAATAATAATTGGGATGAAAAGATCATTTTTGTGGAAAAAAATATGATTTTTTAATTTTACGGCCCTACGTTATAACCTTCTGTGAAGCCCCTTTGGGGGTTAAAAGCTCTCACAACACATTTAGATGAGTTCCTTGAGGGGTCCAGTTTCCAAAATGGGGTCACTTATGGGGGGTTTCCACTGTTTAGGCACACAGGGACTCTCCAAATGCGACATGGCGTCCAATCTCAATTCCAGCCAAAAAAGTCAAATGGCGCTGCTTCCATTCCGAGCTCTGCCATGCGCCCAAATAGTGGTTTACCCCCCACACATGGTATATCGGTGTACTCTGGAGAAATTGTACAGCAAATATTGTGGTTCATTTTCTCCTGATTACCCTTGACAAAATTTAAAAAAATTGTGTCGAAAGAAAAATTTTGGGAAAAAAGTTAAATGTTCATTTTTTTCCTTCCACATTGCTTCAATTCTTGTGAAGTACCTAAAGGGTTAATAAACTTCTTGAATGTGGCTTTGAACACGTTGAGGGGTGCAGTTTTTAGAATGGTGTCACTTTTGGGTATTTTCTGTCATATTGACCCTCAAATTCACTTCAAATGTGAGGTGGTCTCTAAAAAAATGGTTTTGTAAATTTTGTTGGAAAAATGAGAAATTGCTGGTCAACTTTTAACACTTATAACTTCGTAACAAAAAAAAAAATTTGGTTCCAAAATTGTGCTGATGTAAAGTAGACATGTGGTAAATGTTATTTATTAACTAATTTTTGTGACATATCTCTCTGATTTAATGGCATAAAAATTAAAAGTTTGAAAATTGCAAAATTTCAAAATTTTTGCCATATTTCCATTTTTTTCATAAAAAAACGCAAGTTATATTGAAGAAATTTTACCACTATCATGAAGTACAATATGTCACGAGAAAACAATCTCAGAATCGCCAAGATCCGTAGAAGCGTTCCAGAGTTATAACCTCATAATAAGACAGTGGTCAGAATTGTAAAAATTGGCCTGGTCTTTAACCTACAAAATGGCTTGGTCATTAAGGGGTTAAATGGCTGGACCATCATTGTAAAACACCATTGTATATAAACACCTGTACTTTGTATCTCCCCCACCTCATTGTAGATTGTAAGCTTTCACCAGCAGGGGCGGCTGATTTTGCTTTAATTATTGTATTGTTAACGTTGTTACTTATGACTTGTGTTTTGAAACTGTTAAACTGTAAAGCACTGCGGAATATTATGGCGTTATATAAATAAAGATTATTATTATTATTCTTATTATAGAGGCCCACTCAGTAGTGGTGAAGTGTGAACGGCGCAAATTGCGAGTTGATTGCGCCTGATGCAGCTGATACTCCATTACTGTTGGCTGCTGCTCACACAACCGCTCCCACATATGTAACGAGGAATTCCACCTGGGGGTACGTCACATATGATGCGATGTTCATGAAGGCGAAATCTGCGTTGCAGAGCTGCAATCAGCGATCTGGCCATGCTGGAACGTCGCAAGTGAGCGCACTCTAGGCGGACCTTGTGCAGCAGTGCATCAAGATCCGGATAGTCCCTCAAAAAACTCTGCACGACCAAGTTGAGCACATATGACAGACATGGTATGTGAGTGAGGTTGCCAAGGCCTAGAGCTGCCACCAGATTTCGGCCATTGTCACACACTACCAAGCCTGCCTGTAGATTCGCTTCCAAAAACCACACGTCGCTCTCCTGCTTTATGGCATTACAGAGCTCCTGCGCTGTGTGGCTAAGATTCCCCATGGAAATTAATTTCAGGACGGCCTGTTGACATTTGGACACGGCTGTGCTCATATCGGTCGCAACAGGTAAACGTTCACGGGTCCATGTGGAGGTAGACCGTGACGGCTCCTGCAGCGATGATTCTAAGGAACTGGAGTAGGAGGAGGAGTCAATGTGTACAGACTTGATTCCTGCAATCCTTGGAGTTGGCAGAACACGTACAGCGCCACTCGCAAGATCAGTACCCGGCTACACAACATTGACCCAATGGGCAGTGAGGGAAAGGTATTGTCCCTGGTCATGGGTGTTAGAACCCTCTTGTTAGGTTTTGTTTCAGCTTGCTGGTCACATGACCTTTTTTCCCAATTTAGTCTGGCTCCGCCCTTCTGGCTTTGCTTGACTTCATTGTATTATCTACTGTAAAGCTAGCCGGGTGCTTAGGTGCCTTAATCAGTCAGTTTTGCTTGATGTTAGGATCGCAAAGTATTTTTTTTTCTGTTTAATTATCCATGCTACAATTTATATTAGGAGGTGTCCACCTTTTCTCCCAGTCCCTAGATCTTGTAGGGATTCCTCCCTCGCAACTATAGGTCTTCGTTCACACTAGATGAGGACTTTAGCGGGTCTGGTCGCAGGATTAGGTTCCCCGTTACATCGTAGGGATTCAGCTTAGTTGTATTGTAGGGACAGAATTCCCTTCTTTCCTTACTGGTTGTAGCAGATCATAACAATGGGTACTGGTCCACGCATCGGTGGTCAGGTGGACCTTGCTACTGAGGGCGTTTAGTAGCGCATGTTTAATTTTTCCCTCAACATGCTTTTGCAGACCAGGGACGGCTTGCCTGCTGAAATGAAATCGGCTTGGCACATTGTATTGTGGACTGACAATGATATTCAGTTACGGAAACTGTCTGTCTCCACCAGCCTGAATGACAGCATTTCAAGGGACAGGAGTTTTGCAATGCCAGCATTCAGAGCCTGTGCTTGTGCATGGTTTGCGGAGTATGGCCGTCTTTTATCCCATGCCTGTGCTACCGATGGCTGTTTTGTGGCCTGGGAGTGTGAGGATGACAGGGAACTTGCTGCTGTGTGTGGAATAACACTTTGTCTCTGGACAACAGTGGCCGAGGTTCTTCCATGGCGATCCTGTGAGGAAGCAGAACCAGCTGTGTGTGAGCTCGATGAAGAGGCTTCAACACAACCTGAAGATGTAGGTGCTGCTGTAGGTTGGCCTACATCTCCAGTGTGTCTTTGTAACTCAACTACGTGCTTTGTCCGCACATGTTTCCACATATTTGTGGTATTGAGGTGACTGACACTTTTAGCTATTTTTAATTTTTGATTACACAGCTTGCATTTGACATAGCAAATATCATGTGCAAGTGTGTGAAAAAAGGACCACGCAGTGCAAGTCCTGGGCGCACGTTTTGACTTTTGGAAGACAACTGCTCCGAACAGATGCCAAACTGGAGGCTACAGGCAACCGAGTCTGCAGCCTACCTCTCCCTCCTGTTTGTACCGTTGGGGCAATGTCTTCCTCTATCTTCCTTCTATCACTAACCACTTCTCTAGGCCTCTCCCAGCTTTCAACCAAAGTACTGGTTCTCAGCCACAAAGCTATCCACGGTGCAGCACCCCTCCTACATCTCCTCCCTCATTTCTATCTAAACTGGCATTTAAAATGAAGGATACTAAGAAACTGAAATTGATACAAAGGGACTTAAAGGGGAAAATTAAGAATGCCCGTGAGGCGTTCCGAATTAAATTAGAAAATAAACTGTCACACAACAATTCCATGGAGGTGTGGTCGGGCATGAAACAGCTAACTGGGTTTAAGGCAAAGTCGGAGCATGGGGAAGTGGATCTGCCCTGGGCTAATGAAATGAATGAGTTTTTCAACAGATTCACCAGCACAAGCACAGCGTCATCAGAAATGGGGGATGGATCTGGGAAAAGATCTGCAGCATTGACATTGGGGGATAAGCTGCCTGCCTTAACTGTCTCCCAAAGCGAGTGAGAAGACAGTTTAGCAGTCTTGTTATTGGCAAAGCAGCTGGGCCTGATGGCCTCAGCCCACGTGTCCTCAGAGCATGTGCCAACCAACTGTGTACTGTCTTCCAGCACCTGTTTAACTGGAGCCTTCTATCACAGGGGGTACCAGAACTGTGGAAGACCACCTGCCTGGTCGTTCCTAAGACCACTTTTCCAACTTCCCTACAAGACTATCGTCCAGTGGCCTTAACATCGCATGCTATGAAGTCCTTGGAGAGAATAATACTCGCCTACTTGTGCCCGAGGGTGAGGGCCTACACTGACCCCCTGCAGTTTGCGTACCAGCAGAGATTGGGGGTGGATGATGCTGTAGCGTCTCTGCTACATACAATGCATTCGTTCTTGGACAATGATGGAACTGCAGTGCGCGCTATGTTCTTTGACTTCTCTAGTGCTTTCAATACCCTACAGCCGCTCTTACTACGTAATAAGTTGACTGCTATGGCGGTAGATGAGGGGATGGTGAACTGGATAAGTGACTACCTGACAGACAGGCCGCAGTTTGTAAGGATGGGGGAGGTGGTATCTGGCAGTGTATGGAGCAGTGTGGGAGCCCCTCAGGGTACAGTGCTGTCACCCTTCCTCTTCTCATTGTATACAGCTGACTTTCAGTATAAATCTGATTTTTGTCACCTCCAAAAATTCTCAGATGACTCCGTGATTGCAGGGGGCATTGTGGGGGGCCGAGGGGAGGAGGAATATAGAAGGGTGGTTTCTGACTTTGTGGATTGGTGTCAGACTAACTGTCTAGAACTAAATGTAAAGAAAACCAAGGAGATGGTGGTGAGTTATAGAAGGAAAAAGGAAGATTACATACCAATCACCATTGCTGGCCAGGAGGTTGAGATTGTTGAGAGCTACAAATATTTGGGGATTCACCTTGACAGTAAACTCGATTGGAGGTGTCATACAGAAAAGGTTTACAAGAAGGGAATGAGCAGACTGTACTTTCTGCGGAAGCTCAGGTCGTTCAATGTGTGCAGTAAAATGCTGGAGATGTTCTACCAGTCCGTTGTAGCAAGCGCCATCTTTTTTGCTATCATTTGCTGGGGCAGTAGTGTGCGAGTAGCTGACGCTAATAAATAGAGTTGAGCGATACTTTCCGATATCCAAAAGTATCGGAATCGGAATGGTATCGCCGATACCATTAAAATATCGGCGATACCCGATACCGATACCGGAAATCCAATGTAAGTCTATGGGAACAAAATATCGTAACTAAAAAAAACCCATTCTTTCCTTGTAAACACTAAATATACACACATAGAATATATATATATATATATATATTATATATATATATACATGTCATTGTGACATATATATATATACATATATTTATAGTTTATACACTTCTACATAGTAAAATAGCCTCTGATTCAATTGCCGGGTAAAGTCGGCTTTTGTGAAAATACAGAAGCACCCGACATGAAATGACACTTGGTTTACATAGAGTTAACCATGTCTTTTCATGTAGTTTGATATCTGATTTGCACAAACAATTACATGAGTGGCTGTGTGCAAAATTTCACACCTGTAGGGGTTAATTAAAGGTGTAAATTCGTTGTAAAAAAAACTGACTTTTTTGCTACGAATTTACACCTTTAATTAACCCCTACAGGTGTGAAATGTTGCACACTTACACTCATGTAATTGTTTGTGCAAATCAGATATCAAACTACATGAAAAGACATGGTTAACTATGTAAACCAAGTGTCATTTCATGTCGGGTTCTGCATTTTCACAAAAGCCGGCAATTGAATTAGCGGCTATTATACTATGTAGAAGTGTATGAACTATAAATATATATATATATATGTGTCACAAACTCAATGACATGTATATATATATATATGAGGTGTAAAATTGCTGAAAAAAAATGCGTGGGCTCCCGCTCTATTTTCGCAACCAGACAGACAAAGCCAGTGAGTGGGGGCAGATAATAATAGCCCAGAGAGGGACCATTATTTTTGCCCCCCCCCGGCTACTAACATCTGCCCCCAGACACCCAGAAAGGGCAAATCTCTAATTAGATTTGCCCTTTCTGGCACTTTGCCCGTCTATTCCCATTGCCCTGTAGCGGTGGCAAATGGGTTAATAAGGGGTTAAAATGACCTTGCAATTGAAAGGTCACTTTAAGCCAGGTTAATAATTGAGAGCTGTCAATTAGACAACTATCAATTATTAATCCTATTGTATGAAAGAAAAATCAAACACACACACTTTAATAAAAAAGAAGTTTAATGAAATAATCACACAGTTTTTGACCATATTTTATTTACCTGCTAAAACCATTTCCTGTAATAAAAACAAAATAATAAAGCAAAATTATTCTTACCAATCCGATGCACAGTCAGGTCCCATGGTGTAATCCTTCAGAAAGGGTTAATGTTTACTGCAGGGACCGCAGCTAATGCTGCAGCCTCACAGTAAACCCCCAAATGAATGAGCTCCTCTCCTGGCTGACAGGAGAGGAAGTGGAAAGCTTAATTGATTGCTTTCCACTTTCACTTCAGGTCAGCCAGGGACACCATCAGTGACGTCAGAGGGAACTGATTAACAAAAATAGGGGTTCCCTTCGAAAAAAAATTGGCGTGGGGTCCCCCCTATTTTTGTTAACCAGCCAGATGAAGCAGACCGCTGAGGCCTGGATTTTCAGGCTGGTAAGGATCCAATATCCATGGACCTTGCAAGCCTGATAATACCAGGCCACAGCAGTCTGCTTAGCTTGGCTGGTTAACAAAAATAGGGGATCCCCTCGAAAAAAAAACGGCGTGGGGATCCCCCCTATTTTTGTTAACCAGCCAAGTAAAATGCAGACTGCTGCGGCCTGGTATTAAAAGACTGTCAAGGCCCATGGATTTTGGCCCTCAACAGCCTGATAATACTAGGCTACAGCGGCCCCACATTTGGCGCATCAAAAGATGTGCCAATTGTGGCACTTTACCCGGCTCTCCCACTTGCCCTGTAGCGGTGGCAAGCGGGGTAATAAGGGGTTAATGTCACCGTTGATTGCACGGTGACAATAAGCCCGGTTAATAATGGAGAGGCGTCAATAAGACACCGATCCATTATTAATCCCAAAGTTTTTAAATGTTTAAAAAAAAGACACAGCAAGAAAAAAGTCTTTTAATGAAATAAAAGAGACAACACAGTTTTCATTTCTTTTATTACACTCTCATTCCTGCGACGCCATCGATCTCCTGTAAAAAAAGAAAAAAAACAAACCAACAGTATACCACCTGTCTGACGCAGTCCATAGTAACGAGTGTCCCACGACGATCCAGCTCTGCTACATCGGAATGACAGGCAGAGCCTGTCATCCCGGCGCAGCACAGCTGATTACCTGCTTCTCCGGCGGTGACGTCATCGGACTGCTTTACGGCCGCGATTACCCAGCAGTCACTGCAGTTATCGCGAGAAACTGCATGTGACCGCCAGGGAGAAGAGGATGGCGGCCATCAAGCAGTCCGGGATGTGACCGCCGGAGATCTTCTGCCGGGTAAGTGCCGCAGACTCCTGACAGACCCGACAGACGGACACTGACAGTGACAGTGACATTCCAATTCCGGTATCCGATATGACGAAAATATCGGTACTCGGAATCGGAATTCCGATACAGCCAATATCGGCCGATACCCGATATTTGCAGTATCGGAATGCTCAACCCTACTAATAAACTCAACAAACTTATCAAGAAGGCAAGCGCAGCTGTTGGCCTCCATCTTGACTCTTTTGAGGAGGTATTGGAGGATAGAATTCAGAAGAAGTGTAGGGCAATAATGAACAATAACACACACCCACTATACGAGCTGTTCTTGAATCAGAAGAGCACATTCAGCAGCCGTCTAATCCTACTAAGGTGCAAGAAGGAGAAATTCAGGAAATCGTTTGTACCTACTGCTATGGGGATGTATAATAATTTCCTAAGGGTGGTAGAAAATAATGACTGATGGCTGGTGTACTAATGTCAATTAACATTATCTATATATACCTGAACTACACACTTTTATTTATTATGTAATGTTGGTACACCTGTGCAAGATTTGTGTCCTATTTTATGTATTTTGTGTCCTATTTTATGTAATATATTATGTACTTCTGTTTGTATTGCTGCTGTAATACTGTAATTTCCCCCCGGGATCAATAAAGTGTATCGTATCGTATCGTATCTATCTGCCTAACCGACTGCTGCGCTCTGCAAACGACTTTCGACTAACCTCTGCACTAATATGTACCTCCCACTCCCGACTCCAAGACTTCTCCCGCACTACGCCAATCCTCTGGAATGCTGTACCCCAAGAAATTAGGACTATCCACAATTTGCATGGTTTCAGGCGCTCCCTCAAAACACATTTGTTCAGAGCGGCCTATCACATTCACTAATCAAAGTCATTCTATGTATTCTGTGTAAGTGTGTATGTGTGTGTGTGTGTCTCTAGCCCATTCACTATCTCCATCCCTCACTCCCTTAAGATGGCTGAACCATCATTGTAAATGCACCATTGTATATAAACACCTATACTTTGTATCTCCCCCACCTCATTGTACATTGTAAGCTGTCACGAGCAGGGGCGACTTATTTAGCTTAAATTATTGTATTGTTAACGTTGTTACTTATGACTTATGTTCTTAAACTGCAAAACTGTAAAGCGATGCGTAATATGATGGCGCTATATAAATTAATATTATTATTATTAGGATTCCTCTGAGCTGCTCCCACCACCTTCCTGTTCCTCACGCCATGTTGGGTCTTGGACCTCATCATCTCCACTACCCTCTTCCAACACCTGCTACTGTTGGGTGGTCTGGCCAGCACCATGATCAACAGAAACTGGCACCTGAGTCTCATCATCATCAGATGCGTTCTGCGGTGTGCTGACCATCGGCACTCTCTCACCCGCCTCTTCAGATTCAGAGAGACACAGCTGTTGCGCATCACTGCATACTCCCTCTTCTTCACATTACAGAATGCTGCTTGGCTGGGCCCCTGTTTGCAAGCCAATAGATTCTGATAACAGAAGCAGACACTCAGCTGGCTCCTGTACAGAACTCTCTGACTGCCTGGGCAATTTGCCAGGCGGTGAAGAGACAGATGGTTGCTCAACAGTGCTGTGGTCCTGAGAGGAGGTGGAAGCAATTGAAGTCGATGCATTGGCTGACATCCAACCAACAACGGCTTCAATTTGTTCTTCCCGCAGCAGGGGGGTACTCCGAGCTCCTACAAAAGTGCGCATAAAGGAACGCTCACGGGGAAAACTGGTGGATGCTGTGTCACTGGGGGCCGCAGCAGCCACAGAATCCCCACGTCCTCTCCCTGAAGAAACTCCACGGCCACGACCACGTGCCTTACTCCCTGCCTTCTTCATCTTGGTAGATTGATAAAGAAAGTCTGAAAAGTTATAAGGCCTAAGTGTGGTTATTCCGCAGAGACTGCAGTGAACACTGCACACAACTGTTCAGTAGGTGTGAAAGGCCCCTTTGTGTACTTCTATAGTGTTTGCAACCAATGTATTGTATACGGATGGAAGCGCGTCACACTAATAGATTTTATTTATTTGTAATAGAATGGAGCAGCAACAATTAGAGAAAAATTTCAAGGATGTGCCAGTGACACACGCTCAGCAGACTACAACCAGCAGTGGTTGAAGAACTAACTGGAGCGTGATCTGCACTCCAAAAATGAAAACCTCAGACTTCAGTGAACACTGCACACAACTGTTCACTACCCAACGCGTCACAGCAGGAAGGCAGTCTGTGCGTCCAAACAAAGGCGCAAGCATACATGCACGTACCCTGTTTATAAAGCTATATAAAAAAATTAATGTAGTAGTGACGCACACTTTATTGAGGTACAGTATTACATCGCCATTCACCATCTGTGGCTATGCAGTCTCATCTATATATACCTTATCTATCCATTGTCATGCTTGCAAGTCGACAGTCAGGCATAAATAGCAATTTTCACTATGCACTATGCACTTTTTAAAGGTTATGTTTGTTAATAAAAATGATTATTGCCACATATTATGAGTATTACATGATGGAAATTGTATAATTTTGTATAAACTGTTTAGTGACATTATTCAGCAAATGTAACATTTTAGTAATGTCACAGATAACTTGTAATGCTGATGATGTTTTGAAGTCAGACATTCATTGTCTATACAATAAAAATGGTGTACATACTGTTACTTATCCAT
This sequence comes from Oophaga sylvatica, assembly GCA_033576555.1. Lineage (NCBI taxonomy): Eukaryota > Metazoa > Chordata > Amphibia > Anura > Dendrobatidae > Oophaga > Oophaga sylvatica. Next base: position 52,160,518 of record JARQOD010000005.1, read on the forward strand.
CATTAATGGATTCAGATATGTACTTGTATGCTTTTATGTACAACCGTATAGCAGATTCCTTAACTAATTTATTTTGTGGTTTGCATTGCTGTTCAACATGTTAATGTATGTGTTTATGTTTGTCAATTCTTTATTTATCTAGATATTAGTTTAAATGAAATCATCATCTTATGGTAGTAAAGGTGATCTTTCTCTTGTTTGAAGTATAGACATTAGTGTTGAGCGATACGATAATGCAAATATCGGCTATCGGCCGATATTAGCTCTATCGGCCATTCGATAATTCGTTTCGATATTTTCGTCTTATCGAATACCGGAATCGGATTTTTCACTGTCACTGTGAGTGTCCGTCGGTCGAGTCTGTCAGGAGTCAGCGGCACTTACCTGGCAGAAGATCTCCGGCGGTCACGTCCTGGACTGCTTGATGGCCGCCATTATCTTCTCCCTGGCGGTCACATGCAGTTTTTCGCGATAACTGCAGTGACTGCAGGGTAATCCCGGCCGTAAACCAGTCCGATTACGTCACCGCCGGGGAAGCAGGTAATCAGCTGTGCTGCGCCGGGATTCTGATGTAGCAGAGCTGGATCGTCGAGGGACACTCGTTACTATGGACTGCGTCGGTCAGGTGGTATACTTTTTTTTTTTTTCATTTTTTTACAGGAGATCGATGGCGTCGCAGGATGAGACTGTAATAAAAGTAATGAAAACTGTGTTTTGTTTTGTTTTATTAAATTAAAAAACTTTTTTATAAACATTCACCCGTAGGGGTACATAAACAATTTAACTATTTATCAACAATTTAACTATTTACATACAGGGACCCTGTCCGGGTTATTTATACTTCTTTGGCAGGGGTGTTCCAGGTACCACCTGGTACTCTTCTGATGCTTGCCAAACATCCGAGACACCAAGGACCACCAGGACCTGATGACGTCGTGTGGCCTGTACAGTCAAGTCGTGACCCGCTATCTGTGTCTGTGTGGCCACCTCTTTCATCTCCCTCCGGGTCTGGAACCCTATGTCCCGGACTGAACGAACCCCAGGGGGCCTAACAGGCGCCGGGTACGGGCCAGCTATACTTATCATGTCCATAGCTGGGGCTGCTGAGGAGACCACTGAGGGAGGCTTGGGAAATTTACGGCGTGGGGTGGGCACTTTTGCAGAGGCCTGGATGTGGGAGGCTGAAGGCTCCGAGGGTATCACAGGTTCCTGACACAATGGGGAGTAGGGGTCGCACCTGGTAACATTTAGGGCGTACCATCCATTGTAACCCCAGTGTCGGGTGTAAGTCACCAAGTCTCCTGGCAACAGGTCCCTCCCCGGGTGTCCTTCTGGGAGGTGAGCCTCCACGTCCCGCCGGATCACAAAGACTTCTAAATAAAGTCCAGGCTCCTTGATGAAGCCCCACCCACCTTTCAATTTAAAGCTCCGTACTGCACCCTTACGCCGCGGCTCACACAGGGTTCCTTTATCCTTTCTCATCCGGTCCTTATCTGCCCGGTCCTTCTCCAGGTGACGTTGGCGAAGTTTTAGGGTTTCTCGCTGCTCCCTTTGTCGCTCTGCTTCCCGCTCCCAATGTCTCCACTCTTCCTCCTGACGCCGGTTGTAATTCTCCTCCACCAGCTGCTCCATGTCTCCACCACTCCACTGCAGCTTACAGTGTCCGGTTTGCGGCAGCTCTCCTGTCGCCCCCCAGTCCTGGCGGCGCTCCCCTGCGGAGGAAGCAGACGGCTCTAAATCAGATGACAGTCGGGCTCCGGTACAGGCAGGTAGTGCTCTGGTGCCTGCGCGGCCTCCTCCATGAGGACGGGTGTCGCTTCTTCTGTCTCAGCGACGGGGGCAGACAGCGGGATCTGGGGTGCTGACGGTGCTGCGGTTTTTGCAGGAACGGGTGCCTCCACTGCGACAACGTCAACCGGATCACATTGCAAGGACTCCTCTACTAGAACGGGTGCCTCACCTTCCGGTACAGACACTTCAGGTAAGAGGGATTGGCGCCGCTCCAAGTTTAGTTTTAGGGCACGCCAGCTGCTTCCATCCTGGCGACCTCCTCCCGGTGCCGGGCCAGGCCTCTTATGGTATCCGCCGCTTCTTGCAGCGTAGGAGGGTTTCCAGGCCGGGTGCCCAACGGTGATTCCGTGGCGATCGGGTCGCTTCCGTGGGGGAGAGCTCTGACTGCTCCATCCCTTCACACTTCTGCTCGTGTCCATTAGCCATCTCTGCCAAGTCACATGTGTCATTAGCATCTGGAGAGGGCCCCTCTTTTGTAGGGAGGCGGGACCTTCGTGTTAGTTTCCACACACTGAGGAGGATGAGGAGGCGGAACTGAAGAGCTGTGGGGCACGATCTTACATTGCAGTACCATTTAGAGCCATCGTTTTCGCGTCACTGAGTGAGTGTACAGTACACCCATGAAGAGCACGCCCTTCTTCTTCACCAGTGCCTCGTCGTGATGCAGATATGGCGGAAAAATGGCAAATACATTCTCTGATGATTTTAGCAATTCTCAAGCACAAAACCAGCTCAATTCAGGCACACAGGACTCGCTTATAGCGAGCTACAGAATCCTGTTCGTGACGCCCAAGTTGAGTAGCACAGAGCCAGAGGTTTTGGGGGTACTCAGCACCGAGCCCGTCGACTTCTATGGGGTATGTCACGGCTTTACCCGGCAATTGAATCAGAGTCTATTTTACTATGTAGAAGTGTATAAACTATAAATATATGTATATATATGTCACAATGACATGTATATATATATATATATATATATATATATATATATATATATATGTATTCTATGTGTGTATATTTTGTGTTTACAACGTAAGAAAGGGTTTTTTTTGTTGCGATAATTTGTTCCCATAGACTTACATGGGACTTCCGCTATCGAAATCGGATATCGACGATATTTAGTGCTATCGGCGATACAATTTCGATAAGATATTTTTAGATATCGAGCAGTATCGCTCAACACTAATAGACATTTAAAATTGACAGGTAACAAGGAAATTACTTGATCTAGTATTTAAACATCCTCCTTGACCCTGGGCTCCAACACCGCCAGTTGTTGCCTGTAAGTGCTGTTAGCACAGTCAACACTTGCTCCTGTGTTACTGGGGTTCAGTAATGTCAGCTGTTCCCCTGCTGTGTGTACGTCAAAAAGTCCTGCTGCCTCCACCCTGTTCTCTTCTCATCCCTGGGCTCCAACACCGCCAGTTGTTGCCTGTAAGTGCTGTTAGCACAGTCAACACTTGCTCCTGTGTTACTGGGGTTCAGTAATGTCAGCTGTTCCCCTGCTGTGTGAACGGCAAAAAGTCCTGCTGCCTCCACTCTGTTCTCGTCTCATCCCTGGGCTCCAACACCAACAGTTGTTGGTTGGAAGTGTAATTGGCACGGGTACTCACTCCTGCCCAGACTGGTTACAGCACGCCAGCTGTTTCCTGTCAGTGTAAACGTCACTTAGCCTACAATAAGTTGTCCTGTCGTGTTGCGGTCGGGTTAGCCGACTCTTTGGTGCCTGCAGTTTAGGTGCTTCCTATGTGTGCTGCGGGATATGTAAATAAAGGCTGTTTCCGTTGTGACAATAGGACAATCACCCACTGTAGGACTGTGGGATTCGGTAACTGCGGCCGGCTCGCGGCCTGTCAACTTAAATTTCCATGGGTACCTTCTGCTACCCGTCCGGGTTCCAGCACAGTCAGCTGGTCCTCGTTACTTGCATTGGCTCTTGTACCTTCTGCTACCCGTCCGGGTTCCAGTACCGTCAACTGGTTCTCCGCAGTGCCTTTGGCCTAGGTGCCTCCATCTCGGTATCCGAGTTCCAGCAACGTCTGCTGGTCCTTGGTAGTGCTTTGGAGCACAGGTACCTCCTGCTTAGTAACCGTGTCCCAGTAACGTCAGCTGGTCCTCGGTTGTGCCATTGGCTCTTTTCCTTCTGCTGCCCCTCCGGGTTCCAGCACACTCAGCTGGTCCTCGTTACTTCCATTGTCTCTTGTACCATCTGATACCCGTCCGGGTTCCAGTAACGTCAGCTGGTTCTCGGAAGTTAGTCAGCCTTCTTGTACCTTCAGCTACATTTACAAATTGAAGATTTTTTAAATGTTTTTTTGGTAATCACTCTGGATCTCCAACAATGAAGACGACGACCCTGATGACCACCCCGAAGAAGATGACGACCACAAGGACGACGAGCATCAAGCCAACCAGCCTGAACACCATCACAAAGAAGAAATAAAAGATTACCCAGAAGAAGATCACCAACAGGACAAAGAAAGTTAAGACAAACTACAAGATACAGATAAAGAGACAGAAGAACAATAAGCAGAAGATCAAAAAGCAGAAGAACATGAAGTATAAGACCAAAATGAAGAGCAAAATATATGCTCTAAATTATAAGCAGAAGAAGACTAAGCAGTGTATGGGGGTGAGTCCGTTCCTCCTCGTGGTGCCCCTGGAAAATGCTTGCTGCTGCAGGCTAAACTGAACACGGACAAATACTGTTGTAATTTAAATCTTTTGTGACAGCAAGAACGGAAGGATGAAAAATTCATACTTTTACAGATTACAAGTACAGGAATCTCTGTCACAAATAAGAATATGATGAAGAAGATGAAGTACAATATGAAGAAGAATAATAGTTTAATAAGAAGAATATGAGTAATGTTAACAAAAAGATGAATAGCAAGAAGTTTAAGAAGAAGATAAAGAAGGTGAAGATGAAGAATAATTTGATGAAAAAGATGATGCTGCTGAAGATTATGAAGGAGAAAGTGTGTCAAAAGTTAAAAAGGTGAAGAGCATGGAAGTTGTGAAATATACATATTTGCCAAAATAGAAAAAACGTTAACAACATTGTCAATTTCTTTGTCAATCCGAACATCTTTAAAAAAAAAAAAAAATATGCTATTCCATTTGATTGGGTTAAACATCTATGCCTTTAATGTCTCCTCAACCTTCCCCAATACATTCTACATTACTCTTTGTTGTTTTCCTTCATGTACAATTAACCAACAAGGCAAGAATGGTTTTTTTTAATTCCGATATTTTGTTCCCATAGACTTACATTGGATTTCCGGTATCGGTATCGGGTATCGCCGATATTTTATGGGTATCGGCGATACCATTCCGATTCCGATACTTTTGGATATCGGAAAGTATCGCTCAACTCTAGTGAAGAGAGAAGATGAATGTTAATTCCTTGCCATGGATAACTGCCGTTTACATGATGCTTATCTTCTGTGATGCTTTGCTTATTGGATGCTTGCGTGCTGCACCCCACACTGCGTGCTCCCTTAGACTACTCTTAAATTAATTCATTTATCTTGACAAATAGCTTCTCTATCCATAAGCAGGTTTGTCTTTGGTGCTGTCCAACTGCATCTATTTTTTATTTTTACAGACAACTGGCAATCATCAAAAGCATCAAAAGGAGTACCATAAATTTTCAACTTACCAATTCCTTATACCACACATGTCAAACTCTGGCTTGTGGGCCAAATCTGGCCTGATGAGTTATTATATTTGGCCCGCGACATCGGAACCAAACCCCTCCCCACACGGCACCGCACTTTCAACTGTAATGATATTTGAAAATCTTCATCAATTTGTAGGTATTGTTTTAATAAATATAAGATTGGCCTGCAACTTTGTCCAAGTTTTTAATTTTTTCCCTCTTTGTATTTGAGTTTGACATCCCTGCCTTATACCAATGCTTTGCTGGTCTGACATATAACTGCTGCAGCCAATCACTAACTGTAACAGTAAAGTGTGGACATCAATGAACTCACCTCTCCAGCCAATGTTTGGACGCAAGGGTCACAACTTATGATGAAAGAAAATCAATGGATCTCGGTGAGCGTTATTTTAAACCATTTCAACTATTTGGGATGGAAAATACTTTTAAGCAGTCCTTAAAATTGATATTCCTTAGGGAGAAAAATGTATATCTGTTTCTATGTAGGTGTCTCAACTAAATTTTTTTTAAATTCACCAAAATTTTTTTCATATTTATGATCCACCACCTGGATTTCCAACCATCCTTAAATTTACAGACAGTGTTAGGGTTTGCAGATCACACTAAATATAAATTATGAGGAGATGCGATCGTAACCCGGGGTACACCGTGCGGTGATGGAGGTAGTAAACAATGGCGGAGCGATGCTGCCTGCCAGCACCGTAAACACAGGGAGTTAAAGGTAACTCCGTGTGGAAAGAGTGCAAAGTACCTGCTCAGTTGCTCCACAGAGCGGTGCAATAACAGAGCACTCGGAGCTATACCCTGTTAGATGTCACACTAGTACAGCAAGTAATGACGCTAGTTGGGGTCCCTATAGCTACCCCCCAGGAAAGTCTAGGCTGGTGGTTGTGCTTGTTCTATGACTCTGCTGTGCTTACCGCACACAGAACGGGAAACAGTTACCAAGCCAAGCAGGAATTCCCACCCTACACTGCCTGAATAGACATACAATCGCCGTGCTAGTAGCGGCACACGCGCTCAAAGAGTGGTAACGTATCCACTGACACATTCATAGCATAAAGGACCTTACCGCGCCGATGTGCTCCCCAAAGACCCTTTTATATGCTCCGCTTAAGTCCAGTCAGACAGGACCTTGCTCGTGGACCAATCCTGAACTGCCACATCGCCCAAGCAGCTGACGACCAACCACCAATGAGAGGTCGCCACCTCACGAGCATGCTCAGTAGGGTAATTCCTGGACTAAGCCTCTGAACGTCTGTTCACCGCTGCCTATTGCTAGTTACTATAGCTTTAGCTGGAGAGCCAGCAGTACCTAAGTGAACAGCACGAGTCTGAGCAAGATGCTGAGACCGACGTCTTTGCTGAGCAGCGCCCACTGCAGCTGAGGCAGAATTGGAGACTGCAGAGGCAGACAAGGCTTGGGATGTACCCAGTGCAGAGCGAGGATCCCGGCGCCTAACATTACCCCCTCGCTAGGCTCCGCTCCCCTGCAACGTTCATCATGCTCGAAAGCCGCAATGAGCAGGGGGGCATGAATGTGCTCAATCTGCTCCCAGGATCTATCCTCTGGCCCATGACACTTCCAGTTGATGAAAAAATATTTTTTGCCACGTACCACCTTGGACCTGAGAATGGCATTGACTCAAAATCATCCAAAGAGGTATCCGTGCTCCTGGCAGGAGTCCCGGACGACTGGGTCATGTATACGGGTTTCAACAGAGAGACATGGAAGGTGTCGTGATGTTCAGATGTGGAGGAAGGCTGAGACGATATACCACAGGATTCACCTGTTCCAGAAACTTGAAAGGATCCAGATAGCAAGGAGTAAACTTAGTGTACTATTGTCACGACGTATAACAGATATATTCAAAGATAGCAACCTATATCTAATGTGACATCATTCTAAATTTCATATAATAGAGAAAATCAACATGTATACAAAGTATCTGCCAGCAATGTCTTACCTGACATAATATCCTATGTATTGTGGGTCAATACTGTGTACGTGTCACGCTGTCTCTGGATAGAGGTGGACCGGGTTCTACGCTGACCCTGAACTGGGGTCCTGACTAGTCCCTCTACCTGGAGGTACTGTTAATGGTACAGAGGTCCAGGCCACCAGCGTAACCCTGTCTCCTGTAGATCCCTGACCACTGTAATCTAGTCCTGAGAAGGACCCTGATTACCACCACAGGGAATGGGCAGGTAACAGCTTACACACAGTCTAAGACAAACGAGACAGACAAGGGGTAAAGAAAACACAGCCTTGCATACAACACTTCCACTACAGAGGAACACAAAAGGTTAAGGAGATAAACAATAAGCGAGGAGAGGAAAAACCACAACAGGCACTCTTAGCTTAAGTCTTCTCAGAAACGATCCGCTCTGCTGGTCTGAATGAATGCTTTCACCGGCAACTTCCCCAGCAGACCAGCAGGTATATGAAGGAAGCTAATTAACAAAACATCAATCGCAGCTGGGCGAGGCTGGTCAGCCCAGCACCGAGAGAGAAAGAATTAACTCCCTCAGTGCCGAAAAACACCCAGCACCAGAAACTCAGCTGTGCGAAGTCAGGGTGTGCAATCGCGACGATCTCCGCCGCGACACACCCGTGACAACTATACATGCAGCCTGATGTTACGAGCAGAGAGCCACAGTAAATCGCCAGGGGCAAAAACTGGAGTGGGACAGCGATGCACGTCGGGTGAGACCCTCATCCTCTCCTTAGAAGCCTTAATGGTATCCTGCATGCGATACCAGATGTCATGCTCCTCCACTGCTCAATCCACCACCCTAGTATCGGAGGACGAGACGGGCATGGGCACAGGTACACACGGATGCTGACAGTAGTTAAGGAGGAATGGCGTCTGCCCAGTGGAATCAGAGACGGAGTTATTTAAGGCAAATTCCTCCCAGGGCAGCAAGGATGCCCAGTCATCATGCCTGGCAGAAACAAAATACTGTAGGTACGTGATGAGAGTCTGGTTGGCCCTCTCCACTAGCCCATTCATCTCGGGATGGTACGCTGATTAGAGATTGAGCTCTATTCTAAGCAGCCTACAAAGCTCCCTCCAGAAACGAGACGTGAATTGGGGACCCCTATCGCTGACAATATTGTCAAGCATCCCATGAAGGCGGAAGATGTGTTTTACAAACAGTACTGCCAAGGCCTGTGCCGAAGGCACGCGTAGAAAAGTGACCAAATGTACCATTTTGGAGAAATGGTCGGTGACCACCCAAATAACCCTGTTGTTATGAGATTTGTGCAAATCCACAATAAAATCCATCCCGATCATCTCCCAAGGCCTATCTGCCACCGGCAAAGGATGTAACAAGCCCCCGGGTTTCTGCCAGGAAGACTGATTCCTGATACATGAAACGCAAACCTGAACATAATCCCTTGCATCCCGCGCCATCCGAGGCCACCTTTAAGTTCTCGCCAACAGCTCCGTGGTCCTCTTGATACCGAAATACCCTCCTACCTTGGAGGAGTGAGCCCAAGATAGGACCTCCGGGCGCAGGTTAGGTGGATGAGACAACGGAATGGGATAGGGCATCGGCATGTAAATTCTTCTCCCAGGAGAGAAAGTGAAGGGTGAAGTTAAACTGGGAGTAGAATAAGGATCATCTGGCCTGGCGAGAGTTATGCCGCTGGGCAGTCTGCAAATAAAGCAGATTCTTGTGGCCAGTATACACTTGAAAGGGGAACTGAGCTCCATCTAGGAGATGTCTCCACTCAGAGAAGGCCAACTTCAGTAACTCCCTGTCCCCGATGGAATAGTTTCTCTCCGACGGTGTGAAGGTCTGATATAGGACTGCTCCCACACTGACGGAAGAGTCATCTACTTCCAATATGAAGGTCTTATCCACATCGAGCCAATGTAGCACAGAATCCCTAGCGAAGTGGAACTTCACTGAAGTAAATGCCTTGGAGACCTCATCTGACCACTGCTTGAGGTTAGCTCCCTTCTTGGTGAGGGCTACCAGAGGAGCTACTAGGGAAGAGAAGTGAGGGATGAACTGACGATAATAGTTGATAAACCCCATAAAGTGCTGCACTGCTTTAAGGAAATGCTGCTCTTGCCAGTTCATCATAAACTCCAGTTTGGCAGGATCCATGGACAACCCCTTAGCCGAGATAATATACCCCTTCGCGTCGGAGCCCATTTTCATTTTTGCGTTTCTGTTTTTCACTCCCCTTCATCCCAGAGCCATAACTTTTTTCATTTTTCAGTTAATATGGACATGTGAGAGCTTGTTTTTTGCGGGACGAGTTGTTCTTTTGAACGACACCATTGGTTTCACCATATCATGTACTCAAAAACGGGCAAAAAATTCCAAGTGCGGTGAAATTGCAAAAAAAGTGCAATCCCACACTTGGTTTTTGGGGCTTTTATTCACAATGTTCACTAGATGCTAAAACTGACCTGCCATTATGATTATCCAGGTCATTACGAGTTCATAGACATGAAATATTCCTAGGTTCATTTTTATCTAAGTGGTGAAAAAAAATTTGCACAATTTTCCAATACCAGTAGCGTCTCCATTTTTCGTGATCTCGAGTTGGGTGAGGGTTTATTTTTTGTGTGTCAAGCTGACGTTTTTAATTATACCATTTTGGTGCAGATACGATCTTTTGATCGCCAGTTATTGCATTTTAACGCAATGTCAAGGCGACCAAAAAAACATAATTCTGACGTTTTGGATTTTTTTCTCGCTACGCTGTTTACCGATAAGGTTAATCCTTTTTTTTATTGATAGATCGGGCGATTCTGAACGCGGTGATACCAAATATGTGTATGTTTAATTTTATTTTGTTTTATTTTGAAAAGGGCAAAGGGGGGGTGATTTGAACTTTTATGTTTTTTTTTTATTTTTTCATATTTTTAAAAACATTTTTTTTTTACTTTTGGCATGCTTCAATATCGTCCATGGGAGGCTAGAAGCTGCCACAACTTGATCGGCTCTGCTACATAGAGGCGATGCTCAGATCGCCTCTTTGTAGCAGAATTACTGCATTTCTATGAGCGTCGACCACAGTGTGGCGTTCACAGCAATCCGGCATCAACAACCATAGAGGTCTCAAGGAGACCTCTGGTTGTCATGCCGACACACCGGTGACAAGCAATCACGTGACGTGGGTCATCAGTGAGCGCATTTCCAGAAGGATGGCCGGAAGCGCTTGTTAAATTCCGCTGTCAGCATTTGACAGGGCATTAAACTAGTTAATAGCCGCAGGCGAACCGTGAGTCTTCCCGCGGCTGTTGTGGGCACGTGAGCTGTTCAAAACAGCTGACATGTCCTGGCTTTGAGGTGGGCTCACCGCCGGAGCCCACATCAAAGGGAGAGATGCGACATGTTGAAGTTTGTACTGCGCGGGTGTGAAATACCCTGACATGCGCAGTACAAACAGAAGAGTAACCAGAACGAACTGTTAACCCTGCAGATAGCAAGATTCCTGGACACGGCCCCTGGCTTCACAGCATTCAGGCACAGGCAGGATGACAGATATGGCCACCACTCCAAAATCAACCTTGATGGTATGTACAATTTTTTTTTTTTTAAGTGCCTCTACACCTAGTTATACCATAATGTTCAAACATTTTAAACTGTAGTGTTCTTAGCCAACACAAGGGACAAAATAATGTCTACACAATATACCACCTTACAGATATTTAATAGTTATATTGTCCATATTGTTGTGTATAACCAGCTTAAAAATTTGCTGGCTTACTTGTCTTGATGGCCAAGTGTTATGTCTTCGCTCTCCCACCATAATACACCTACTGTGTAGAAATGGGTAGATCTTTTGAAATTTGAATTAGTCGGCTTTGTGGAATTTTTCCAAATAATGCGATTTATGGCAATTAAATTTGCTTTAATTTTAATACTGGAAAGGTTGTAGTTGTTTGGAAAAGACACGTGGGGGAGAGGATAGAGAGAAAGACAACCGAGCTGACCATAAGAGCTTAAACCCTACATAAGAGGACCCGACTGATCATAAGCGCTTACACTCTATGGCCTGGGTCAAAATAAATATTTGTGTCATTCTCAAAACTTTTGGCCATGACTGTATATGTATACATATATTATATATATATATATATATATTATATATATATATATATATGTCAGTGGCATACATATATATGTCTTTATATTTCATAGAGAGATAGAAGACTAGCCGGTAATTCATTTGTCGGCTTCTGTAAAATCACTGCAGGATCAGACAGGAAAGAAGACATGGTTTACATACAGTAAATACATGCGTTATAGATAGATATATAGATGTCAGTGCTAAATACAATTAGTAGAGTGTGTGTGCTAGAGTGTGTGTGCAATATACTGGATATGTATTTAATGAATAAAAGGTTATTTATGGGAAAAAAATGGCGTGGGGTCCCCCTATAATTATTAGCCAGCAATGGATATACAGACAGCTGCGGGCTGATATTATTAGCCTAGGAAGGGGCCGTGGATACTGGCCTCCCCTGGCTAAAAACATCAGCCACCCCAGAAAAGGCTCATCTGTAAGATGTGCCAATTCTGACACATAGCCTTGCTCTTCACACTGCATGTGGGGTAATAGTGGGGGGTTAGTAATGGGAGGCGCCAATAAGACCCCCTATTACTAATTCCTTAGTCAAATTGTAAATAAAACACATACACCCTGAAAAATTTATATTATTGAAATAAAGACACAAACTCCTTTATTATTCTTAATTAAACCATGCTTACAACATCACCTAATTCCCCAAAGCCCTCGACCTGCTATAATAAAAGTTAAATAATAAACCAACAATATACCATACCTGTCCATTGTTGTGTCCCATGCCGTAATCCATATCTGGGGGATATACAGTTTACAACCAGGACGGTGTATTTTTTTTTCTTACAGGAGAACGAGGGTGTCGCAGGAATTAGGAGTATAATAAAGATAGGATAATGTGTTGTGTTTTATTTCATTAAAAGACTTTATTCTGGCTGTGTCTTTATTTAACCTGTAATGACTATAGGATTAGTAATGGTTAGGTGTCTTATTGACACCTCTCCATTACTCAGCCATGGGCTTGATGTCACCTTAAAATACAAACGTGACATCAACCCCACAACTATTACCCCACTTGCCACCACTACAGGGCAGTGGGAAGAGAGAGGCTAAGTGCCGAATTGGCGCATCTTAGAAATGTGCCTTTTCTGGGGCGGCTGTGAGCTGGTGTTTGTAGCCAGGAGGCGGCCAATATCCATGGCCCCTTCCTAGGCTATGAATATCAGCCCGCAGCTGTCTGCATAGCCTTTTCTGGTTATTAATTATAGGGGGACCCCACGCCATTTTATTCCCAGAAAAAAATATTTTATTAAATTCATACATGTCCCATAATTAGCACACACACTACTAACTGTATAGGTCACTGACATCTATATTAGGGATGAGCGAGTAGTGAAATACTTGGACTCGCTGTACTCGTTACGAGTAGCTCCTAATACTCGGGTATTCGTAACGAGTAGCGAGTCCAATGTAAGTCTATGGGAAATGCGAGTAATGGGCAGAGAATGTGTGTGGGCGGAGAATGTGTGCGGGGATCTGTGGGGCTGTGTGTTTGCAGGGCTGTGCCAGGCTCTGCTGACTCGGGCTCTGCCGGGCCTGTGCCGGGTCTGTGCGGGGCTCTGCCGGTGCTGTGCGGTTCTGTGCCGGCCTCTGCTGGGGCTGTTCCGGGCTCTTCCGGTGCTATGAGGGGCTGTGCCGGCCTCTGCCGGGGCTGTGCGGGGCTCTGCCGGGCTCGGGCTCTGCAGGCTGTGCGGGCATCATCCAATGAGACTACTTGTCCCATCCAGCTATGCCTGTTACAGTGACAGCATTAGCGGATGATGGGAAAGTAGTATTCCCATCATCCGGCTAATGTGATGAATGTCAATAAAAATAATAAAAAAGACATACAGAACATTATTTATTATTATTATTCATTTTTATAGCGCTATTTATTCCATGGCGCTTTACATGTGAGAGGGGGTGAGTATAGACAAGTACAATAAATATGAGCAATACAGGACACACATAAGTACAGAAGGAGGGAGGACCCTGCCTGCAAAGGCTCACAATCTTTAGGGGATGGGTGAGGATACACTAGGAGAGGGTAGAACTGGTTGTGTGGCGGTTCAGTAGACTGAGGATCACTGCTGGTTGTAGGCTTGTCGGAAGAGGTAGGTCTTCAGGTTCTTTTTGAAGATTTCCATGGTAGGTGCGAGTCTGATGTGTTGGGGTAGAGAGTTCCAGAGTATTGGGGAGGCACGGGAGAAGTCTTGTATGAGGTTGTGGGAAGAAGAGATAAGGGGAGAGTAGAGCAGGAGATCTTGAGAGGATCGAAGGTTGCGCGAGGGTAAGTAACGGGAGAGCATGTCACAGATGTATGGAGGAGACAGGTTGTGGATGGCTTTGTATGTCATAGTTAGGGTTTTGAACTGGTGCCTCTGGACGATAGGAAGCCAATGAAGGGCTTGGCATAGGGGAGAGGCTGGGGAATAATGGGGAGACAGGTGGATTAGTCAGGCATCAGAATGTAGGATGGATTCGAGTGGTGCCAGGGTGCTGGAGGGGAGGCCAGAGAGTAGGAGGTTGCAGTAGTCAAGGCGGGAGATGATAAGGACAAGCAATAGTGTTTTTGTGGTATCGTGGTCAAGGAATGCACAGATCCGGGAAATATTTTTGAGTTTGAGATGGCAGGAGGAGGCTAGGGTTTGGATATGTGGCTTGAAAGAAAAGGCAGAGTCGAGGATCACCCAGAGGCACCGAGCATGCGGGACCAGGGAAAGTGAGCAGCCGTTGACATTGAGGGATAGGTCTTTTGGAGGCGCAGAGTGAGATGGGGGAAGATGATGAATTCTGTTTTGTCCATGTTCAGTTTTAGTAAGCGAGCAGAAAAGAAAGCTGAAATAGCGGACAGACAGTATGGGATTTTTGTCAGTAAGGAGGTGAGGTCAGGTCCAGATAGGTAAATCTGCGCATCATCGGCATAGAGATGATACTGCAAACCGTGGGATTCTATTAGCTGTCCCAGGCCAAAGGTGTAGATGGAGAAGAGTAGGGGTCCTAGAACTGAGCCTTGAGGAACACCGACAGAGAGGGGGTGAGATGAGGAGGTGGTGTGGGAGAGGGAGACACTGACTGTTCGATCTGTTTGATATGAAGAGATCCAGGATAGGGCAAAGCCTGTGATGCCAAGAGATGAGAAAATCTGGAGCAGGAGGGAGTGGTCCACAGTGTCGAAGGCAGAAGACAGGTCCAGGAGAAGGAGGACAGAGTAGTGTCGCTTGCTCTTGGCGGTTAGTAGGTCGTTGGTGACTTTAGTTAGGGCAGTTTCAGTTGAGTGATGCAGTTGGAAGCCTGATTGCAAGCGGTCAAAGAGGGAGCAGGAGGAGAGGTGGGAGGACAGTTCAAGATATACATGCTGTTCCAGTAGTTTTGAGGCATAAGGGAGAAGAGATATCGGGCGATAGCTAGACGCAGAGGATGGGTCAAGGGAGGACTTTTTGAGGATGGGTGTGATTGAAGCATGCTTGAAGGATGAGGGGAACACACCATTTGTAAGTGAGAGGTTGAAGAGGTGTGTTAGAGTAGGGATGAAGACTGTGGCGAGGTTAGGGATGAGGTGGGACGGGAGCGGGTCAAGTGTGCAAGTTGTGAGGTGTGATCTTGAAAGGAGGGTGGAGAGCTGATCTTCTGTCATGGTGAAGAAGTTGGTTTTGGAGGAACAGGGCTGAGTAGCTAAGAGGGACATTGCGGGCTGTGGGCCAAAGCTTTCCATGATTGTTTCAATCTTCTGCTTGAAAAAGGAGGCAAAATCTTCAGCAGTAATGAGATGAGAGTGGGGAGGTGGTGGGGAAGGAGTATAGAATTGAAAGTGTTGAAGAGCTGTTTAGGGTTGTGAGACAGGGAGGATATGAGAGATGAGAAGTAAGTTTGCTTTGCGGCAGTGAGTATGGACTTGAAGCTGGTGAGGGACTGCTTGTATGCGGTTAAGTGCTCAGCAGAGCGGGATTTCTTCCATCTCCGCTCAGCAACCCTGGAAGCCCATCTCAGTTCTTTGGTGAGGCTGGTCAGCCAGGGCTGTCTGTTGATTGTGCGAGTTTTGCTATGTGCGAGGGGGGCGGCCGAATCAAGTGCTGCTGTTATTGTGGTGTTATAGAAGGTGGCAGCAGCATCTGTGTCATGAAGTGAGGCTATGTCTCTAAGAGACACACAATGCGATATCAAAGAAAAATATTACCACAGTATAATAATATAAAATAAAATAATGTTATTACTGTATATACCTATTTGATATTTAATGATATCGCCAAACAGAGGATGGCTGACCACCCGGGTATATAGACAAACAATATTGGGAAATGGTGGGATGGCAAAATGGTGGAATACAAGGAAATGAAATTGAATAAACTGATTAAAACAATTAAAATTGTCTAAAATATGAAATACACATAAAATTGGAATAAAATAGCCTTTATTCACACATGGCTAAATACAGACACCACATATAATAATAAACATAAATAATGTGAAAATTAATACAAATAATAACAAATAATAATATATGAATAGACAATGGCACACTCACAATTTAAATATATAGCAGAGTAGACTGGATAGCAAAGGCTAATAGATGTAACCAGATGGTAATACACATGTACAGTCATGGACAAAAGTTTTGAAAATGACACAAATATTAATTTTTACAAAGTCTACTGCTTCACTTTTTCTAATGGCAATTTGCATATACTCCAGAATGTTATAAAGAGTGATCAGCTTAACAGCAATTACTCGCAAAGTCAATATTTGGCAAGAAAATGAACTTTATCCCCCAAAACACATTTCAACATGATTGCAGCCCTGCCTTAAAAGGACCAGCTAACCTCTTTTCAGTGATTGCTCCATTAACACAGGTGTGGGTGTTGATGAGGACATGGCTGGAGATCAATCTGTCATGATTAAGTAAGAATGACACCACTGGACACTTTAAAAGGAGGCTGGTGCTTGGCATCATTGTTTCTCTTCTGTTAACCATGGTTATCTCTAAAGAAACACATGCAGTCATCATTGCAATGCACAAAAATGGCCTAACAGGGAAGAGTATCGCAGCTAGAAAGATTGCACCTCAGTCAACAATCTATCGCATCATCAAGAACTTCAAGGAGAGAGGTTCCATTGTTGCCAAAAAGGCTCCAGGGCGCCCAAGAAAGACCAGCAAGCACCAGAACCGTCTCTTAAAAGTGTTTCAGCTGTGGGATCGGGCTACCAGCAGTGCAGAGCTTGCTCAGGAATGGCAGCAGGCAGGTGTGAGTGCATCTGCACACACTGTGAGGCGGAGACTCTTGGAGCAAGGCCTGGTCTCAAGGAGGGCAGCAAAGAAGCCACTTCTCTCCAGAAAAAACATCATGGACAGACTGATATTCTGCAAAAGGTACAGGCAGTGGACTGCTGAGGACTGGGGTAAAGTTATTTTCTCTGATGAATTCCCTTTTCGATTGTTTGGGACATCAGGAAAACGCCTCATTCGGAGAAGACAAGGTGAGCGCTACCACCAGTCTTGTCTCATGCCAACTGTTAAGCATCCTGAAACCATTCATGTGTGGGGTTGCTTCTCAGCCAAGGGAATCAGCTCTCTCACAGTCTTGCCTAAAAACACAGCCATGAATAAAGAATGGTACCAGAATGTCCTCCAAGAGCAACTTCTTCCAACCCTCCAAGAGCAGTTTGGCGATCAACAATGCCTTTTCCAGCATGATGGAGCACCTTGCCATAAAGCAAAGGTGATAACTAAATGGCTCAGGGAACAAAACATAGAGATTTTGGGTCCATGGCCTGGAAACTCCCAGATCTTAATCCCATTGAGAACTTGTGGTCAATCATCAAGAGATGGGTGGACAAACAAAAAACTAAAAATTCTGACAAAATGAAAGCATTGATTGTGCAAGAATGGACTGCTATCAGTCAGGATTTGGTCCAGAAGTTGATTGAGAGCATGCCAGGGAGAATTGCAGAGGTCCTGAAGAAGAAGGGTCAACACTGTAAATATTGACTTGCTGCATTAACTCATTCTAACTGTCAATATAAGCTTTTGTTACTCATATGTTTGCAATTATATATTTCTGTCTGTGATAAAAACATCTGTCAAACACACATAAAAACCAGAGGGCAGCAGATCATGTGAAAATATAATATTTGTGTCATTCTCAAAACTTTTGGCCATGACTGTATATTCACATTGGGTTTGAAAAAATCAAGTGCAAATGAGCAATTGCCAAAAATAGTGCACACTGTGCATAAATAAAAAACGCAATATATTTGTAAAAAAATAAAATAAGTGCACAAAAAGGCAAAGATTGTGTGCTCAAAAAGATAAAAAAAAATAAATAAAAAAAAATAAATAAATAAAAAAACTTGTGACATATAAAAGAACCAATGTAATGTACTATGTGCAAATGATCACTATTCGCTAAATATGTGATGTACAACACACTACCACACAGAAATAAGTAATTGTCCAAATAAATTGAATTAAATAAGAGCACATTTAAATGAAAAGTGCAGTGTGCATAGTGCTAGAATGTGCCTTATGAAAGGAAGACAAAACCTCAATATAAAATATGCCAATGATATACCTGAAAGCCAAAAATACTCTGGAGTGCGCCACAGATCCGTGCCCCTATGCACGTTTCGGAACTTGTTTCCTTCGTCGAAGTTCCGAAACGTGCGTAGGGGCATGGATCTGTGGCGCACTCCAGAGTATTTTTGGCTTTCAGGTATATCATTGGCATATTTTATATTGAGGTTTTGTCTTCCTTTCATAAGGCACATTCTAGCACTATGCACACTGCACTTTTCATTTATATGCACACTGCACTTTTCATTTAAATGTGCTCTTATTTAATTCAATTTATTTGGACAATTACTTATTTCTGTGTGGTAGTGTGTTGTACATCACATGTTTAGCGAATAGTGATCATTTGCACATAGTACATTACATTGGTTCTTTTATATGTCACAAGTTTTTTTAGTTTTTTTATTTTTTTATTTATTTTTATTTATTTATTTTTTATCTTTTTGAGCACACAATCTTTGCCTTTTTGTGCACTTATTTTATTTTTTTACAAATATATTGCGTTTTTTATTTATGCACAGTGTGCACTATTTTTGGCAATTGCTCATGTGCACTTGATTTTTTCAAACCTAATGTGAATATACATGTGTATTACCATCTGGTTACATCTATTAGCCTTTGCTATCCAGTCTACTCTGCTATATATTTAAATTGTGAGTGTGCCATTGTCTATTCATATATTATTATTTGTTATTATTTGTATTAATTTTCACATTATTTATGTTTATTATTATATGTGGTGTCTGTATTTAGCCATGTGTGAATAAAGGCTATTTTATTCCAATTTTATGTGTATTTCATATTTTAGACAATTTTAACTGTTTTAATCAGTTTATTCAATTTCATTTCCTTGTATTCCACCATTTTGCCATCCCACCATTTCCCAATATTGTTTGTCTATGTCTCTAAGAGGGAGGAGGGACTCAGAGAGCAATTGTAAGTTGAGGTGTTTGAGATTTCTGTCAGTAGGTTGTGGTCAGACAGGGGCAGGGGTGAGTTAGTGAGATTAGTAAGGGAGCAGAGGCGGGTGAAGATAAGGTCCAGTGTGTGACCATCTTTGTGAGTGGCCGCAGAGGACCATTGAGTGAGGCCAAAGGAGGCAGTGAGCAATAAAAGTTTGGAGGCAGCGGAGGTGGAAGTGTCAATGGAGATGTTAAAGTCACCCATGATGATAGTGGGGATGTCAGCAGAGAGGAAATGAAGCAGCCAGGTGGTGAAGTGATCGAGAAAGGTGGAGATGGCTAGTTCTGGGGGGCGGTAGATGACAGCTAGCTGGAGGTTAGAAGGGGAGTAGATGCAGACAGAGTGCACCTCAAACGAGGGAAGAGTAGCGGAGGGGGTAGTGGAATTGGGGTAAAGGAGCAGGTATCAGACAGGAGCAAACCAACTTCTCCACCACGTTTGTTGCTGGGGCGGGGGGTGTGAGAGAGATGGAATCCGCCATAAGAGAGTGCAGCTGGAGAGGCTGAGTAAGAGGGGGTGAGCCATGTTTCAGTGATAGCAAGGAAGGAGAGTTTGTTGGTGATGAAGAGGTCGTGGATAAATGTCAGTTTATTGCAGACTGAGCGTGCGTTCCATAGTGCTCCAGGTAGGGGTACAGGAGGAGTGGGGGCTGGGTGAATGGGTATGAGGTTATCATGGTTGCAGAAACGTGTAGAGGATCGTGGCAGGGTGTTAGAGATGAGTGTGGGGATGTGTTGAGGAGGACCAGGATTTGGGGATGCGTCGCCAGCAATGAGGAGTAACAGACAGAGCATTAGAAGGTGGGAGCAGGATAAGCCATGGTGTGGCCGTGTGTGTCTTGACAGAGAGGCTTGTATGTAGAGGAACAGTTCTGAGGAGAAGGTGAGGTGGGTGGGAGGATGGAGGGGGAAATGACTAGTTCCTTACGAGGTGGAGGGATTAATGGAGAGCGGGCAAATAGAGAAGTATGGGGGTGAAAGTGAGAAGAAGTCGAAACATTGTTGTGGGGTTATAGTCCTTTACCTTACAGTGAAATTCCAGTCCAATTCTAGTCTAATTCAGAGTGTTGTAATTAGAAATCTGTAATTTGAAATATGGGATTTGAAATAGTAATCCTGTGCAGACTACGTCTGTGTAGACGCATGGCCCTGAATATATCTAGGACTGAGATGGATCAGCTGTGAGGGGGGATGTGGGCCTGATTAGCTGCACCACATGTTCAGAGTTACCCAAAGGTGAGAAAAAGGGGGGGATGGACTGCACACTCAGAGATAGGCATGGAAGACACAGGAGGAATGGAGTACATTATGGATGGAAGAGATAGGGTAAGCAATGCATGCCAAGCAGAGTTAATGCAGTTCACAAAATACAATCAGGAAATTCAGAAAAGCTGGCTGGGGAAATTTGGTGCACACCAGACAGAGTTAATGCGTTCACAAAATACAATCAGGAGTTCAGAAAAGCTGGGGAAATTTGGTGCATACCTGTGAGAAGAGGAGAAACAGCTTGATTAGAGTGGTACACATGATATTGCAGGAGCGATGAGTGGCCAAATGCATTCTAGAATTCTAGTCTAATTCAGAGTGTTGCAATTAGAAATCTGTAATTTAAAATATGGGATTTGAAATAGTAATCCTGTGTGCAGACGCATGGCCCTGAATATATCTGGGACTGAGGTGGATCAGCTGTGAGGGGGGATGTGGGCGTGATTAGCTGCACCACATGTTCAGAGTTACCCAAAGGTGAGAAAAAGGGGGGGGATGGACTGCTCACTCAGAGATAGGCATGGAAGACACAGGAGGAATGGAGTACATTATGGATGGAAGCGGTAGGGTAAGCAATGCATGCCAAGCAGAGTTAATGCAGTTCACTAAATACAATCAGGAGTTCAGAAAAGCTGGGGAAATTTGGTGCATACCAGACAGAGTTAATGCAGTTCACAAAATACAATCAGGAGTTCAGAAAAGCTGGGGAAATTTGGTGCATACCAGACAGAGTTAATGCAGTTCACAAAATACAATCAGGAGTTCAGAAAAGCTGAGGAAATTTGGTGCATACCAGACAGAGTTAATGCAGTTCACAAAATACAATCAGGAGTTCAGAAAAGCTGGGGAAATTTGGTGCATACCAGACAGAGTTAATGCAGTTCACAAAATACAATCAGGAGTTCAGAAAAGCTGGGGAAATTTGGTGCATACCTGTGGGAAGAGGAGAAACAGCTTGATTAGAGTGGTACAGATGATATTGCAGGAGCGCTGAGTGGCCAAATGCATTCTAGAATTCTAGTCTAATTCAGAGTGTTGTAATTAGAAATCTGTAATTTGAAATATGGGATTTGAAATAGTAATCCTGTTGCAGACTACGTCTGTGCAGATGCATGGCCCTGAACATACAACATAATACAGTACACACACATCACATACAACACATAACATAGAGTGCATACTCACCGCACACACCTAATTCCCCGAAGCCCTCGTCTCCTGCAAATAATATTAAAATAATAAACCAAACTATACTCACCTTTCCGATGCAGTCCCTCTTTAAAAACGAGTGTCCCACGACGGACTCAGCAGAGCCCGGCACAGTCCCACACACCCACCCACACACACACACACACGCCTTCACAGACCCCGCACACATTCTTCGCACACACATAGTCATAGCCTATGACTCATAGGCTATGACTATGACGCTGCGCGGCTAGCCAATCACAGTAATGCCATAACAAAGAAGGCCGCGGCTTTACTGTGATTGGCTAACACATGCCGGGCAGGAGATTCGAATATTGCGAGGTGAGTAGTGAAATTTACTCTCTAGGATTCGAGTACCGCGAGTACCGCATTTCTCGCCGAGTACCGAATCCTAATGAGTATACTCGCTCATCCCTAATCTATATATCTAAGTATTCTGCATGGATTTACTGTATGTAAACCATGTCTTCTATCCTGTCGGCTCCTGCAGTGATTTTACAGAAGCCGTTAATTGAATTACCGGCTATTCTTCTATCAATCTCTGTATGAAATATAAAGACATATACAGCTCTGATAAAAATGAAGAGACCACTGCACAGTTTTATAAAAGTCAGCTTCTCTACATGTCTGACAGCCATTCTATTTCAGTGTCAGTTGAATTCCAACCAGAGTTCACCTCATTCTACTTCATGTGCTTCTGATTAGGTGATCACCTGAACCAAATCTTATTTAACGAAGGAAAGTAGAAAAAACAGTGCTGTGGTGTTCACAATCCTCTTGCAATAGGATAAGCTGGATGGTAAAACAAGTGCTATTAACCCCTTCCCGACCTTTGACACAGCGAATGCGTCATGACAGTCAGTGCCAATCCGACCTGTGACGCATATGCTGTGTCATGGAAGGATCGTGTTCCTGTGGGTCGGGTGACCGGGGTAACTGAAAGGTCACCCGACCCGCAGGCACAAGACCCTTTGTGCTTCACCACGGGGGGGGCTTAACCCCCCATGGCTACGATCGCTCTGATTGGCTGTTAAAAGTGAAGCAGCCAATCAGAGCGATTAGTAAAATTTCACCAATGAAATTGGCTGCAATAGCATCTGCCATGGCTGGAGACCGAGATCCGACCCCCCCCACACCGAGTGACGGCGGCGATCGGCCCCCCCACCGAATGATGGCGGCGATCGGTCGCCACAGTCACTATCTGCTCCCCTCCTCCTTGCCTCTGCTCCTATATGGGCTACCAGCGTTGTGAAAAGAAAAAATAGGGGGCTAAAAAATCATTTTTTGAGGAAAAAAAAATATTTTTTATTTTCACGGCTCTGCATTATAAACACCTGTGAAGCATCTGGGGGTTCAAAGTGCTCACTGTGCATCTAGATAAGTTCCTTAGGGGGTCTAGTTTCCAAATTGGGGTCATTTGTGGAGGAGCTCCAAAGTTTAGGCACACAGGGGCTCTCCAGACACGACATGGTGTCCACTATTGATTGGAGCTAATTTTACATTAAAAAGTCAAATGGCACTCCTTCCCTACTAAGCCCTGCCGTGCACCCAAACAGTGGTTCCCCCCCACATATGGGGTACCAGCGTACTCAGGAAAAACTGGACAACAACTTTTGGGGTCCAATTTATCCTGTTACCCTTGGGAAAATAAAAAATAGAGGGCTAAAAACATTTTTGAGGAAAAAAATGTTTTTTTTTTATTTTCACTGCTCTGCGTTTATAAACTTCTGTGAAGCACTTGGGGGTTCAAAGTGCTCACTACACATCTAGATTAGCACTTGTGGGGGGTTTCTACTGTTTAGGCACATCAGGGGCACTGTAAACGCGCCGGCCTATGCAAATCTGTTCCTGGGGCTGTGGGAAAGGGACCTCTTCCTGTCAGATCAACAGGAGTAGATGGAGCGCTTCCTCTTTTGGACGCGCTACATTGACGATATCCTCTTGATCTGGCAGGATACCCCTTCCTCCCTTAAAGATTTTTTTCTTCATTTGAATAATAACACTAACAATATTCATTTGACGTTTAAATTTGACACCGAACAAATTGAGTTCCTTGATGTGACATTAAGAAGGGACCCCTCTGGAGCAATAAACACCAATGTGTATAGGAAACCCACATAATCAAATATGTTACTACATGCGTCCTCGTCTCATCCTGAACATATGGTTCGTGCTGTAGCCGTAGGCCAATTTTTTCGCATCCGTCGGATATGTTCCTCAGATGTAGATTTCGAAAGACAAGCTAAAGATCTGAGGGATCGTTTACGTATCCGTGGATACAGTAATCGTACTATAAAAAGAGCCTACCACAAGGCTAAATATAGCATCCGTAGTGATTTGCTCTATAAAGATACCAATGTTTCAGATAATTCACAACCGGTTAGATTTATTACCACGTTCCACTCTCAAACTAATCGTCTGAGATCTGCATTGATTAAATTGTGGCCTATTCTTATGACAGATCCTACTTTGGCAAAGATTTTGCCCAAGAAGCCTCTCATAACCTATCTTTTCAAATTATCGCCCTACTAGACATGGTTGCAGCCCGTGTGGTCACTTTGTGGCGTGTGCTAATATTGATCGTAGCACAAGCTTCACCAATTCCTCGGGTACACGGCAATTTGAGATTCGCAGGCTGATATCATGCGATACTAAAAATGTCATTTATTTTGCTACGTGTCCATGCTCCCTGATCTATGTTGGTCTTACCACACGCCAACTAAAAATTAGAGTCAGGGAGCATGTACTCGGTATCCAGGCAGCAACCACACAGGAGGATGTGGCTTCACTCAAGACGCTTCCACGTCATTTTAAGTTACACCATAAATGCGATAGTAGAGGATTGAGAGTTAGGGGCATTGACTCCCTAGATTTGAGTATTCGGGGCGGAAAAACTTCTCAATTATTGGCACAATTGGAGAGCCGCTGGATTTGGACTTCGGATACGGTTCAACCAAAAGGTCTTAATGAGAATCTGAGCTTCGTTCCTTTTTTGTGATCTCCAGCCCGTCTGTATATGTGCTCCTCGTAATGCCTCTTTAGGACGTCATTTTGATTTTATATGTTTTTTATCTCCTTTTAGATATCACGGCTTTCCTGCCTTATCTTTCATTTTCTCCACAAATATGGATGAAGAATTTACCCGCATGATCCGTCATATAAAGAGAATTTCTACATATATGCCATATGTCTTTTATATTTAGTTATCCTATTATATGTACATATATAAATATCTATGTTTTTTTGTATTAATTTTCTCTTAAATGTTTCACATTTATTATGTGGTTGTATAATTTCTTTTTTGTTTATTATACGTTTCTCCTTTATTATATTTACACTTTTGGCATAGTGTATTAATATCCATTTGTAGCTCGACTGCTGGCTCTGACGCATGTGTGCTACATACCGCCCTGCTCCATGGCATGTCGGCGTCTCTAGATACCCTGGGTTGCTATGCCGTCCCTTGGTACTTGACGCCGCTGCCATTCAGCATAGCGCTCACTGTGGTTACGGATGCGTCATTTCCGGTCTCGCGGTCGAGCTACTTCCGGTCTGACGGTATTTATGCAGGTATTCACTGCGCTTCCATATGCCCCCGATGAAGGATCGTGCATCCGAAACGCGCGTCGGGCCTCCTGTCTGACCCGTGCGTCGCTCCACTCTGTCTGCTTACCACAGGTAAAATATGGCCAACCTGCTTAATCTGCGTTAACTTGCTGTTATCTATGCCAGTCACTGTTGATTGCTATATATATGGCGTGAAATGAATATTGTAGAAACTTGTTAGCCTGCCTAATCTGCATTAACTTGCGATAATTTATGCCAGTCACTGTTGATTGCTATATATATGGCGTGTAATGAATATTGTATAAGCTTGTCAGGCTATCTATTTTTGCCATTATATGCTCTATCTATAAAATATATACTGCCATATAATTATATATAGCCAATATTTACAACCATATATCTATTATTATATTATATATACTTCTTGGCTGATTTTTCGTTTTACCTGGCGTTTATTCTGCTCTTGTGCTGTATTATCCATTCTTTATGAGCAATAACATATAGTTTATGGCCATATATATTTATCCAATCTGTGTCCAGTCAATTATAGGATAGTTCTAGTAATCTCTAATCATTTTTGGGGTTTTCACTGGTCACAAAATATTGTACCGACTGTTTTCTCTGTGGTATATATACTATTTCTGTTTTCTATACTTATACTGCCATCTATGTATTTTGTATACTGTTATACAGATAGTTAGTGGTTCACGTACTGGCCAGTTTTATGACGTACCATTGATGTGTTCTAGTTGCACTCCACTGCTTCTCTGCATTTCTGTTCTGACTTGTCCGTGATTTTTATATATTATTATGGTAAATAAAATTTGCACTTTTTGGATATATCTTTGGACTCTATGGTCGTGTTTTTTGAGGTTTCTCAAATGTTTGCCCACTTTTGTGCGACTGTCCTATTTCTGCCATGTATACTGTAGTTCAGCATTTATAATGAAGATATTTAAATTCCTCTTTCTACCTTTGCTGATCCTGTCTTTTGGCTGTTGTTCTCTAAACGCAACATGACGCCTGCAGAACATTCCATCAAGTCTGCATTCCAAAATGGCGCTCCTTCCCTTTCTGAGCTCTTCCATGCGCCAAAACAGTGGTTCCCCCTCACATATGGGGTATCGGTGTACTCAGAACAAATTGAACAACAACTTTTGTGGTCCAATTTCTCCTGTTACCCTTGTGAAAATAAAAATAGCGGGCTAAAAAATCATTTGAGGAAAAAATGATTTTTTTATTTTCACTGCTCTGCATTATAAACTTCTGTGAAGCACTTGGGGGTTCAGAGTGCTCACAGCACATCTAGGTAAGTTCCTTAAGGGGTCTAGTTTCCAAAATGGTGTCACATGTGGTTTTTTTTCACTGTTTAGGCACACAGGGGCTCTCCAAACGCGTCATGATGTCCGCTAACGATTGGAGCTAATTTTCCATTCAAAAAGTCAAATGGAGCTCCTTCCCTTCTGGGCCCTGCCGTGCGCCCAAACAGTGGTTTATGACCACATATAAGGTATCTGAGTACTCAGGAGAAGTTGCCCAACAAATTTTAGGATCCATTTTATCCTGTTGCCCATGTGAAAATGAAAAAACTGAGGATAAAAGAAAATTTTTGTGAAAAAAAGTACTTTCTTTTTTTTACGGATCAATTTGTGAAGCACCTGGGGGTTCAAAGTGCTCACTATGCATCTAGATAAGTTCCTTAGGGGGTCTAGTTTCCAAAATGGGGTCACTTGTGGGGTAGCTCCAATGTTTAGGCACACAGGGACTCTCCAAATACGACATGGCAACCGCTAAATATTCCAGCATATTTTCTATTCAAGAAGTCAAATGGCGCTCCTTCCCTTCTGAGCCCTGCCGTGTGCCCAAACAGTGGTTTATGACCACATATGAGGTATTGGTGTACTGTTTACTGCTGCCCATGTAAAAATGAAAAAATTGATGCTAAAAGAAAATTTTTGTTGGAAAAATTAAAATGGCCATTTTTTCCTTCCATGTTGCTTTAGTTCCTGTGAAGTATCTGAAGGGTTAACAATCTTCTTGAAAGTAGTTTTGAGTAGCTTGAGGGGTGCAGTTTTTATAATGATGTCACTTTTGGGTATTTTCTGCCATATAGACCCCTCAAAGTGACTTCAAATGTGAGGTGGTCCCTAAAAAAATGGTGTTGTAAATTTTGCTGTAAAAATGAGAAATCGCTGGTCAACTTTTAACCCTTATAACTTCCTAACAAAAAAAAAATTGTTTCCAAAATTGTGCTGATGTAAAGTAGACATGTGGGAAATGTTATTTATTAACTATTTTGCGTCATATAACTCTCTGGTTTAACAGAATAAAATTCAAAATGTGAAAATTGCGAAATTTTCGCCAAATTTCCATTTTTATCACAAATAAACACAAAAATTATCGACCTAAATTTACCACTAACATGAAGCCCAATATGTCACGAAAAAAAAATATGACAATCGCTAGGATTCGTTGAAGCATTCCCGAGTTATTACCTCATAAAGGGACACTGGTCAGAATTGCAAAAAATGGCAAGGTCTTTAAGGTCAAAATAGGCTGGGTCATGAAGGGGTTAATATCCCAAAAGTAATAGGTATGAAAAAATAACTTTTAACCATGCCAAAGGAGTCTTGAGAGAGGAAAAGAAGGGCTCAATTCTGGCTTTACTAGTAGATGGAAACAATGAGCATCATGTTGCCTCCATCCTTAAAATTTCTAAGATGGTAGTCCATTACAACAAGGTCAAGCAGCAGACATTGGAGACAACAAAGCTACAGATCTGCAGAGGGCGAAAATGACTTTCCACTGACTGGGATGACCGTCATTTTCTTCGAATGTCACTCAGCAACCACAAGTTGACTTCAAGTGACCTACAAAAGGAATGGCAAGTGGCAGCTGGGGTGAAGTGCATGGCAAGAACAGTTCGTAACAGGCTCCTAGAGGCAGGGCTCAAGTCATGTAAAGCTAGAAAAAAGCCTTTCATCAATGAGAAGCAAAGGAGAGCCAGGCTGAAGTTTGCCAAAGACCATAAGGATTGGACCATAGGGGACTGGAGTAAAGTAATATTCTCTGATGAGTCTAATTTTCAGCTTTGCCCAACACCTGGTCATCTAATGGTTAGACAGAGACCTGGAGAGACGTACAAGCCACAGCATCTTGCACCCACTGTGAAATTTGGTGAAGGATCGGTGATGATCTGGGGATGCTTCAGCAAGGCTGGAATTGGGCAGGTTAAACTTTGTGAAGGACATATGATTCAAGCCGCATACAAGGTTATCCTGGAAAAACAGTTGATTCCTTCTACTCAGGCAATGTTCATCAACTCTGAGGACTGGTTTTTCCAGCAGGACAATGCGCCATGCCACACAACTAGGTCAATCAATGTGTGGATGAAGGACCATCACATCAAATCCCTGTCATGGCCAGCCCAATCTCCAGACCTGAACCCCATTGAAAACCTCTGGAATGTAATCAAAAGGAAGATGCATAGTAACAAGCCATCAAAGTAGAACTGCTTAAATTTTTGTAGCACGAGTGGCATAAGGTCACCCAAAAGCAGTGTGAAAGACTGGTGGAAAGCATGCCAAGATGCATGAAAGCTGTGACTAAAAATCATGGTTTTTCCACAAAATATTGATTTCTGAACTTTTCCTAAGTTAAAACATTAGTATTGTTGTTTCTAAATGATCATGAACTTGTTTTCTTAGCATTATTTGAGGTCTGCAAGCACTGCATTTTTTTGTTATTTTGACCATTTCTCATTTTCTGAAAATAAATACAAAATTTATTGCTTGGAAATTCAGAGACATGTTGTCAGTAGTTTATAGAATAAAAGAGCAATTTACATTTTACTCAAAAATATACCAATAAAGAGAAAAATCAGATAAACTGAAAATTTTGCAGTGGTCTCTTAATTTTTGCAGAGCTGTATATATATATGTGTGTCACTGACATATATACTGTATATATACACACATCTATTCTATGTGTATATATCTATTCTATCATTCTATTATATATATATATATATATATATATATATATTATAAACCTATTCTATACTGTACACGGCAGATTATTTGCGGGCTCTCTTTCTATCTATCTATCTATCTGTCTATCTAATATTTATATATATATATATGTTTTGAAGAATATTTGGTTTTAAAATGATGTGTACAGTTGTGCATTGTAATACGATTTTAACATTAGGGCCGGCGTCACACTAGAGAGGAATACGGATGAGTGCTAAGCGATAAAAAATCGCGTAGCACTCGGACTAATGTTAATCTATGGGGCACCTTCCATAATCCATTTTTTTTCTCGGCCGTATTATATGTGCAAGAGAAATCGCAGCATGCTGCAATTTGCACCGTATCTCGGCCGAGAATCGTCTATACAAGTCTATGGGTGCGAGAGAAAAACGGATTACACACAGACCATGCGTGTGACTTGCAAGAAATACGCAAGGCTTCTCCAGGTGACAGGAAATTGAATCATCCATTATCAGTAAGCTTTTGCATGCTAATTAGCTTGGGAAGCTCTAGAAAAATACAGGAAGCATGCCTCTACGGAGTCCATCATCATGGGAACGTACATAAATGTTGAAATGCTTATAGTTCTGGTTCAAGAGAGGCCAGAACTTTGGGATCAACGGGACACACATTATGCAGACTGTGCACGTAAGGAGGCAGCATGGAGAAGAATATGCCTGCAGATGTTCCCGACTATGAGGACAGACCTCGTAAGGCCCAGCAACAAATTAGTAAGTACAATCCTTTAAAAATACTATTGAGCAAAGTAACACATGTGTTACCAAAAGAACACAAAATCCTAATATGTGATGGTTTTGGTAGAATATGTGGCTTATTTCAGACTTTTAACTTCCAAAGTATCAGGCCACATTACACTGTAAACTTAATTTTGCAATATAAACACATATTTTATATGTTCAAAACTTTTTTGTATGTTACATTGCAGTGAATGATGTCATGAGACGCTGGCGCAGCTGCAGGGACCAGTAACGGCAGGAGCAACAGCAGTGGGCAAAAAGGAAGTACATCTACTTCGATCGACTTAATTTCTGGCTTCCGTTCTGGATCTGAGACCGTAAGTGCATGCATCTCACCACATTTTACACATGCTGTTAGGGTGAAATCTAAAATTTTTATTTTTATTTAAAAAAAATATAGAACAGAGTCAAACCTAACAGAGAGGGAGACAGCACTAGACTCTGAGGCCCCTATAGATCCAGTCGGGGAAGGTAAAGAGGTGGCTGGCCCATCTACTGCACCTACCAGCTGCACCCACCCACCACCACCTCGACCAGTAGCATCAGCACCACAGGAGGAACATCCAGAGAAGGACCAGGGAAACAGCAGCAGCCTACCATGCCTCTGGATACCTCACCCCTGGCTGCCTTCATCCCACACTGTTGCCGACGCAGGAGAGACATTACAACCTCAGGCACCAGAAGGCAGGTTGACAGTGGGGTGTTGTACAATTTGGTCAGGGCTGCCCACGATGATGGTGAGGAAGCATATGCACTCAGCCTGGCACGGTACCATCGTACAATACTCGGGGAGGTGAGGCTGCGAGCCAGAGGTGCTATTCAGATCATCATTGATGCCTGCACACCCCCCAATAACCCCAACTCGGGATTTGCCTTTTTAGAACGGTGGCAGTTGTCCACCAATCATCAGCTGCAAATGCCGGGCCTACAAGAAGTGCAGGCTCAAACATTTTCTGACCCACCTCCTCCCCGGGTGTCTACACCTCAGCCACAGCCCCCCAACCCTACATTGGCCTACATGGTGCAAAATTTCTGGCCATAATGCACCTGCCCAATATGGTCACTTTATCAGACCCACTGTTGGAGGCTGGTCCCAACATGGGTATGGTTGACATGGCCATATTGAGGGGTATGATCCACTTGTGTACCAAAATACCCAGGGGTACCCACTTCACTATCCGACACCCCATTACTAGCCTCCACCACAGGATCCTGCCCTGGTCCACCATCCTGGCTCAGCATATGGAAACCCACAGGGTGAAATAGAAGTATTATTTTTTTTTATTTAGCTAATTTTTTACTTATTTGTTGGCCCAGTTGTATTTACCAAAAAATCCATATGATAACAATATGGTGTATTGTTTTGATTACTGTGATGAAGAAACAGCCGCCATCTTGGATATGGGGCACAATGCTCGCCTCATGTCTGAACTTGGCCTGTCCCAGGAGCCATTTTGTCTGAGTTCACAGAGTCACAGGCAGCTAACTGCTCCTACCCCATCCCTGTAAGCATATTGAAGAAAACAGGATTTAGTGCTCCACTGTTGAATAGCAAGGTCTTTTAGTATGATAAGGAGATAAGGCCAAAACAGGACTTCAAAGCTTGAGTAAGGAGCCACGCCAGCATGGGGCCTGGAGGTGCCTGGGGGCTTCAATTAGATTATACCTGTCAGCTGGACACAGAAATACACATCCATTGTCTCTTCCAGCAACTCTGACTCCATCCTAGGATTATGGATTATGAGCACACCTTTCGAGGTACAGACTCATAAAAAATATCCACGTGACCCTGCGGAAATTACGCATCTGACAGTGCGACTCCCAAGTCGGTGAAGGCTCTGGGACCTGAGATATAGAGATTGGCCCTCCATAGCGACCCAATGGGGCCATGTTTGCTCCTCACACGACAGGCAAAACAAACCACATTCACTGGTACCTCTCGCGTCCTGATCCGATCATCCTGGAGAAAGTTACCCCCTTTCTTAGATATTGTGAATAAATTCTGCAGGGAGCTGAAGGGTGGAGATTATTAGCCCACCCTCTGACACTGGGGGGAGGAACCCAGCATGTTTAAGAACTGAGAGCACATGGCAGAGACTCACTCTCACAGAAGAACAAGACGATGATTATCTAAGAAGGAACGGGGACAGATCTGCCAAGGGAGCAGCGGCACGCGCTTTGGGGACTGTCTGGCAACTAAGATTCCTATACCTGTGGACTGCAGAGCTCCCAGCATCCACATGCAACCTACAACCTTGTAAAATTGACCTCCAGCTTAATATCTCTAAGCCTTATACTATTATTGTTATATTTTACTCTGACTGCAAATCCACTGTAATTCATCATATAGCTTACTGTATATTTCTGCAATTATCTAGTGCACCCTTAAGGCAATTAAACCATAAAATTAATTTTGGGCTGATGCTTTTACTCTGATTACGAATCTTAGAATACCCTGTGGGTAGCAGGACACCCTCCCGGCGGCCATTTGCTCTAGGTGCAGCTCCCTTAATGACCTGAAAGACAAAGGGGGTGCCGGAGAGCTGTGACTGTGTAGTTACATCACATTGGTGACGTGGGAGGAACCGGTTTCCTTCACAATTACCAAGATGTTTTGATTAAAAACAGTTAAAAATCTATGACTAATGTATGTTGTTATGATGATATTGTTCATCTTGTTTTTTTCACAGTTTAATCATTATTAGGGCAACAAAACACACACTTCAATCAGAAAAAAATCATTTAATTTCGCCCTATAATTGAAATTTACAACATATAAACAGCATTTTCTTGCCATGGAATAGATCCCTCTGGTGAAACAAAATAATTTGTCAACACATCCCTCACTTTTAGTCCAGAGGGCTGACAACATTTGGCCACACTACTTCATCACCATCATATGAGGAGCAGTCATGTAATCTGGTGAAATTGTGAAGTACCACACAGGCTTTAACCACCTCATTCACATTTGCTTCACTAAGCTGAATGGCTGACTGCAGGACCCGCCATTTGGCACAAAGAATGCAAAAGGCACATCCCACCAGTCGTCGTGCGCGGGATAGGCGGAAGGTAAATATTCTGCACCAGTGGTCCAGGGTTCTATGGGGATAGGGCCTCATGATGTGACATGTTAATTGAAAGGCCTCATCACAAACCATCATATAAGGCACTGCTTCACTAGTGGACCCTGGCAGATGACGTGGGGGTGGTAGGTCCAACACATTATTGCGCAGCCGCCGACCCATAATGGAAGAATTGAAGACTCTGGAGTCTCCAGTTCTTCCATAGGCCCCAATATCTACAATTATAAACCTGTTGGCACTGTCGACCAGGGCCAACAGCACTACAGAAAAATACTGTTTTTAATTATAATATTGGGACCCTGAGTTCGGCGGCTTATGCACACGAATGTATTTCCCATCCAAGGCTCTAATACAGTTTAGAAACTGGCACGTTTCATGAAAGCCACGGACTATCCGCAACCAGTCTTCCATTTTGGGCTCAGGCATGACCACTTAATGTAGTCAGGACCATATTTCAGAGCAGGTAGACAGGACAATGCCTGAGATGTTGGATTTTCCTATTAAAAAGTCTAGATGCAGTGTCACATAGGAAAGCCCAGTGGAAAGGAAGCTAAAAGGGAACAGAAAAATAAAACAAAATGAGAATCCAAACCGCTATAAACCAGTTTACTCCTTTTTAAAAGTTATAGTCAATAGCTAATAAGCCATGCCTTTACAACATTAAACTACATGCAATGGCTTTGCTCTTAATTATACCAGCATTGTGACTGGACAAATGTTGTAGTTTAAAAATCAAAAACATGAACCACAAAAAGTAAGGGATGAGTGCATTAAATAATCAAAACTGTTTTAAGCACTTAACGACCGCCGATACGCCTTTTAACTGCGGTAGTTAAGGGTACTTAAACCACAGCGCCGTTAATTAACGGCGCTGTGGAGAAAGTGTATAGCACCCCCCAGAGATGGATTTTCTCCGAGATCAGAGAACATGATTCAGATCGGTTTTTACCGACCCCGCTTTTGCGATCGCCGTTATTAACCCTATAACGGCGACCGCAAAAAAAAGCCTCAATTCTCAGTTTAATTTGTCTCTCTTCTGATGTGATTGCACATCAGAGGGGAGAGAAATGGGGTCCCCGGGACCCCCCGATCTGTCCCCTGTGCCTCCCGGTGTCCCACCCTGTCCTCCGATGTCTCCCGGAGCTGCCCGCGTCTTCTCTGGCAAAGAAAATGGCAGGCACCTGCGCAGTGCACAGTGCGCCCGCCGAGTCGGATTTTCTCCAGGGTCTAGCCGAGACCCCAGAGAACATAATTCGGGTCCCCTGCAGTCCCCCGCTTTTGCGATCGCCGTTATTAACCATATAACAGCGATCGCAAAAGAAAAAAAAAAAATGCGATCCTGCATGTAATTTCTCTCCCCTCTGATGTGATCGCACATCAGAGGGGAGAGAAATAGGGTCCCCGGGTACCCCGATGTGCCCCCCGTACCTCCCGGTGTCCCCCCTGTCCTCCCGCAGCTAGCAGCCTCACAGCGTCTTCTTCCTGTAAAAGAAAATGGTGGGTGCATGCGCAGTGCGCCCGCCGAATCTGCCTGCCGGCAAATTCATTCATTCAGTGAAAGTACATTTTGATCACTGTGATAAACCCTATCACAGTGATCAAAATAAAAAAAAATTGTAAATAAACCCCCCCTTTATCAACCCCTTAGTTAGGGACATATAATAAAATAAAGAAATTGTATTTATTTTCATTTTTCCATTAGGGTTAGGGTTATAATTAGGGTTGGAAATAGAGTTAGGGTTACAATTAGGGTTGGAATTAGGGCTAGGATTAGGGTTAGGAATGTGTTGGGGTTAGGGTTGGAGCTAGAATTGAGGGTTTCCACTATTTAGGCACATCAGGGGGTCTCCAAACACGACGTGGCGTTCAAAAAGTCAAATGGTGCTCCCTCCCTTGCGAGCCCTGCCGTGCACCCAAGCAGTGGTTTACCCTAACATATGGGGTATCGGCGTACTCCGGAAAAATTGCACAACAACTTTTGGGGTCCAATTTCTCCTGTTACCCTTGGGTAAATAAAAAAATAGTGTGCTAAAAAATCATTTTTGAGGAAAAAAAATATTTTTTTTTTATGGCTCTACGTTATAAACTTCTGTGAAACAATTGGAGGTTCAAAGTGCTCACAACACATAGATAAGTTCCTTAAGTGGTCTAGTTTCCATCATGGGGTCACTGGTTGGGGGTTTCCACTGTTTAGGCACATCAGGGGCTCTCCAAATGTGACATGGCGTCCAGCCAATTCTGCGTTTGAAAAAGTCAAACGGCGCTCCTTCCCTTGCGACCTCTGCCGTGCGCCCAAAAAGTTGTTTACAGCCATATATGGAGTATCGGCATATTCAGGAGAAATTGCACAACAAATTTTGTGGTTTATATTTTTTTTCTTTTAACACTTGTGAAAATTTAAAAATTGGTTCTAAAGTAAATTTTTTGCAAAACAGTTAAATGTTAACTTTTTCCATCCACATTGCTTCAGTTCCTGTGAAGCACGTAAAGGGTTAATAAACTTCTTGAATGTGGTTTTGAGCACCTTGAGGGGTGCAGTTTTTAGAATGTGGTTTTGAGCACCTTGAGGGGTGCAGTTTTTAGAATGATGTCACTTTTGGGTATTTTCTATCATATAGACCCCTCAAAGTGACTTCAAATGTGATGTGGTCCCTAAAAAAAAAAATAGTGTTGTAAAAATGAGAAATCGCTGGTCAACTTTTAACCCTTATAACTTCATAACAAAAAAAAAATTTGTTCCAAAAATTGTGCAGATATAAAGTAGACATGTGGAAATGTTATTTATTAAGAAATTTGTGTGACATATCTCTCTGATTTAAGGGCATAAAAATTTAAAGTTTGAAAATTGCTAAATTTTCAAAATTTTCACCATATTTCCTTTTTTTCATAAATAAACGCATGTCATATCAAAAAAAAATTACCACTAATGTGAAGTACAATATGTCACAAAAAAAACAATCTCAGAATCAGCAGGATCCGTTAAAGCGTTCCAGAGTTAACCTCATAAAGTGACAGTGGTCAGAATTGTAAAAATTTGCCTGGTCATTTAGCTGCAAATTGCCTCTGTCACTAAGGGGTTAAACATCATCAACATAGAGGATTAATGCATACCGTAATGTAAGTAGAAGGCCCCTCTGCAGAAATACACTTGCACATGCTGGTGTCCTTAAAGGTGATCCCAGGGCGCAAAGTCTCCAGCAGAAGGTCAAATGTAGAGAGGATCATCCTACAATACTGGAAGAACTTGTCAGGATGGCTATGCATAGATGCATACAGACGGTGGAAATGGCCTTTAGTCAGCCGTTTCCTCAAAAGCGGATGTACCCACATTCATCTCCGCCTCCTCGGATCCACAATCAGTGGGTATGGCTCCCCGAAACATCGGGACAAAGACCAGTTGTAAAGCACCCTCTCAGTTGTGTTGAAAGTAAGTCTGTCTGACATGTTTGACACAAAGCAGAAATACCACAACACAAGCACGGACTCAAATGCAAAGATTGGGAGGCTGACACCTGTTGAAGAGCCATTAAATAGGGTTGTTGATTGTGATTTTAATTAATTTCAGGCCTAGAAACCGTTATATATCCATTTTGCAAGTGTGCGAGAAAATCACGACATACGGATGCCATACGGATTGCATACGGATGTCACACAGATATTTAGATGCGAGGAAATCGCATCCTCGCATTGCAAACAGATTACATATGGATCACTGCTCAAGTGCTCATGAAACATTGATGCGATTCTCGGCTGTCAAAATTGTACCTTTTTTTATACATTAAGTGTGAGGCCGGCCTAGCTGTTACATGCAGAGTACTGCTGTATGTAAAAGCTCATGTTAAAATCGTATTGCATACGGATTGCATACGGATGTCATACGGATACTAGATGCAAGGAAATCGCATCATTGCATTGCAAACGGATTACATACGGATAACCATACGGAGAACATTGGTGTGATTATCAGTCGTCAAAATCGGAACGATTTTTTTTTACATTGAGTGTGACTCCGGCCTACTGGAGAGAGACAGAACTTCATAGACCATAAGAGCAGAGAAAGAGAGAAAGCCATGCAAACAATGCTCCACTGGAAACAACTGATCTGTGATGCCCCTTCTATTGACCACCACTGTAAGGCCGGGATCACACATGCGACGAAAACGTCCGACGCTCGCATGTGAAATCCCAGCTCTGGCGCCGGCACTCGGGAGTGGAGCGAGCAGCTGCATATAAATACATGCAGCAGAGCACTCCACTCCCGAGTGCCGGCGCAGAGCTGGGATTTCACATGCGAGCATCGGACGATTTCCTCGCATGTGTGATCCCGGCCTAAGAGGTATGTTAGTTCACTAGTTGTCATAGCAGGACATTATTTGGACATTTCTTTTTTTTTTCGAACCGCAAATCGAATATCAAAATGTCTCAGATTCAAGTGAAACCACAAATTTCATGATATTTGCCTTGAATGCGATCGTATGTTGATCTATCCATTCATCTCTACTCATATATTCATTAACCCTATGCTTCTAAATCACATTACTCCATGCGTGAGCAATAGATTTATTTGAAAGAAAATGCCCTTAAAACTCCCCTAAAAACAATAAATTTTATTTGATATTATTAAAACCAAAACTGTAGGCATTCATTCCAAGTTTAAATGAATTAAAATGATAACGCATTGTTCTAGGGGATAAGTGATATATAGACAAAATATTTTTAATCAATTGGTGAAAGTAAAATGACAAGTCTCTAATATGTTAATCCCTACTCTGCTAGCTAACCCTAAATGATTTTCAGATATGAGCAGTATTATTAGAGAATACAATCTATTTGAATTTTCCCAGAATGGAAATTTGCTTGTATGTGACAGCCCCAAGACCTGTAATGCAATGAACCCTGCCAAAATGTCCCTAATAAGCTGATCCCTACTCCACCAGCAAACCCTAAACGATTTTCAGATGTGAGCGGTATTGTGAGAGCATAGAATCTATTTTGGTCATCTCTGAAAGGAGTTTTGCTTGTACGTGGCAGCCACAAGATCTGTAACGCAATCAACACTGTCAAAATCTCTCTAAGGCCGGCGTCACACTGCCGAGTTTGATGCGAATTAGTCGCACGACTTTCTCGCATCAACACCCGGCACGGCTGCCCGCTCTCGGACACGAGTGCGCGGCGGCATAGAAATACATGCAACCGCACACTCTGGTCCGAAGAGGGCGGCCGGGTGTTGATGCGAGAAAGTCGTGCGACTAACTCGCATCAAACTCGGCAGTGTGACGCCGGCCTAATACGCTAATCTCTACTCCAATAGCTAACCCTAAAAATTTTCAGATATGAGTGGTATTATTAAAGAATGGTGTACAATAATAAATTATATTGTGGTACCGTGTTAGCCAGAAAAATCGATGTGAATACTTTTCCATCCAATTATGACAAGTGCATTCTTAAGGTGATACCTTTATTGGCTAACCAGAAAATTATATGTTCGCTAGCTTTCAGAGCTCAAGGCTCCTTCTTCAGGCAAGATTACATTTGGAATAATTATTCCAAATTATTCCAAATGTAATCTTGCCTGAAGAAGGAGCCTTGAGCTCTGAAAGCTAGCGAACATATAATTTTCTGGTTAGCCAATAAAGGTATCACCTTAAGAATGCACTTGTCATAATTGGATGGAAAAGTATTCACATCGATTATTAAAGAATAAAAAACACCAGAAAAAAGGCAGAGATGCTTACCTGCCCAGGCCTCAAAACAAATGCAGTGGACCCAATTAAAGATGGCGACAACAGGTGCAGCAATACCGATGTAACAACCAGCCTACAATGAGGTGGTGGCCATTTGGTATATTAGTGCACAAAAGATACAATCTGTATGCGGCACCTGTTGTGAATGGACTTGAGATGAGTTCTGAGCAGAGGCTCCCTCTGGTGGTTACAAGCGGTACTGGACTGTCCAGTGAAGATTGTGAGGATTGGGAATCAGGTGTTACTGACTGGTCTTATATAAGGGAGTCACCTTCCCATCAGGGTTGCCGGTGATCAATTGTTCTGGTCTCAATCCTTGATTCCTGTTTCCTTTGTAGCCTGCTGTGTCGTGTCTGCATCTCCTGCTAACAGATAAGACATTGTCTTCTTTTTGCTTTTGTGCTTGATTTTTGCATTTTGTCCTGCACTTCTGTGGGGGCCTTCAGGGTCCCCTTTGGGGGCTTTTGCCCTCTCAGTTTTGTTCAGCCACTGATGTTTGTACATTTGCTTTTTCCAGTTTTTTCAGTGGCTGCTGTTTTGATTTTGTTACACCAGAGAACTAATTTAGATGGTAGAGGTCGTGTGATCTCAGGTGTTTTTGAAATTAGTAAAGTTGGTGCTTTTCAGGGTTTTTGGGGATTGCAGTAAATGCCCTTCCTATCCTTTTCTATTTAGATAGTTTGGGCCCCAACGTTTGCTCATACTATTTTCTGTCTGTGTCAGTATTTCTTCTTGTCTAACCGCCATTACGTTTGGGGGCTTTCTATGTTCTTTGGGGATCTGCTCCGGGGCAGATAGCTTTCATCTTTCTATCTTTAGGTATAGTTAGTTTCTCAGGCTGTGACGAGGCGTCTAGGACCAACGTAGCAACGCTCCATGGCTGCCTCTAGTTGTGGTGGTTAGTCAGGGTACTACAATCTCATAGATTCCAACTCCTCTGGTGTATTGCCTTTTTTACCTGCACTCCTCAGCTACCAAATCATAACAGTATCACCGGCCTAAACTGAAATTTATATGGTACTCACAGAAGGGAAAAAATATTTTGAAAGAAAAAAAAAAAAAGGTTGTCAGAGTTGTCAGAGATATTTTTCTGTTTGTTGCAATTTTTTTTTTTCCCTCTGTATCTCTGGGTGCTGGGGAGGATTTTTTCTCTCAATGGAGTTTGCACAGTTGTCTGGCCGTGTGGATCAGCTTGCCACTGAGGTTCAGAGTATTGCTACCTATCTTGCTAGGTTGCCTGTTGTGGAACCTAGGATTCCCATGCCAGATTTGTTTTTGGGGGATCGATCCAAGTTTCTGAATTTCAAAAATAATTGTAAATTGTTTTTTGCCTTAAAATCTAAGTCCTCAGGGAACACAGCGCAGCAGGTTCAAATTGTCATCTCTCTCCTGCGCGGCGATCCTCAAGATTGGGCTTTTTCCCTGACACCTGGGGATCCTGTTTTGAGTGATGTTGATACATTTTTTCAGGCCTTGGGGTTATTGTACGTGAGCCTAATGTCACTGATCAAGCTGAAAAAGCCTTGTTGGCATTAAATCAGGGGCTTGATGATGCTGAGTTATACTGTCAGAGATTCCGTAGGTGGGCAGTCCTGACCAAATGGAATGACGACGCTTTGGCAGCCCTTTTTCGGAAGGGTCTGTCAGATAATGTAAAGGATGTTATGGTGGGATTCCCTGTCCCCTCTGGTCTCAATGCTTCTATGTCATTAGCGATTCAAATTGACAGACGTTTGCGTGAGCGGAGAAGTATGCGTGGAATAGTGTTGCCTTGTGAACCTGCTTCTGAACCTATGCAGTGTGATGGAGTGGTGTCTGGGGCACAGCGTCATGAGTTTCGAAAGCGCAATGGGTTATGTTTCTACTGTGGTGATGCTTCTCATGCTATCTCAGTCTGCCCTAAGCGGGGAAGACGTTTTGCACGCTCAGTTGTCTTGGGTAGTGTTCAGACTAAGTTTTTATTAACTGTTACTCTGATATGCTCTCTGTCCTCATTTTCTGCTCAGGCTTTCGTTGATTCGGGAGCAGCTATTAACCTGATGGATTTTGATTTCGCTAAACGTTGTGGGTTTCCCTTGATACCCCTACAGAAGTCTATTCCCCTACTGGGGATCGATTCTACCCCTTTGGCTGAGAATAAACCTCAGTTCTCTACTCAGGTGATAATGAGGGTTGAACCTGATCATCAGGAGAGCTGCAAATTTTTGGTTCTGTATAATCTGCATGACATTATCGTGCTGGGTTTCCCTTGGTTACAGTCTCATAATCCTGTTTTGGATTGGAAATCTGTGTCTGTAACCAGTTGGGGCTGCCAATGTGTTAATACCAACACTCCTGTTTTTTCTGCCTCCCCCCAGGCTCAGGATGTTCCTGACTTTTTGATTGATTTTTCTGATGTGTTTAGCGAAAGTAAATCTGCATCCTTGCCTCCCCATAGGAGCTATGACTGCGCTATTGAATTAGTGCCTGTTAGTAAATTCCCTAAAGGTCGCCTTTTTAACTTGTCTGTACCTGAACATGACGCTATGCGGTCTTATATCAAGGAGTCTTTGGAGAAAGGTCATATCAGACCATCCTCTTCACCCTTAGGTGCCGGTTTTTTCTTTGTGGCCAAAAAGGATGGTTCATTAAGGCCGTGTATTGATTATCGTCTTTTGAACAATATTACTGTGAAATATCAATACCCGTTACCCTTGATTTCTGACCTGTTTTCCAGGATGAAAAACGCTACTTGGTTTACCAAGCTTGACCTCAGGGGGGCATATAACCTTATTCGCATTAAGCACGGGGATGAATGGAAGACGGCATTTAACACCCTGAGGGGCATTTTGAGTACCTTGTGATGCCCTTTGGGCTCACTAATGCTCCTTCTGTCTTCCAGTCCTTCATGAATGACATTTTCAGGGATTTTGTGGATACATTTCTGATTGTTTATTTGGATGATATCTTGATTTTTTCCAATGACTGGGACTCTCATGTGAAACATGTTCGAACTGTATTCCAGATTTTGAGAGAGAATGCTCTGTATGTGAAGGGATCAAAGTGTCTTTTTGGTGTACAGAAGATCTCATTTTTGGGATTTATTTTGTCCCCATCTGTTATTGAAATGGACCCGGTCAAGGTTCAGGCCATCTGTGATTGGGTCCAACCTACTTCATTAAAGGCTCTTCAAAGATTTTTGGGTTTTGCCAATTTTTATCGTAAATTTATTGGTAATTTCTCGGTTATTGTTAAACCATTAACTGATTTGACCAAAAAGGGTTCTGATGTGGTGAATTGGCCTCCTGAGGCAGTCTCTGCATTTCAGGAACTTAAGCAGAGATTCACTTCTGCTCCTGTTCTACGGCAGCCTGATGTTTCTCTGCCATTTCAGGTGGAGGTTGATGCCTCTGAAATTGGGGCAGGTGCCGTTTTGTCCCAAAGAGATCCAGAGACCTCTAAAAGCAACCCTTGTGCCTTTTTCTCTCGAAAATTTTCTCCTACTGAACGTAATTATGACGTGGGTAATCGGGAGTTATTGGCCATGAAGTGGGCTTTTGAAGAGTGGAGACATTGGCTGGAGGGAGCCAAACATCAGGTGGTGGTCCTTACTGACCATAAGAATCTGGTTTATATGGAATCTGCCAAGCGACTTAATCCTAGACAGGCCAGGTGGGCCTTGTTTTTCACACGTTTTAATTTTGTGGTTTCCTTTCTTCTTGGCACTAAGAATTTTAAGGCGGATGCCCTCTCGAGGAGTTTCCTTGCGGACTCTCCTGAGGTATCTGATCCTTCTGTTATTTTAAAAGAAGGTGTAGTTCTTTCCGCCATCTCGCCCAATTTGAGACTGGCTCTGGAGGGGTGTCAGGAGGATAGGCCCGAGCGCTGCCCTGTTGGGAAATTGTTTGTCCCGGACCAGTGGAAAAAGAGTGTGATGTCTGAGATTCATTTTTCCGCGTTGGCCGGTCATCCCGGAATTTTTGGTACCAGAGACTTGGTTAGTCGGTCCTTTTGGTGGCCTACCTTGTCTCGTGATGTCAGGGAATTTGTGCAGTCCTGCGGGACTTGCTCTCGCTCCAAGCCTTGCTCCCGCTCTAGTGGTTTGTTGATGCCATTGCCTGTGCCCAAGAGACCATGGACCCATATCTCTATGGATTTCATTTCCGACCTCCCTGTTTCTCAGAGAATGACCGTCATCTGGGTGATTTGTGATAGGTTTTCCAAGATGATACATCTTGTGCCATTACCTAAGTTGCCTTCCTCCTCTGAATTAGTACCTTTGTTCCTTCAGCACGTGGTTCGTTTACACGGCATTCCTGAGAACATTGTGTCTGAC
This sequence comes from Oophaga sylvatica, assembly GCA_033576555.1. Taxonomy (NCBI): domain Eukaryota; kingdom Metazoa; phylum Chordata; class Amphibia; order Anura; family Dendrobatidae; genus Oophaga; species Oophaga sylvatica. Next base: position 52,203,585 of record JARQOD010000005.1, read on the forward strand.
AGAGGAGTCCAGTTTGTTTCCAGATTTTGGAGGACCTTTTGTTCCAAACTTGGTGTTCAATTGTCTTTCTCATCGGCGTTTCATCCTCAGACCAATGGTCAAACTGAGAGAACAAATCAGACATTGGAGACTTATCTAAGATGCTTTGTGTCTGCTGATCAGGATGACTGGGTCTCTTTTTTGCCTTTGACTGAGTTTGCTCTTAATAATAGGGCTAGCTCTGCCACTTTGATGTCTCCATTTTTCTGTAATTCTGGGTTTCACCCTCGATTTTCTTCAGGACAGACGGAGGCTTCTGTCTGTCCAGGTGTTGACTCTGTTGTAGAGCGTATGCAACAGATTTGGGACCAGGTAGTGCAGAGGTTGTCCCTCTCTCAGGAGAGGGCCCAGCGGTTTGCTAACCGGCATAGGACTGATGGTCCTCGGTTTAAAGTGGGGGACTTGGTCTGGTTGTCCTCAAAAAATATTCCTATGAGAGTGGCATCTCCTAAATTTAAGCCTAGGTTCATTGGACCTTATAAGATCATGGAGATTCTTAATCCTGTTTCTTTTCGTTTGCTTCTTCCAGGGACATTTAAGATCCATAATGTGTTCCACAAGTCCTTGTTGAAGAGGTTTGTTGAGCCAGTGGTTCCTACTGCTTTGCCTCCTGACCCTGTTCTGGTTGAGGGCAATATGGAGTTTGAGGTTGAGAAAATTTTGAATTCTCGTTTTTCTAGACGGAAACTCCAGTATTTGGTTAAGTGGAGAGGTTATGGTCAGTAAGACAATTCTTGGGTGTTTGCTTCTGACATCCATGCTAGGAGACTCATCCGTGCGTATCATAGAACTCATCCTGACCGACCTGGTTGCTCAAGTGAGGGTTCGGTGACCCCTCCTCAAGGGGGGGGTACTGTTGTGAATGGACTTGAGATGAGTTCTGAGCAGAGGCTCCCTCTGGTGGTTACAAGCGGTACTGGACTGTCCAGTGAAGATTGTGAGGATTGGGAATCAGGTGTTACTGACTGGTCTTATATAAGGGAGTCACCTTCCCATCAGGGTTGCCGGTGATCAATTGTTCTGGTCTCAATCCTTGATTCCTGTTTCCTTTGTAGCCTGCTGTGTCGTGTCTGCATCTCCTGCTAACAGATAAGACATTGTCTTCTTTTTGCTTTTGTGCTTGATTTTTGCATTTTGTCCTGCACTTCTGTGGGGGCCTTCAGGGTCCCCTTTGGGGGCTTTTGCCCTCTCAGTTTTGTTCAGCCACTGATGTTTGTACATTTGCTTTTTCCAGTTTTTTCAGTGGCTGCTGTTTTGATTTTGTTACACCAGAGAACTAATTTAGGTGGTAGAGGTCGTGTGATCTCAGGTGTTTTTGAAATTAGTAAAGTTGGTGCTTTTCAGGGTTTTTGGGGATTGCAGTAAGTGCCCTTCCTATCCTTTTCTATTTAGATAGTTTGGGCCCCAACGTTTGCTCATACTATTTTCTGTCTGTGTCAGTATTTCTTCTTGTCTAACCGCCATTACGTTTGGGGGCTTTCTATGTTCTTTGGGGATCTGCTCCGGGGCAGATAGCTTTCATCTTTCTATCTTTAGGTATAGTTAGTTTCTCAGGCTGTGACGAGGCGTCTAGGACCAACGTAGGAACGCTCCACGGCTGCCTCTAGTTGTGGTGGTTAGTCAGGGTACTGCAATCTCATAGATTCCAACTGCTCTGGTGTATTGCCTTTTTTACCTGCACTCCTCAGCTACCAAATCATAACAGGCACCGTTCACACAGAAGATACAGAGCATCTGGCTTACAGCCTATTAATGATGCCTATACTCTTAGATCAGGTGGGCTGCCCAGTGCTAATCAAAATGCATCCTGTGTGAACAGAGGCCACAGTTTACAGAGCCATGTGGGCCCAACCGCACCCTGAAAAATACATAAAGTGCAAAAAACACATAACAATATATGTGAGGTATTAGTTGATATAGCGTAGGACTCGCAATCGTGGGGACCCTTGACGTGGGTTGCGAGCTTTCATATTTTGGCCATAATATCATAGAAATACATGACGCTGTCATGCTACGATTTGGAGACCTACGGCCAGTCAGTGCATTTCAGTCTGTGATCGGACTCAAATCCATGGACATCCTAAGGATAACCAAATAAAATTTTGTTTCACTGTGGTAGACTATGTCCCCTTTTACTGAGATTCTTAAACTTTGAAGAATAGTGCCAGGGTCTGCAGGAAAAGGCAAAAGGCACAAAAATGTTGTGTAAATACTACTTGCTGCAAGATTTTAGAATTTTTTAACATCTCATAAAAAATCTTGCTAGCGATCATAAGACTAGGCTGGCAATCCTTATCAGGGTTTACGATTAGTAGGAAGAATGCTTCCACCCTTCCCTTGTATTAACCCAGTGGCAGACATAGACAGAAGAGGACAGTATATAGGCCCATTGTAGTCCAATAGCTCATCATAATGCACAGTTCCACCTGCTTTGTTTTTTTAAAAAATGTGCAACCAAATCTGCGAAGAAACCTGCAAGTAACACATGTGGATTTTTCCATAGTGGAAATTTTCAGAAAAGTGTGAACATAGCCTTATAGGCCATGAAATTCTCCTCTGGGAAATTAAATATTCAAATTGCATGCCAGCTCTCGACAATATGCAAATTGCCTCTTTAAAGAGGAAGCGGAGTTGAACTGTAGTGCATCCTATTGGAAGTAGCAATCCTAAAACTGGAATATCACTGTCAGGCATGTCACTCTCCACAAGGAGAGACTTCACCCTCAGATCCACATCAGAGGCCCTCTCATACTGTCAGACATCTTGCTTTGCACTGATGAGGAGCAAACAACCCAAAAGGGTTGATGTTGACTTTCAGGGTATGTGCACACGTTCAGGAATCTTTGCAGAAATTTCCTGAGAAAAACTGGACTTTTTAACAGGAAATCCGCATGCGTTTTTGCGAGTTTTTACCGTGTTTTTTTGCGAGTTTTTACCGCAATTTTTTCCTGAACATTCTAGGTCAATAATATAGTGGGAAATACACAAATTTACCACGAAAATAATAAACATGGTGCGTTTTTTAACGCGATGTGTTTTTTGCGCGGAAAAAACGCACCATGTGCACAAAAATTGCAGAGTGCACTCTGAATAATAGCATGCTTACTGTATGCATTTTTTAAGCGTTTTTGCCGTGGAAAATACGCGAAAAAAATGCAAAAAATCATGAATGTGTGCACATAGCCTTAGGATCGCTTCTTCGAATTTATGACTTTAGAGTTCAAGTTCTTTTCATCTCTGAAGGGGCGATTTCCATAATGTTGAGATCTGTCATGCAATGCTGCACATTATAGGGTCTGTTCACACATAGTGCTTTGCTGTTTTTTTTCTGAGCATTTTTTGCAAATTTGCCATGTTACAAAAGTGCGTTTTATTTTGAGGATTTTTTAAACAGCAGCATGTAACTTATTTAACTGTTTTTGCAAAGTAACACAATACAAAATAATAGCTTCAATTTCAAGCTGCAAAAGTTTAGTTGTGTCCCTCTCTTTCCAAATGGGCAACAATTCATTCGATTCCTGGAAGAAACTAGTGCACTGTGCAATTTTTTTTCAGATGCAAATTCGGCCACTAAAAAAAAATCTCTCATCCGCACTGCCCCATTGAATAACTTTGCTCTGAGTGCTGTCCGTTTTTTTCATGGACTACACTCTGACCTAAAATATGGTCGTGTGAACGAGCTCTTAGAGGGAATCTATGACCAGGTTTTTGCTACCTTATCTGAAAACAGCATAATGTAGGGACAGAGACCCTAATTCCAACGATGTATCACTTAGTTTATTCGTGGCAGTAGTTGTGACACAATCATAGTTTTTACATGTAGCAGAGCTCAGAAAGCTGTTGCCACCCACATCACAGCTCTTGTGAACATTGTCTATTGACAGTGAGCTGATTATCAGGGGAGGGACCGCTTGGCACAGAAAAGCTAGTCCAGGAGTGATAATCTCTTGGTGATAAAACATTCAGTGTACGGAAACAACAGCACACAGCCTAATAAGTGACATATCTCAGACCCTGTGTCTGTGTCTCAGACCCTATCTCATGCTGTCATCAGATTACATAGCAAAATCCTAAAGATAGATTCCTTTTCAAAAAGGAATTTCCAGGCTGAATATTTAGTCCTATTGGTGAATTTTGGTGTCATTTGTCAATTTATGTGCTGTATTCACCAAAGTATTGCTGTAGTTGCTATTATTATTATTATTAATAAATATTATTATTGTTATTATTATATTAATTATATTATTATAATTATTATTAATATTATTATTATTATATCATTAATAATAATAATAATAATAATAATAATAACATCAATAATATTATTTATTATTATATAAATTATATAATTATTATTATTTTTTCTGTTGTTATTATTAGAAGTATTTATAACAAGACTTTTCACAATTTTTCATTTCTTTATTTCCTTCCCTGTATGTACAGTATGTCTATTGGGATTTTTTTTTCCCTTTTAAGCATCAATACATTTTTAGATTAAAAGCAAATCCAACTAATATTTACCAGAGGCTTGTAGCTCTCATTTAACATTTTTTAATAATCATGATTTTTTTTTTACTTTTATTACGCTGTTAATAAGATCACGTGTGGGAAGAAAATAAAAGATTAATGCCATAATATAGGTGTTGTGCCATTTTCATTTCCAACGCCATCTGGAACATGTGCATTCTCTTATCTGACTAACTACTTTAATTTTGAGCCGTGTGCATTACACTGGATCATGGCTTATTCGCAATCGAAAAATACTAATAAAATCAGATGAAAACACGCTTTATTATTTTATATTATTCATTTGCATGTCTGCATTGCACAAAAAAAACTGTTTGCATTAATTTGTATGCCTATAGATCTTCCATGTTCACATTTGCTAAACATATAAGAAGTTGCAGTGAGCTGTGATTTAACTAAAAACAAATCATGCTGTGCTTCCCTTGCACACTGGGGGCTATTTGCATATTTTTGCATATCATCAAAATTGATTGAAACCGTAAAATATATGTAATAAAACTGTATCTTTCAGGGCTTGCTGCATAATGTAATATATATTTTCAAGCCAAAGCGAGCAGGAAATGGCCAAAATTTATAACAGAGAGAATGAAGTACAGGTTCATAAACTGTCCTGATACATTTATTTGGATGTTTTCTCACTTTCTGGATATTGTTATAGCAGAAATGTTACAAAAAAATGTGGAGAGACTTTAATTTTGCCTTTTTCCTCAGTACGGTGTATTTGTGTGGATGAATATTTGCATGTAAAGTAGAAATATAATATTATATATTATTATATATTATATAAGCAGCGCACGCAGAGCCCTCTCAGCTGGCACGCGGCTTCACCTCATCTTTGTACTGCAGCTTCCTCTCACATATTGAGCGGCGCAGCCGTGCAGCTCAATGTGTGAGATGAAGTGAGAGGATGGAAGCTGCCGGTGCGCGGAGAGGTGAGTGTGGCCGCTGTGCCAGTGAAGCTGCTATGGTGTGTGTGTGTGTTGAGTGTGGCCACTGTGGTGTGTGTGTGGTGAGTGTGGCCGCTGTGGTGTGTGTGGTAAGTGTGTGTGGTGAGTGTGGTCGCTGTGGTGTGTGTGTGTGTGTGTGGTGAGTGTGGCCACTGTGGTGTTTGTGAGTGTCTGTGTGTCAATGATGGGGAGAGGGCCAATGAAGGGAGTGATGGGGAGAGGGCCAGTGATGGGGAGAGGGCCAATGATGGGGAGAAGGCCAATGATGGGGAGAGGGCTAATGATGGGGGTGATGAGGAGAGGGCCAATGATGGCGGTGATGGGGAGAGGGCCAATGATGGCAGTGATGGGGAGAGGGCCAATGATTGGAGTGATGGAGAGACGGCCAATGATTGGGAGAGGGCCAATGAAGGGAGTGATGGGGAGAGGACCAGTCATGGGGAGAGGGCCAATGATGGGAGTGATGGGGAGAGGGCCAGTCATGGGGAGAGGGCCAATGATGGGAGTGATGGGGAGGAGGAAATAATGGAGATGGTGCAATGGGCAATTTCTACATGAAGGGGATCATGATGTTGCATATTTCTGCATGAACGGGATCATGATGGGGCATTTTTCTGCATGAAGGGGATCATGATGGGGCATTTTTCTGCATGAAGGGGATCATGATGGGGCATATTACTACAAGAAGGGGACAAAGATGGGGCATATTTCTGCATGAAGAGGATCATGATGGGGCATATTTCTTCATGTAGGGGATCATGATGGGGCATATTTCTACATGAAGGGGATCATGATGGGGCATATTTCTACTGTAGATGAAGGGGATCATGGTGGGCATATTTCTACATGAAGGGGATCATGATGGTACATATTTCTGCATGATGGGGATTATGATGGGGCATATTTCTACATGAATGGGATCATGATAGGGCATTTCTACATGAAGGGGATCATGATGGGGCATATTTCTGCATGAAGGGGATCATGATGGGGCATATTTCTACATGAAGGGAAACATGATGGGGCATTTCTACATGATGGAGATCATGATGGGGCATAATACTACAAAAAGGGCATCATGATGGGGCATATTACTACAAGAAGGGTATCATGATGGGGCATATTTCTGCATGAAAGGGATCATGATGGGGCATATTTCTGCATGAAGGGGATCATGATGGGGTATATTTCTCCATGAAGGGGATCATGATGGGGCATATTTCTACTTGAAGGGGATCATGATGGGGCATATTTCTACATTATGGGGATCATTATGTGGCATTTCTGCATGAAGGGGATCATGATGGGACATTTCTACATGAAGGGGATCATGATGGGGCATATTTCTGCATGAAGAGGATCATGATGGGGCATTTGGCAATTGTTGGCACTTCATCATAAATAATTGAGTTTTAGGTTGCAGTTTGGGCACTCGGTCTCAGAAAGGTTCGCCATCACTAGAGTCTATAGTCTATACCCTGGAGCTAAAGGAGTTCTATTTTTTAATAAAGCATATCTGTTTTCTGATTTCACAATACAAACATCATACATTTTTTTATAGACCGCTTGGACCTGATGAGGTTGATGTACTTACTCTTGAAAATCCATGTCAGCATGGTTGCATAAGCCTTCTTGACAGTTAAAGGGAATATGTCATCAGGTTTTTACTATGTAATCCGAGGACAGCATGAGACAGGGTTTAAAACACAGAATTCAATGTTGTGTCACATGTCAGGCAGGCTGTGGTTGTTTACTCACACTGAAGGTTTCATCACTAGGAAATTATCATTGCTGTGACTAGCTGGCACATGCTTGACTCCGCCCCCTCCTGTGATAAGCAGCTCACTGTCTATATACAATATACATCCAAAGTCTTGTGTGGGAGGGGGAAGCTTTCTCAGCTCTGCTGCATTGCTAAATCTAAAAACTCTAATTGTTTCCCATCTGCAACACCCAGTAAACTAAGTGATATATCCTTGGATTTAGGGTCTCTTTGCCTACATCATGCTGCTCTCAGATGAGATGGCAAAAACCTGGTGACAAATTCCCTTCAAACCTAATTACCCCATGTGACAGCTTCTCAGTATTCCTTCTCTTTGTAGATGCTGCTGGACTTCCTTACTGGTCAAGAAAAGTTGCAGCTGTGAGGCAGGCTGGACAACTGAAGGCTAGAGTTGAGCGAAACAGGTCGGTCAGATTAAAAAATCACCAACTTTCGCCAATGTCGGGTTTCGCCGAGCGAAACCTGACCATAGAGTAAAGTCGGCCATGCGGTCGTCGACCCGAGGGCCAAAGTCGGTTTTCCCAGAATGCTTGCAGGCGCCTTTTATCAGCCAATGAGCAAGGATGCACACTGTGGGCAACACGATGACATGGGCAGCGGCCACCACCATCTTAGAGAAGGGCATTGCAGTGATTGGCTTGCTTTGTGTGGCATCACAGTGGCTATAAAAGCCCTGACCGCCAACCGCCATTTTACTTCTGCCGATCTTAGCATAGGGAGAGGTTGCTGACGCAGTTTCTCAGTAGGGAGAGAGTTAGGCAGGAAAAAAAAAGTTATTCTCTGCTTGTGCTGATAGCGATTGTGCTGTACAGTTAGTATGCAGTGACAGGGGAGGATTTTGTTGTGTGCAGCAGCGCTGGTTATTAGGCTGCCTGCCAGTGACAGGGGAGGAATTTCTTGTGTGCAGCAGCAGAGCTGATTATTAGGCTGCCTGCTAGCTGTATTGCTGTGTACACTGCTGTGCAGACTGCTTTTTACACAGCACCTACACAGCACCTACACAGCACTTACACAGCACTAATACTTTTATTCTTTTTTTCTGCACAGTTAACGAGCGTTCATTTTTCCCCACACCGTATAGAGCTGTACGCTCCTTACACACTACCGTGTACCGGCTGGTATCATGGACAAATACATGCTGACTATCTGTGTGTGACTCTGGAAATATATAAGGGGATTTCAATTTTCCCCAAAAACCATATACAGCTGGCATCTTCTGATACAGTACAGTTTTTCTGCCTTCTGTATTACGGTCAAATCCATACTGAGAGAGAGTCTGGGTGTGACTCCGGAAATACATACGGAGATTTTAATTTTCCCCAAAACCGTATACAGCTGGTATCTCCTGATACAGTACTGTTTTTCTGCCTTGTGTATTACGGTCAAATCCATACTGAGAGAGCATCTGTGTGTTACTCCGGAAATATATACGGAGATTTACAATTACCCCTACACTGTATACGCCTGGTATCTTCGGATACATTAGCCTTTTTTGCTTTTTATATTCTGGTCTACTCCATACTGAGCATGTGAGCGTCTGTGTGTTACTCCGGAAATATATACGAAGATTTAAAATTACCCCAGCACTGTATATAGCTGTACGCTTCTGATACATTACCCTTGTTCTACATTTTATATTCTGATGTAATCCATACTGAACCTGTGAGAGTCTGTGTCTGACTCTGGAAATATATACGGAGATTTACAATTAACCCAACACTGTATACAGCTGTACGCTGCTAATACATTACCCTTTTTCTACTTTTTATATTCTGGTGTGATCCATACTGAGCCTGTGAGTGTCTGTGTGTTACTCCAGAAATATAAACGGAGATTTACAATTACCCCAACACTGCATACTGCTGTACTCTTCTAATACATTACCCTTTATCTACTTTTTATATTCTGGTGTGATCTATACTGAGCCTGTGAGAGTCTGTGTCTCACTCCGGAAATATATACGGAGATTTACAATTACCCAAATAATGTATACAGCTGTACGCTTCAAATACATTCCCCTTTTTCTACTTTTTATATTCTGGTGTGATCCATACTGAGCCTGTGAGAGTCTGTGTCTGACTCTGGAAATATATATGGAGATTTACAATTACCCCAACACTGTATACAGCTGTACGCTTCTAATACATTACCTTTTTATACTTTTTATATTCTGGTGTGATCCATACTGAGCCTGTGAGAGTCTGTGTCTGACTCTGGAAATATATACGGAGATTTACAATTACCCCTAGACTGTATACAGCTGTACGCTTGTGATACAGTACCCTTTTTGGCAGAAAGTCCTCCTCCACCTCCTCCACCCACCACAGCAAGTGCATCATTGACACCTGGAACATTGGCCCACATGTGTGATTTTGTCTTGCGAATCTGCTTTTTATATATTTTAGTTTAATCCATACTGAGCCTGTGAGCGTCTGTCTTTTACTCCGAAAATATATACGTAGATTTAAAATTACACCAACACTGTATACAGCTGTACGCTTCTGATACATTAACCTTTTTCTACTTTTCATATTCTGGTGTGATCCATACTGAGCCTGTGTGTTACTCCTGAAATATATATGGAGATTTAAAATTACCCCAACACTGTATACAGCTGTACGCTTCTAATACAATACCCTTTTTCAGCTGTTTATATTCTTGTCAAATCCATACTGAGCCTGAGAGCGTCTGTGTCTGACTCCTGAAATTTATACAGAGATTTACAACATTTTCACTATACTATATATACCTAGTATCTGGTGACACAGTACCCTTTTCAGCTTTATATATTCTTGTCTAATCCATACTGAGCCTGAGAGCGTCTGTGTCTGACTCCTGAAATATATACGGAGATTTACAATATTTTCACTATACTATATATACCTGGTATCTGGTGATACAGTACCCTTTTTCAGCTTTTCATTTTTTTGTCTAATCCATACTGAGCCTGAGAACGTCTGTGTCTGACTTTAGAAATATATGCGGAGATTTACAATTATCCCTAGACTGTATACAGCTGTACGCTTCTGATACAGTACTATATATCTGCTGGTATTTTGGGTACATTTTCCCAAAAACGAGGAAGTATGGTGGAAAAAAATGCAAGCACTGAGTCATCAGTGCAGGATCCTAGTCAGTAACAACACTTTCCTTGTGTCCTTCACCCCCACCAAAAGTGAAGGATGCGGCAGGCCACACTTCTGATTACTCTATGGAGCTCTTTTCACATGCCATGCCTGAGTTATCAAGTCAAATCCTGAATTCCCCAGTCCAAGATGAATCTGACATGGAGTGCACTGATGCACAGCCACTGCTAGATGATTCTGCTGGTACATTCACCCACAGCAACACATTGCCCTCGCAGTCTACTGAGCCAGAATCTGACCATGATGAAACTCAGGTGCCCCTTCCCGCATACTCTACCACCTTATACGGTGACACAGAGGAAGGTGCACATGAAATTGAGGAGGAGGTGATGGATGATCCAGTTGTTGACCCGGACTGGCATCCATTGGGAGAAGAGGGTGCTGCTGGCAATAGCTCAGAACAGGAGTAGGATCCGCAGCAGGCATCGACATCGCAGCTGCGGTTATCTGGCAGGCCCGTAAGCAGTCCAAAAATGTGTTAAAACAACAAAAAGAGTTGCAAGACAGCTTGGCCAGACGGTCAAATTAGCACAGCGTGCAAGCCCTGAAAAGTTGTACCATAGTAGTAAGAGTGCAGTGTGGCACTTTTTTGACCAAAATCCTATTGCTGAGGAAAAAGGTTATCTGAAAGAAGTGCGGAAGGACCTTTAGCCGAGGGAAAAATCTCAGAAATTTGAATATCAGTTGCATGCTTAGACATTTAAACTACATGAACTTGCAAGCGTGGACGGACTACAATACCTCAGGTAGCACATGTGCATCTGCTCCAACTGAAGGTAGCCAGAAACGCTACATCGCTTCTCCCCTCCTGTAAGCCCACCGGTTAGCACACCAATAGAAATAAATGTTGAGGTGTCGTCGCAAGGCCAAAGCAGTCAGGGAATCACAATGTTTCTGCAACGAAAGACTGAATCTAGGCCATCACCACCACCACCATCACCACCATCACCATCACCAACCCCCTCTCAGTCCGTCATGTCCACCGCTAGTTCCCCCATATGCAGCTCTCAAGTCCAGCTCACCCTAGCAGACACTCTGAGTAGGACAAGAAAGTAATCATCCTTTCATCCGCATACACTGGCTTTGAACACCTACATTGCCAAACTGATCTCATTAGAGATGATGCCCTTCCGTTTGGTTGAAAACTCAGCGTTCTGAGAGCTCATGGCCTACGCTGTCCCACGCTATGACCTACCCAGTCGGCACTTCTTTTCTAGAAAAGCCATCCCTGCCCTCCACCTGCATGTGAAAGACCGCATTGTCCATGCTCTCAAACAATCAGTGAGTGGAAAGAAACACCTCACAACAGATGCATGGGCCAGTAGGCATGGCCAGGTACGTTATGTGTCCATCACTGTGCACTGGGTTAATGTGGTGGATGCAGGTTCCACAGGGGACAGCGGCGGTGGGACAGTGCTGCCTAGCCCACGGTAAAGGCAACAGTTGCGCCATTCTCCTCAGCAAGTTACTTGCATTTCTTTATACTGAAGCGCTCGTTCTTCCTCACGGAGCACTCTGTCTGGATTTTCAGGATCTATTACTTGTCTCCACCACAATCTGTCTGAAGAAGGTCAGGTGATTGACCGAAACGTCATGTTGTTGGATTGTACACAATAAATATTTTTCATAGCATCTAAATTTGAGTGCCGCATTTATCAATATTTACACCCCAACATATGCCAGTTTTCCACCTCCCTAACTGGGCAGTCCCCCCCAGGGCCGTCGTCAGCACGTGGCACATCTGGGCAAGTGCCGGTTCCCTGAGCAGGTGGGGGGCGCCGACTCGTGGGCGACGGCACTGGCACACGGTCCCTCATAGTACGCAAAAGTATCTCTGACAGTGGGGGGGCTCACTTGCCGTCAGACACACCGGCATACTATGAGAGGCCCTGTGCCAGTGCCGTCGCCCACGGGTGGGCCCCCCCTGCTTGCTCAGGGCCACAGCACTTGCAATACTTACCCCTCCCTGCTCCACCGCTGTGACGTCTTCCGCGTTTCCTGACAGTGACATTCAGATCAGAGAGCGTGATGACATCACGTCTGTACGCCCTCTGCCTAAACAGTCCAAGTGCAGAGAGCAGGAAGATGGTGATGCTGAAGAGTCCAGAGTAGAGCAGTGCCCAGCGAGGAGAGGTATTTCATTTTTTTTAATGTTTGGAGCAATATATGGGGAGCATTATACAATAGAGCATTATAAATGGGGCCCATTATATATGGAGCATTATATTGACTCATCATACAGTGGAGCATCATCCATGGGGCCCATCATATACTGGAGCACTCTAAATAGGGGACATCAGACACTGGAGCAGCATTTACAGGGCCCATTATACACTGGAGCATTATAAATGGGGCCCATTATATATGGAGCATTATATTGGCCCATCATACACTGGAGCATCATCCATGGGGCCCATCATATACTAGAGCATTATAAATGGGGGATATCAGACACTGGAGCAGCATTTACGGGCCCATTATACACTGGGGCATTATAAATGGGGCCCATCATATACTGGAGCATTCTAAATGGGGGACATTAGACACTGGAGCAGCATTTACGGGGCCCATTATACACTGGGACATTATAAATGGGGCCCATCATATACTGGAGCATTATAAATGGGGACATCAGACACTGGAGCAGCTTCTACGGGGCCCATTATACACTGGAGCAATATAAATGGGGCCCATCATATACTGGAGCATTCTAAATGGGGCACATCAGACACTGGAGCAGCATTTACGGGGCCCATTATACACTGGAGCATTATAAATGGGGCCCATTATATATGGAGCATTGTATTGGCCCATCATACACTGGAGCATCATTCATGGGGCCCATCATAAACAGGAGCATTCTAAATGGGGGACATCAGACACTGGAGCAGCATCTATGGGGCCCATTATATATGGAGCACTGGATTGGCCCATCATATCCTGGAGCATTATAAATGGGGCCCATCATATACTGGAGCATTCTAAATGGGGGACATCAGACACAAGAGCAGCACCTACGGGGCCCATCATATACTGGAGCATTCTAAATGGGGAACATCAGACACTGGAGCAGCATTTACAGGGCCCATTATACACTGAAGCATTATAAATGGTGCCCATTATATATGGAGCATTAAATTGGCCCATCATATATTGGAGCATTATCCATGGGGCTCTGTTATGAATGTGCTAGAGATGGTTTCTGAGCAGAGGCTCCCTCTGGTGGTTACAGACAGTACTGAACCTTTCAGCGAGGATTGGCAATCTGGGTTCACTGACTGGTCTGATATAAGGGAGGTTCCCTCCCATGATGGTTGCCGGTGATCAATTGTTCTTGTCTCAATTGTGGTTCCTGGTTCATTTGGAACTTTGCTGGAGTCTTGCCTGCATCTCCTGCTTTCAGATAAGATATTTTTTGCTTTTCTTTTTGTGCTTGCTTTTTGCATTGTTTTCTGCACTTTTGTGGAGGTAAGCCAGGTCCCCTCCTGGGGCCTGAGCTCCTCACAGTTTATCTGCAGCCACTGTTATTTGCTCATTTGCTTTTTCCTGTTTTTTCAGCAGCTGCGGCTTGGTTTTTGTTCACACTGAGATCTGATATAGTGGGTGGCGAGATCGTGTGATCTCAGTATTTTTGTAATCAGAATTGTTGGATTTTTGTAGGGTTTTCTGGGTTGCAGAAAGTAATCTCTCCTGTCCTATCCTATTTAGTCAGCTTGTGGCCCCAGCGTTTGCTCAGTCTATTTTCTGCCTATGTTTGTATTTTCATCTTGTCTAACCGCCATTATATGTTTGGGGGCTTCCTATTTTCTTTGGGGATCTGCTCCGTGGCAGATAGCTTTCATCTTTCTGCCTTTAGGTGTAGTTATCTCTCAGGCTGTGAGAGGCGTCTAGGATCAAAGTAATAACGCTCCACGGCTACCTCTAGTTGTGTCGTTAGTTTAGGAATCTGCAACCCATCAGTTACCAACATCTCAGGTGTTCGGCTGCCCTGCTGTTGCTCCTGTCCTCCTCAGCTACCGAAACATAATAGTATCACCGGCCATAACTGAAAATTATATGGTACTCACAGAAGGGAAAAATAGTGTGGAAAGAAAAAAGTTGTCAGAGTTGTCAGAGATTTTTTTTTTTTCTGTCTGTTGCATTTTTTCCCTCTTTTTCTCTGGGTGCTGAGGAGGATTTTTTTTTCTCTCAATGGAGTTTGCACAGTTGTCTGGCCGTGTGGATCAGCTTGCCACTGAGGTTCGGAGTATTGCTACCTATCTTGCTGGGTTGCCGGTTGTGGAACCTAGGATTCCCATGCCAGATTTGTTTTTGGGGATCGGGCTAAATTTCTGAATTTCAAAAATAACTGTAAGTTGTTTTTTGCCTTAAAGCCTAAGTCCTCAGGTAACGCAGCACAGCAGGTTCAAATTGTCATCTCTCTCCTGCGTGGCGATCCTCAGGATTGGGCTTTTTCCCTGACACCTGGGGATCCTGTTTTGAATGATATTGATGCATTTTTTCTGGCTCTGGGGTTATTGTACGATGAACCTAATGTCACTGATCAAGCTGAAAAAACCTTGTTGGCATTAAATCAGGGGCTTGAAGACGCTGAGTTGTACTGTCAGAAATTCTGAAAGTGGGCAGTCCTGACCAAATGGAATGATGATGCTTTGGCGGCCCTTTTTCGGAAGGGGCTGTCAGAGAATGTAAAGGATGTTATGGTGGGATTCCCTGCTCCCTCTGGTCTCAATGATTCTATGTCATTGGCTATTCAAATTGACAGACGTTTGTGTGAGCGCAGAGGTATGCGTGAGATAGTGTTGCCTTGTGAGCCAGCTCCTGGGCCCATGCAGTGTGATAGAGTGACTTCTGGGCTCAGCGTCATGAGTTTCGAAAGCGCAATGGGTTATGTTTCTACTGTGGTGATGCCTCTTATGCTATTTCAGTCTGCCCTAAGCGGGGAAGACGTTTTGCATGCTCAGTTGTCTTGGGTAGTTTTCAGACTAAATTTCTGTTGACTGTTATCCTGATTTGCTCCCTGTCCACATTTTCTGCTCAGGCTTTTGTTGATTCAGGAGCAGCTATTAACCTGATGGATTTTGACTTTGCCAAACGTTGTGGGTTTCCCATGATACCCCTGCGGAAGTCTATTCCCCTACTGGGCATTGATTCTACCCCTTTGGCGGAGAATAAACCCCAGTTTTCTACTGAGGTGATAATGAGGGTTCAACCAGATCATCAGGAGAGTTGCAAATTTCTGGTGCTGTATAATCTGCATGACATTATTGAAACTAGGTTTCCCTTGGTTACAGTCTCATAATCCTGTTTTGGATTTGAAATCTGTGTCTGTGACCAGTTGGGGCTGCCAATGTGTTAATTCCGACACTCCTGTTTTTTCTGCCTCTCCCAAGTCTCAGGATGTTCCTGACTTTTCGACTGATTTTTCGGATGTATTTAGTGAAAGTAAATCTGCATCTTTGCCCCCTCACAGGAGCTACGATTGCGCTATTGAATTAGTGCCTGGTAGTAAATTTCCTAAAGGTCGCCTTTTTAACTTGTCTGTACCTGAACACGATGCTATGCGATCTTATATCAAGGAGTCATTGGAGAAGGGTCATATCAGACCATCCTCTTCAACCTTGGGTGCCAATTTTTTCTTTGTGGCCAAAAAGGATGGTTCATTGAGGCTGTGTATTGATTATCGTCTCTTGAACAAGATCACTGTAAAGTATCAATATCCGTTACCCTTGATTTCTGACCTGTTTTCCAGGGTGAAAAGTGCTAGTTGGTTTACCAAGCTTGACCTCAGGGGCATATAACATTATTCGCATTAAGCATGGGGATGAATAGAAGACGGCGTTTAATACCCCAGAGGGGCATTTTGAGTACCTAGTGATGCCCTTTGGGCTCACTAATGCTCCTTCCGTCTTCCAATCCTTCATGAATGATATTTTCAGGATTTTGTGGATAAATTTCTGATTGTTTATTTGGATGATATCTTGATTTTTTCCAATGACTGGGACTCTCATGTGAAACATGTTCGGACTGTGTTCCAGATTTTGAGAGAGAATGCACTGTATGTGAAGGGATCAAAGTGTCTTGTTGGAGTACAGAAGGTCTCATTTCTGGGATTCATTTTGTCTCCGTCTGTTATTGAAATGGACCCGGTCAAGGTTCAAGCCATCTGTGATTGGATCCAACCTACTTCATTAAAGGCTCTTCAGAGATTTTTGGGTTTTGCCAATTTTTATCATAAATTTATTGGTAATTTCTCCGGTATTGTTAAACCATTGACTGATTTGACCAAAAAGGGTTCTGATGTGGTGAATTGGCCTCCTGAGGCAATCTCTGCGTTTCAGGAACTTAAGCAGAGATTCACTTCTGCTCCTGTTCTACGGCAGCCTGATGTTTCTCTACCATTTCAGGTGGAGGTTGATGCCTCTGAAATTGGGGCAGGTGCCGTTTTGTCCCAAAGAGATCCAGAGACCTCTAAGAGTAACCCTTGTGCCTTTTTCTCTCGAAAATTTTCTCCAACTGAACGTAATTATGACGTGGGTAATCGGGAGTTATTGGCCATGAAGTGGGCCTTTGAAGAGTGGAGACATTGGCTGGAAGGAGTCAAACATCAGGTGGTGGTCCTCACGGACCATAAGAGTCTGGTTTATCTGGAATCAGCCAAGCGACTTAATCCTAGACAGGCCAGGTGGGCCTTGTTTTTCACACGTTTTAATTTTGTGGTTTCTTTTCTTCCTGGCACTAAGAATGTTAAGGCGGATGCCCTCTCGAGGAGTTTCTTTGCGAACTCTCCTGAGTTATCGGATCCTACTGTTATTTTGAAAGAGGGTGTAGTTCTTTCCGCCATCTCGCCCAATTTGAGACTGGCCTTGGAAGGGTGTCAGGAGGATAAACCTGAGCGCTGCCCTATTGGGAAATTGTTTGTCCCAGACCAGTGGAAGAAGAGTGTGATGTCTGAGATTCATTGTTCCGCGTTGGCTGGTCAACCCGGGATTTTTGGTACCAGAGACTTGGTGAGTCGGTCATTTTGGTGGCCTACTTTGTCTCGTGACGTGAGGGAATTTGTGCAGTCCTGTGGGACTTGCTCTTGCTCCAAGCCTTGCTCTCGCTCTAGTGGTTTGTTAATGCCATGACCTGTGCCCAAGAGGCCATGGACCCATATCTGTCTGTCCGGGTGTTGACTCTGTTGTGGAGCGAATGCAGCAGATTTGGGACCAGGTAGTGGAGAGGTTGTTCTCTCTGAGGAGAAGGCCCAACGGTTTGCCAACCGGCATAGGACTGATGGTCCTCAATTTAAAGTGGGGGACTTGGTTTGGTTGTCCTCAAGAAATATCCCTATGAGGGTTGCATCTCCAAAGTTTAAGCCTAGGTTCATTGGACCTTATAAGATCATGGAGATTCTTAATCCTGTTTTCTTCCGTTTGCTTCTTCCAGGGACATTTAAGAACCATAACATGTTCCACAAGTCCTTATTGAAGAGGTTTGTCGAGCCAGTGGTTCCTATGGCTGCGCCTCCTGACCCTCTTTTGGTTGAGGGCAATCTGGAGTATGTGGTTGAGAAAATATTGGATTCTCGTTTTTCTAGACAGAAACTCCAGTATTTGGTTAAGTGGAGAGGTTATGGTCAGGAGGACAATTCTTGGGTGTTTGCTTCGGACATCCATGCTAGGAGACTGATCCGTGCCTATCACCAAGCTCATCCTGATCGGCCTGGTTGCACAAGTGAGGGTTCGGTGACCCCTCCTCAAGGGGAGGGTACTGTTATGAATGAGCTAGAGATGGTTTCTGAGCAGAGGCTCCCTCTGGTGGTTACAGACAGTACTGAACCTTTCAGCGAGGATTGGCAATCTGGGTTCACTGACTGGTCTGATATAAGGGAGGTTCCCTCCCATGATGGTTGCCGGTGATCAATTGTTCTTGTCTCAATTGTGGTTCCTGGTTCATTTGGAAGTTTGCTGGAGTCTTGCCTGCATCTCCTGCTTTCAGATAAGATATTTTTTGCTTTTCTTTTTGTGCTTGCTTTTTGCATTGTTTTCTGCACTTTTGTGGAGGTAAGCCAGGTACCCTCCTGGGGCCTGAGCTCCTCACAGTTTATCTGCAGCCACTGTTATTTGCTCATTTGCTTTTTCCTGTTTTTTCAGCAGCTGCGGCTTGGTTTTTGTTCACACTGAGATCTGTAGTGGGTGGCGAGATCGTGTGATCTCAGTATTTTTGTAATCAGAATTGTTGGATTTTTGTAGGGTTTTCTGGGTTGCAGAAAGTAATCTCTCCTGTCCTATCCTATTTAATCAGCTTGTGGCCCCAGCGTTTGCTCAGTCTATTTTCTGCCTATGTTTGTATTTTCATCTTGTCTAACCGCCATTATATGTTTGGGGGCTTCCTATTTTCTTTGGGGATCTGCTCCGTGGCAGATAGCTTTCATCTTTCTGCCTTTAGGTGTAGTTATCTCTCAGGCTGTGACGAGGCGTCTAGGATCAACGTAGGAACGCTCCACGGCTACCTCTAGTTGTGTCATTAGTTTAGGAATCTGCAACCCATCAGTTACCAACATCTCAGGTGTTCGGCTGCCCTGCTGTTGTTCCTGTCCTCCTCAGCTACCGAAACATAACAGGGCCCATCATATACTGGAGCATTCTAAATGGGGGACATCAGACACTGGAGCAGCATTTACGGGACCCATTATACACTGGAGCATCATCCATTGGGCCCATCATATACTGGAGCACTCTAAATGGGGGACATCAGACACTGGAGCAGCATTTACGGGACCCATTATACACTAGAGCATTATAAATGGGGCCCATTATATATGGAGCATTATATTGGCCCATCATACAGTGGAGCATTATTCATGGGGCCCATCATATACTGGAGCATTTTAAATGGGGGACATCAGACACTGGAGCAGCATCTACGGGGCCCATTATATATGGAGCATTATATTGGCCCATCATACACTGAAGCATCATTCATGGGGCCCATCATATACTGGAGCATTCTAAATGGGGGACATCAGGCACTGGAGCAGCATTTACGGGTCCATTATACACTAGAGCATTATAAATGGGGCCCATTATATATGGAGCATTATATTGGCCGATCATACACTGGAGCAGCATTTATGGGGCCCATTATACACTGGAGCATCATCCATGGGGCCCATAATATACTAGAGCATCATATGGGGTTAATTATTTATGGGGCATCATATAGGGTATGGAGCATCATATGGAGCACATATGGGGCCTATTTTGTATGGAGCATTATATGGAGCCCATTCTGTATGGAGCAATATATGGGGCCCATCATATACTGTATGGAGCTTTATATGCGACTCATTATACTGTATGGAGCAATATGTGGGGCTCATTCTGCTCTATGGGGACCGTCCTATACTGTATGTAACATTATATGGGACCAATTATTCTGTTTGGATTAATATATGGGGCTCATTATTCTGTGTGGCGCACTATGTGGTGGCCATCATACTGTATGGAGGAATATACTGTCCGGTTTTTGAGCTATTGTAGAATTTAAAATAGATATCAGTCAGGTAATGTAAGAAGTGAAGTATTTGGCATTGTACTATACCTATATTTCTGTGCCGTATCGGAGCATCATGAATTGTGGTATGTGTTAAAGGGGCCCACTGAGACTCTTTGGCCCGGGGCACACGAAAACCTGGAGCCAGCCCTACCCCCCCACAACTTTAGCCAAATAACCCCCAGTTTTCAATGCGTTACTATTATTATAAAGTAAATAAAAGTTGACAAGCTTAAGTAATAAGAATTGATGTCGTTGGCATTGAAATGGGCACTGTAGGTGTGTTTACTGTCCTCCACTCCCTGCCGACTTTGCTTCCCCATTGACTTGCATTGGGTTTCGTGTTTCAGTCGGACCTCCGACTTTTCCCGATAGTCGGCTGATTTCGTTCGACTCGACTTTTGAGAAAGTCGGGTTTCATGAAACCCGACTCGACCCCAAAAAAGGCAAAGTTGCTCATCTCTACTGAACACTGAATCTACAGATTGAACAGATGAGCTCTCATTCTTTATATGGACTCACAAAATCCACATTATAGTCAAATATCATCCATTCTGACATGAATTACCAGAGTAAGCTCCTCAGTCTCATCAAGTGTAAGAGACCTATTTATAATGTATGCAGTTTGTATTGTGAAATTTGGTGACATAAACCTGGCGGCCCTACTGTATTTTTGCACTTCTGTATACTCTTGGTTTCATACAGAGACATGTTGATGTGTAAAATCTCAACAGAAATTGGATGTGGTTTGTAATATGTAAGAGCGGATCGAAGAATTGACTTTAAGTCGAAATTCTTGAAATTCATGGTTCAATGCATATTCAAACACTTTGGAAATTGATTTGCAAGAATCACAAGTTTTTTTAAAAAATACACATACCTGGTTTGTAGCCACATCTTATAAAATATACAGGTGTATATAGTATTGGGGAAAATTGTAAATCTCCGTATATATTTCAGGAGACACACACAGACGCACTCAGGCTCAGTATGGATTAGACCAGAATATAAAAAACAGAAAAAGGGTACTGTATCTAAAGCGTACAGCTGCATACAGTGTTGGGGAAATTTTAAATCTCCGTTTATATTTCCGGAGTCACACACAGATAGTCAGCATGTATTTGTCCGTGATACCAGACGGTACACGGTATTGTGTCTTGAGCGTACACCTCTATACTGTGTGGGAAAAAATGAACGCTCGGTAACTGTGCAGAAAAAAAGAATAAAAGTATTAGTGCTGTGTAAAAAGCAGTCTGCACAGCAGTGTACACACAGCAATACAGCTATCAGGCAGCCTAATAACCAGCGCTGCTGCACACAAGAAAATCCTCCCCTGTCACTGCACACTAACTGTGCAGCACAATTGCTATCAGCACAAGCACAGAAGAACTTCTCTTTCCAGCCCTATCTCTCTCCCTACTGATAAAAGCATCAGCAACCTCTCCCTACTGTTAATATCGGCAGAAGTAAAATGGCGGTCGGCTGTCAGGACTTTTATAGACACTGTGACGCCCCCCAAAGCAAGCCAATCACTGCAATGCCCTTCTCTAAGATGGCGGTGGACGCTGCACATGTCATCTTTTTGCCCACAGTGTACGTCCTTGCTCATTGGCTGAAAAATGGCGCCTGCAAGCATTATGGGAAAACCGACTTGGGCGCTCGGGTCAACGACCGCATGGCCGACTGCACACTATGGTCGGGTTTCGGTCAACCAAATCCGACTTTGGCGAAAGTCGCCGACTTTTGAATCTGACCGACCTGTTTCGCTCAACTCCAGTCATCCCACTTCTCTGTTTTCTGAAATGCTCTCTGCTCACAATCAAAGAGGATGCATTGCAGGCGGAGCACGATGAGATGGAGCAAGGAACCATACAGGATGATCACACACAGCCCAGCCTCATCTCATCCCAACATGGATTGGATGACAATGAGGAAGAGTAGGAGGAGGAAGAACAGGAACTAGCTTCATGCGCTATAGACAGTACTACCTGCACATCTGTCACACCGTCTGTTCAGCATGGATGGCCTGAGGACATGGATGTGGAGGAGAGCATAGTCAGTCTTCCTCTTAGTGAGCACACGGAAGTCTTGCCTGTTAGCAGTCTGGCATGAATGGCTGAGTTCATGTTACGCTGCCTTTCCCGTGATCCTCGCGTTCTCAAAATTTTGGTTGACAGTCATTACTGGTTGTTGACAATTTTAGACCCATGCTACAAGGAGAACTTTTTATCTCTTATTACTGAGGAGGACAGGTCTACTAAAATGGGACAGTACCAGAAGGTCCTTGTTGTGGAAAATTCACATCTGAAAACGCTGGCGGCAGAGGTCTCAGTTCATTGGATAACCAAGAAGGAAAAAGGCGAGAGAGACACAACTCCAATCCAGAAAAGGCAGGGGAACACTGTCAAAGGTCTGGGAGAGTTTTCTCAGACCCTCCCATCGCAAAGGCCCTGAGGCACGTGGTCCTCTCACAAGGAGTGCGAAGTTTGGGAAGATGCTGAGGGAGTACCTTGCTGACCGTACCAATGTCCTTCATGATTCATCTGTGCCGTATAATTACTGGGCATCCAAGCTGAACATGTGACATGAACTAGCTCTCTACATCTTGAATGTCCTGGCTTGCCCTGTCACTAGCGTTTTGTCAGAGCGGGTTTTTAGTGCCACTGGTGGAAATATAACTAATAAGCACATCCGCATGTCAACTAAAAATGCTGACAGTCTGACTCTTATAAAAATGAACAAGTGCTGGATTGGGCCAGACTTCTCAACACCACCGAATGATAGCAGTGCAGCATAAACTCAAAACCAGCGACTTTTTTTGGGAGTTCTATTCCCATGCACATCTTCATACCCACACATGGGTATATGCTTCCTGATTTTGGCTATTTGATGTTGTCCTCCTCCTTCTCCTCATCCTCCACCACCATATCACCAGGGTGACTGTGGACCGTGATGCAACACCCACATAATTTTTTTAATATAGAGTATGTTCATGAATATCCTCCCGGGGTAAATGTTTGTCAGACCATACATTTAGTGCATGGGCATTGCAGGTATAGGAGACCCACTCCTTTCTAATGGGAACAATTTTTTATGAGGCGCTCCTCTACGTCTCTTCCAAGGGACATTGGAGTGTCTCCAAATTTTTAGCAGCCCTTGCATTCACTGCATTGGCAAACACTATGGGAGACCCACTTACTAATAATGGGAACATTGTTTTTTTAAGGAGGCCCTCCTGTACATCTCTTCAAAGGGGTATTGGGGTGCGTCCAAATTTTGGGTAGCCTTGCAACTCACTTCATATGAAATAACAGTACAGAAGACCACTGTTTAATAAAGGGAACAAAGCATAGCCGGGTGATGGCTCTCTAAGAATAGTGAGGGCCGACTGTTGGCCCTTTAAGAATAGTAAAGGCCGCCTGATGGCCCTATAAAAATAGGCTTTGTGACTTTCAGAGTCCCTCCTTCATAAATGAAACAGGATGTGTGTGATGATGTGTCACACACCACATGGACCGCTAAGGTTGTAAAATGTTAAAATTACATTTCCCAGTGAATGCATTTGTCTTGGTTGAAAGCAATGCAAAAGTTAAAAAACGCATCAAAAATGCTACGTGTGAACATAGCCCAAGGTGTGGAGGAGCATTTTTGTTTAAGGTTATTTATTTTGCCTTATATACAAGTCATTACCCTGGAAAGGATGTTCCTTAACTTATTTCCCAGGAAAATCAATTTTGGTTTCGTTTTTGTATGTTTTATTGTGAGTCTGTAAGTGGCGTAAGACTCTGACAATATTGTTCACAGCAATGACCTGGGAGTCAGAAATGCTTCCAGGGGTCTTCCTCATGCTGTTCCCATGTCATTTGAGCACTGTTCCCATCGATTTCCACAATTTCTAGTCCCTCTGCAGACCGCCTGGGGGCCATGGTAAAAATGCTTGAGTTTCCCATAGACTTACATTGGGCTCGTTGCTCTGGTCGAGCGCCCGAGCATTCCAATTTGCTCGACTTGAGCAACGAGCACGTGAGCATTTTAGTGCTCGCCCATCACTGATACTTACAAGTTTCCCCTTCTTCACTTCTTCTAAACTCCTGCACAGTACACACTAAAGTTAGGACAAAGGCTGAAATGTGGGTTATAAGGACCAAAATATAAAATAATAGAGTCTGATAGCCTGAAATATAAATTAAGATTATAATGTTGTTGTACATGTAAAAAAAATACATGTTGTGTGCAATATCTGTACTATGTAAATCAGCTTGTACACAGGCACAGAAGTTCTTCCAAGCATTGCCTTTGGTAAAATACCAAACACTCCATTTACTTTTTAATATACCAAAACCTTCAGGCGAGT
Source organism: Oophaga sylvatica (assembly GCA_033576555.1). Classification (NCBI taxonomy): domain Eukaryota; kingdom Metazoa; phylum Chordata; class Amphibia; order Anura; family Dendrobatidae; genus Oophaga; species Oophaga sylvatica. The sequence goes on from JARQOD010000005.1 coordinate 52,227,921, forward strand.
GAAACTAATGTGCTGCTTTAATACAAACATCCCTTGTGAAGTCCCACAAAATGTATATTCTCTTAACAGCGAGGAAAAGGAATCTATGAATATCAATGAGCAGCACGCAGAGATTTTTCAGAGAGGAACTATAAGAGTTAATGGGATAATGCATGTCTGCTAGTGTTAATTACCCGCACTTTCCATGGAAATGTGTGCCAGTTGTGCTCGTCAAAAGACATTGATGAAAGCAAATTGGTAAAATGCAAATCATGGTTGAAACAGTCACAGCGGTGAAGTATGACAGTGCGGATAATGTTTGTTCAGTAGAAGGAACCCTACTCACAAGGTCAGTTCTGGTATAAAGGGACTGCGAGATGGAATTATCTGGACGTGACTAAGGATTATGTAGCTCGTACTGGCTGAACACACAAATCACACTGGTAATGTTTAAAGGGAATCTGTCACCCCATTTTTGGACTACGAGATGTGACCACCGCCTTCAGGGGCTTATCTACAGCATTCTATAATGCTGTAGATAAGCCCCCGATGTCACCTGAAAGTGAAGAAAAACGAGTTATATTATACTCACCCAGGGGCGTTCCGCCGTCCGGTCTGGTCCGATGGGCATCGCGGTCCGGTTCGGCATCTTCCAGCGAAGCCGGCCTCTTCTTTGCATCCGTTGCGGCTCCTGCACAGGCTCACTGATCTGCCCTGGTGAGGGCAGAGTAGAGTACTGCAGTGCGCAGGCGCCGGGAAAGGTCAGAGAGGTCCGGCGCCTGCGCACTGCAGTACTCTGCTCTGTCCTCACCAGGGCAGATAAGTGCAGAGGCCGGCTTCGCTAGAAGATGGGAGGCACCAAACCGGACCGTGACGCCCATCGGACTGGACCTGGCGGCGGACCGCCCCTGGGTGAGTATAATATAACTCGTTTTTCTTCTCTTTCAGGTGACATCGGGGGCTTATCTACAGCATTACAGAATGCTGTAGATAAGCCCTTGATGGCGGTGGTTGCATCTCATAGTCCAAAAATGGGGTGACAGACTCCCTTTAACGTACTATTTTAAAAAGCCTCAAATTTAGGCTCGTGCATGCAGATGCTTGTGTGGCGCCCCTGAGGGTTCAGTCGCCACAGAGGTGTTGCATCTCACCCAGAGGTGTGACACCTGACTCTCAGGTAAGGAGGGAGCACCCCTAGGACTCCACACCGGCATCCAACACACCATGCCAGCTGAGCATACGGACCGACCCTTAGGGAGGATGGTCTGACTCAGCCTGGTTATTAAAGGGTGTCTAGATGGGTGGGTGGAGCTAGCTGTAGCACTTAGGCTGCTAAATAGATTACAGCAGCCAGTCTTGGACTGGGGCTTCGCCTAAGTACATCTCAAGAAGCATCTGCTGAAGGAGCGAAAGGGTCCGACAAGGCGTGGACGTTTATCCATCCGTGGCCCCCATCCTGAAGAAGGAAGGACCAAGCCATCAGGGTTCGGCCCCTAGACTAGCGGGAAAGCTTCACGCTCTGTTAGTAAGCCGACGGCGGTGGTCACTGTACGGGCCATTGCCACAACCACCAGCATCTCTACCGGAAGGCAGCACAACGGGGTCAAGTACTTGCAGACATAGGATTGATCTGTTTACCGAAAGGGCTCACAGCTCCCTTCGTCTGAGAGCTCTGACCTGGTGAAGGTGCAAGGAAGAAAAGGAGTTATAAGCACAGAGAGAGCAAAGGCAGAAAGGAACATACTGAACGGGAGTCCTGGGAAGTGCGACCAATCTACCTGGGGGTTGCTGGACCACTCACCCGGAGGACACATTGCCAGGCGGGCCTCTGTATGTGCACAACAGACTGTGAGTAAAAACCCTGAACTGCACTTGGACTGTCTCCTAGAGTTATTCCAGCGTCACACACTCCCCTCTGCTACATCGCAAGCACCATCCCTGCACTACCACATCTACCTGCCCTGGAAGGACACAGCCTCACCTGTAGGAGGCTTACCAACTAGCTGCACAACACCATCCCTTCCAGAGGACTTGCACAGCAGCGCTGGTCACCCTTACCAGGTACTACAGGTGGCGTCACGAATCATCATAAGAACACTAATCCCCTGTAAATATTCCCTTTTTGGTGAGCGCCCAGGGCCACGGACCGAGTCGTGGCTTCCGTGACATTCCCCATAGAAGTCGACGGGCTCTGTGCCGAGTACCCACGGCCCTGGCGGGCGACTCACTTGCTCCACTAAAAGCATTGCTTCTAATTTTAAGTTCCCATGATGAGTTTTTGCTGCTGCATTTTTTTGCTGCATTATAACACAGCAATTTAGGCTGCGCTCACACATTCAGTGTTTGGTCAGTATTTTACCTTAGCATTTGTAAGCCTAAGCTTGAGGTCACGTTCACGCTTTCTGTATTTGGTCAGTATTTTACATCAGTATTTGTAAGCTGAAATCAGGAGTGGAACAATCAGAGGAAAAGTATAATAGAAACACGTCACCACTTCTGTATTTATCACCCACTGCTGGTTTTAGCTTACAAATACTGATGTAAAATTCTGACCAAAAACTGCTGTGTGAACATGGATGAAAGGTGAATATGTCAAAGGCATCATAGGATGTCTTAATTTATGTTAACAAGTGGTGTTTTGCGCCATTTTTTTATAGTGTGCAGAATAGAAGCTATGTTTTACAGTACCAGCAAAATCGATGAAATTTCGGAAATCTCACGTACACACACCTTTTTTTCCTGAATTTGAGCACTACAGCATTTTTGAAAATCAACAACATGTCAATTCTTTCAGTGTTTTTGCAGGATTTTGACACCCATAAAAAACAATGAGAAAGTGCATTAACGCTGCTCCTTCCACCAGATTGGGCTCTCAATTATTATAACCCTGCCTGGAGGAAATCAAGATTTACTATAAGGCCGGCGTCACACTGCTGAGTTTGATGCGAGTTAGTCGCACGACTTTCTCGCATCAACACCCGGCACAGTCGCCCGCTCTCAGACCCGAGTGCGCGGCAGCATAGAAATACATGCAGCCGCACACTCGAGTCCGAGAGCGGGCGGCCGTGCCGGGTGTTGATGCGAGAAAGTCGTGCAACTAACTCGCATCAAACTCAGCAGTGTTATGCCGGCCTAAAACTTACATTTCCAATAATACTGCTATATAAGGTATAATAAAACCACAATAATAATATTGCAATATCACAGACAAATACCTCAATAACAACATATTACCAGTAGGGATGGGTGAATCCGAATGGTAAAGTTCGTGGTCCATACTGAACATCTACTATCTGTGCATAGACCCAAAACACGGACTTCATCGTGAAGTCCGTGTTACTGTTCGGGTTCGTCAGCTTGAACATCCGTTGTTTTCCATGATGTCATCTGTGTGACTGGTTCTGATCGGTGACGCCAATTAGGTGAGCGGATTTCATAGTCCATGAACTTCGGTGACCTCACTGACATCGTGAAAACGTTCTCACGTAGGCAGCGCTGATGTCAGTGAGGATACTGGAGTTCACCGACTATGAACTCCACTCATTTTATTGGCGTCGGCGCTACAGCTGAGTTAGGAGGCTGGATTCATGACTGAGCGCTCGCATCATGCCAATGCTCAGCAATAAAATCCATATTTAGCAGAGTTGGAGTGCGCCATGGGACCGATATGGATTATCAGACAGATGAGGAATATAGTGTTTTTTGATTTTTGATTTATGAAAATAAATGGGTAAAATAAGGTGGGAAGGTTTATTTCAAATAAAGGACTTTATTCTGCTGTGTATTTTTTACAAAAAGACTATGGGGTTAGTAAAGGGGGTGTCTTACAGACTTAATAACCTGTGGGCTTTATGTCAGCTGAGATCACAAAGCTGACATCAGCTGCACAACTAAGGCCCCACTTGCCACCGCACCAGGGCAAGTGGAAAGAGCAAGGCTAAGTGTCAGGATTTTTGAATATCTAATGGATGCGCCATTTCTGGGGCGGCTGAGAACTGATGTTTTTAGTCTGAGGTGGCCCTTTCCTAAGCTATTAATATCAGCACGCAGTTACCTATTTGGCATTTGCTGGTTATTGATAATTATAATTTTTTGGGGGGCTCTCCCCTATAATAACCAGTAAAGGTTAAGCAAACAGCTGTGAGATGATTTTAATAGCCTGATAACCTTTATGGCAATTGGCTCATTCCCAGAATATTAACATCAGGCCTCAGCCGTCGGCTTTATCTCATCTTGATAAAAAAAAATAGGGGGACACCACATATTTTTTTTTCCATTTATTTATTTGTAATAGCATGAAATAAATGAAAAAAAATGTTATGGGTGCACCCTTATTTTTAATAACTAGCTAAGGGAAGCAGACAGCAGAGGCTGCAGGAGTCTGCTGGCTGCTTTCCCTTTGGGTAACAAAAATGGGTCAATCCCTCCCTCATCCAGCCATTCATCATCCATTCATACATTCCACTTTTTTTTAAGAAAATTACTTAAAATAACAAAGACAAAAAATGACATCAACAAAAATTAAAAAAAAATACAACCATGATGCAGAGATCAAAGTAGAGGATGGGGTGGAGGTGGACGTGGAAGAAGGGGAGGAGGGCTAACACTTTTTTTAAAAAAAACCTTAAAATAACCGAAAAAAAAATAATACACAAAAAATTAACAACAATAAAAAAATAGAACCTTGAGGCAGAGATTCAAGTAGAGGAAGGAATTGAGGATATGGTGGTGTATGTGGAACATTACATTTTTTTGGAGGTTTATGTAAATTTTGGCACTCAACAAAATGAAACAAAAGCAAAATACAATGAAACAATGGCTGGGTACACCTTGTTAATTCTTAGAAATGTTATCTTCCCCATGTTATCTGTGATGACACCATCTATGGTGCTAAATACATGCTCTGACATCACACTTGCTGCACGGCAGGCCAGCACCTCCAAAGCGTACAGGGCAAGTCTGGCCATGCATCCAGTTTTGAAACCCAATAGTGAAATGGGGCAGACCCATCACTTTGTACAAATAACATGTGTGGACATGTAGTCTTCCACCATGTTCTGGAAACGCTCAGTCCTGCTGTTATGGGCAGTATCACTTGGTGGTGCTGTATGTTGTGGCGCGCTCTTAAATTTTGCCACGTTGCGGCCATGCTAACCCAGCCTTTTGATATGGTGGTGGTGCCAGAGCTGTATAGGCAACTTCATCCTCCATCTCTGCCTTGTTGTTCCACTGAGCTATCACTGTCAAGTGGGAAAGCAATCATTAGTTTCTGTACAAGCGTCTATTTATATTCACACACTTTTAGATCCTGTTCCACTGGCGGAAGCAATGATGGGACGTTGATCTTGTAGTGTCAGGCTGCCCAGTTTCAACGAAAGGCTGTCCTCAATGGGAGGTGTATAGTCTGTCTCCTCATTATTCTCCCATCCATGCTCTAGTGATGCACATGAGCATGCTCTGAGAGCCATCCTGCTGGGAACACCGCTGCTGTTCCTCCTCGTCCTCCCCATTCTCCAATACTGTCTCCTGGTTTACACTTGTGTTGATGACAGGCCTGAAAATGTTGCAAATGTTCCCTGTTCCTCCTGCTTCTTTTCCTGCTCTCCCACTTCCTCAAGCATCATTCCCTGTAGTGTTTTTCCATCATACAAACAACTGGTATCATAACACTGATGACGGCGTCATCAGCGCTGACCATGTTGCTGGAATATGCACAGCAGCGCAACAAGGCACACGCATCCCACATGGAGGCGCAGTCATTAATGGTGAAGTATGGTTTTTCTGCACTGCGACATATGAGGCGGTGAGCAGGAAGAGAGAAGAGAAACCACAACACACAGATGAGCAGCAGCAGGTTGAGAGTACTGAAAGTGTGCTCATATTGACCATACTTTCACCAGCAGATCGGTCATATCTGGATAATTTTTAAGGAAACTCTGCACAACCAAATTAAGAAAATGCTCCAGAAAGGAGACATACATTAACCCAGCTAGGTCAAGAGCTATTACCAGATTTCACCTGTTATCGCACATCACCAGGCCAGGCTTGAGGTGCAGCAGCACTAATCACTCATCTGTCTGCTCTTTGATACCAGTCACCAGCTGCTGTGTGGGGCCTGTCCCCCAATCAGATCAGTTTCATAACTGCTGGCTGTTGTTTCCCATTGGCTGAGTGCAAGTTGATAGGTGGTGCAGTTAGTCCTATGAGCGGATGATGAGGTGGTGGAAGAAGCAGCAATCTGCCAAAGGAGCGTCCAGCAATCCTGGTGGCAGCACATCCGCTAGAACGCTTTCTGCCTCTGGCACAGCCACCACTACATTTATCCAGTGGGCAGTTAGGGAGATGTAATCTCCATGGCTATGATTACTGGTCCATGTATGTGTCATTATGTGGACCTTGCCAATGATGGCATTGCACAGTACACACCTGATTTTGTTCACCACATGTGGTGGTGGTAGTGTTACATCCTCTCTTTGTGGGGAGGCAGGTGGCCCTGTTGATTGTGAATGGGGTCAAGATGGCAGGCTACATTGTTGTATGTTGTGACTATACAGCCTGTCATCCAGCAGAGACGTTGAGCTGTGTGTTTGCTCAAATCAGTGCCTCATGGTGAACTCAGTTCAACTCACTGACATCAGGAAGAGCGCCGTCAGAACATTCCCCACAGCGCTTGTGCTGATGTAATTGAGGTGGAAGCAGTTAATTGGCTCTAAACTCCTTCACCTCACTGACGTCACCATGAGGCGCTGAACAAGCATGCGCAGCTCAATGTCTCTGCTGGGTGACAGGCTGTATAGTCGCATCATGTAAGAATACAGTCTGCCATCTAGATGTAGCTAAGCTAGATGCGTCGCCAGACAAAATGGTTATAATCTTCACATCTGGGACAAGTAGTGAGGGTGATGTTGCTTTATTTTATTTTTACTATAGGAGACATGGGCTTCAATGGATTGGGAGTTTAGGGTAGTGTACGTGTTTTTTAGTAAATTTAGATTTATTAAAGGAATCTGCGTCATTATTTCAAATAAAGGAATTTATTATGTGTGTTACTTTAATGGTATGTGCACACATTGTGGATTTGCCTGTGGAATTTTCCACTCAGATTCTGCCTCTCTTGGCAGAAAACGCAGGCAAAAATCCACGCAGAATTGATGCGGATTTCTTGCGGATTGTCATACGTTTTTTGTTATGCGGATTTGCCTTACTCAATGTATAGTTAATGGGTGCAGAAATGCGGCAGATCCGCAAAAAGAATTGACATGCTGCGGAAAATAAAACGCAGCGAATCAGAGCGGATTTTTCTGCAGCATGTGCACACCAATTCTCAAATTCCCATTGACTATCATTGGTACTGCACTACACTGTGGATTTGATGCAATTCCGCGCGTCCAAAATCTGCATCAAAATCCGCAACGTGTGCACATACCCTAATAATTTCACTTTGGGGTTAGTAATATCTTAAAGATGCCTCTCCATTACTAACTTCTGGGCTTGATGTCACAATACAGTAGCAGCTATCTGATTACTGCTATATACACCGATAACTGATACTGCACAGGCGCAGCATGCATCATTTTCAAATTGATTTTTTTTTTAGCTGAATAACACCAAGAACACGTATTATTGGGACATGAAACATGCAATTATGCTACAGAGCAGGTGCCATGACTGGCACCTGCCTGCAGAAGGTTGTTTTTTTTTTTGCAGTATGTACAGAAATTCATTATGTAAACTAGGAGGCATTTCACTGAGGGATCAGTGACCTGTCAGCAGTCTGCATTATGAATACCTAATCAGAGCACCACATGAAGACCACCACATGCCCGCCCCATAGCACGAGCATATGATTAACTAAAAACTGAAAATAAAGATTAAGGAACTACCACAAGTTGGATTTCATCAACCAAGGTATCATTGTAATCAGTATAACGGTGCCGACCTGACACTGTCTGCAGATTACTGTGCACAATCCTGTTGACAGGTTCCCTTTAAAAGATGACAATAACAAAATAATTATAGAGGACAAAGAGAAGGCTGAGATATTAAACAGGCACTTTTCATCTGTGTTCACCAATGACCTGTCTGTTACAGGGATCATTCAACAACGCAAAAGTCAAAGTTCACCACCTGATATAACTAGTATAACACAAAAAAAAGTACTTCTATGTCTGAGAAATTTAAACATAGATAAATCCCCCTACCCAGATGGCATTCATCCACGGATACTGAGGGAATTGAGCTCAATATTTGACTGACCACTGTATCGCATATTCTTTGACTCTCTTGTAACAGGGGTGTGCCATGGGATTGGAGGATGGCTGATGTGGTACCGATATTTAAGAAAGGTATTAAGGTGGATCCATGCAACTAACGTCCGGTAAGCCTGATATCAGGAGTATGCAAATTTCTTTAGGGCATTATAAGAAATGACCTGCAGAAATATATTGTAGATAATAATATAATAACTGACAACCAGCATGGATTCATGAATAATAAATTGTTTCTAATTAACATGGTGGGTTTCTATGAAGAGGTACATGCAAATCTGGATATTGGTAATGCGGCTGATGTGATTTATCTGTACTTTGCAAAGGCATTTGATACTGTTTCACGTAACAGCCTTATACTGAGGCTCCATAAGCAGGGACTGGGGGAATCTATATGCAGATGGGTAAGAAATTTGCTAGATGACAGGAAACAAATATTTGTCATAAAAAGTACATTCTCCAAATGGGATATAGTCAGCAGTGGGGACTGCAGGGATCTGTGCTAGGACCTATTTTTTGTAACCTCTTTATTAATGATCTTGTGGATGGAATTGAGAGTAGAGTGCCAGTCTTTGCTGATGACACCAAATTATGTGGGATATTAAAATTTGACCTTGACATTACAAAATTGCAAAACGATCTGAATAAGATGACTGAATGGGCAAACACTTGGCAAATGAGATTTAGAGTAGACAGATGTAGAGTAATGCACCTAGGACGGAGTAATTATATTGCTGTAGTTTACTCAGAACTAAAGAACAGGAGAAGGACTGGAAAATTCTGGTTGCAAGTAAGCTGAGCAGCAGTACTCAATGTCAAGCAGCAGCTGCAAAAGAAAACAAGATTTTAGGACGTATAAAACGAGAGATAAAATCTTGCGATTCCTACCTATTATTACCCCTTTATAAATCACTGGTGAGGCCACATCTAGAATATGGGATCCAATTTTGGGCTCCACATTTTAAAAAGATATAAAGAAGCTAGATTCAGTTCAAAGGTGGGCAACTAGGTTATTACAAGGGATGGCAGGCCTCCCCTATGATGAAAAGTTGGAAAAGTTGGGCTTGTTTAGCTTATGAAAAAAACGCATCAAAGGAGATCTCATTTGCATGTATAAATAATATATGTTTGGTCAGTACAAAACACTGGCACATGACTTGTTCCTTCCAAAGACCATACTAAGGACCAGGGAGCACTCATTACAGGTGGAAGAAAGGCGATTCTGGTAGCTAAATAGGAAAGGGTGCTTTATCGTTGGAGCAGTCAGACTGTGGAATGCCCTACTACCAGAGGTGGTAATGACAGATGCTATTACAGCTTTTAAAAAAGTGATGGACAATTTCCTTGATACACATAACATTGTGGATTATAGTTAAATTAGTGACGAAATGTACAATTGGTGGAGGAAGGTTGAACTTGATGGACCTAGGCCTTTTATCAACCTATGTAACTAAAGCTTTGTGAAGCAGGGAACACTGCTTATTTTGTTATTGCACACATTTGGCAATCTTTTGGAAGCTGTAAAAATTACTCAGTTTCTCCCTCCCCCATGACAGCACCACGGAGAGAGGGGGATCCGCCCATCAGGGACAGGAACCCTACAGATAAAAAGGTGGTACCTCTCCTCCGCCCCCAGTTGGGTTCCTGTCCCTGACAGGGATCCTGCAGATCGGTACCTGTAAGAAGATCCGTATCCCGGGGCCGTTCCGTCCGGCTTATGGCAGCGGGGAGGCCCCTGCCACGGTGGGCGCGGTTCCTGAAGCCACCACCGCCGGGTCCGAGTGGGCTGCGGGGTGTGAGGACGGGAGCGCCAGCCGCCGCTTCAGAACTGTTGCAGGGGCTGTGGGGGACCAGAAGCTGCGGGGCGGGCGCCATTGCACATGAGGAATTCAAGATGGCACCTGCCCCGGAAGTAGAGGAGCTCCTTCTGGGGGAGAGAAGACAAAGGCAGTCCGGCTTCTTAAAAAGTGAAATGCTTTATTTTCATCAAGATAAATCGTCACAGACGGTGTCCTCCAGAATGTGCAACAAACGGAGGGGTGGCACCTAGTGAAAACAGCGACGCGTTTCGACCACCAAGGGTGCTTTGACAAAGACCCTTGGTGGTCGAAACGCGTCGCTGTTTCACTAGGTGCCACCCCTCCGTTTGTTGCATATTCTGGAGGACACCGTCTGTGACAATTTATCTTGATGAAAATAAAGCATTTCACTTTTTAAGAAGCCGGACTGCCTTCGTCTTCTCTCCTCTGCATCTTACGTCCTGGTCTGGACTTGCGGTTCCGTGCTCCGGTGGATGTTAGGTGAGCTGGCAGGGGCTTATGCCCCATTCTCTCCGAGCTCCTTCTGGGTCCTGGAGTCGGCGCATGTGTAGTGAAGACGCAGGGACGCGATGACGTCACAGAGGCGGGAGATTTAAAAATGGGCGCTTGCAGCTGCTCCTGGCTAGAAGAGTCCTAAGGAAATGGATAGCGACCAGCAGCAGGAGTAGCCCAGGCAGCAGCCCAAGCAGCAGCCCAAGCAGCAGCCCAAACAGCAGCCCTAGAAGCAGCATCATCACCACAGGCATAAAGACCAAGATGGACGGGACATCAGGTCGAGCAGTCACTCCACACAGCGCAGCAGGTCCGCTGCGAAAAGCAAGTCACCGTCTTCGGATTCTCCTGTTCAGGATCTGATTCCGCCTCCTGTCTCGGTACCTGCGAAAGTGTCCATATGGTGAGTGATCTCCGAGAAAGTGCACCATTAAAATAGCCTTATTTTCCCTTATAGGGAAAGAGGATGGGGAAGAGAAAAAATAGGGAATTCCCCACTTGCGGCGGAGCACTCCCAGAATCTTGGGGGAAAACGCTCTGCGAAACATATGCACAGGAGATCCTATATGAAGAAAACCCTGATGGTACAGACCTCAGAGCCGTAATCAGATCTGAAGTACAGAATGCTTTAATGTCCATGAGACAAGGGGACAAAAAAAGGGGGAAAGGAGCCCCAGGTAGCCCCCAATCTGACCTCTCCATGTCAGGGGAGATAGCCTTCAAAACATTGGACCCTGTTATCTCGTCTTCGGATGAGGAGGCGGATAGACCAATTGTTTTCCCCTGGAGGAGGTAGACTCCCTAGTAAAAGCAGTAAGAACCACTATGGGGGTAGCAGATCATCGGCCGGATAAGTCTGTTCAAGACATTGTGTTTGGGGGTCTGGGCCAGAAAAAAGCGAAGAGTCTTCCCTCTAAATGACAATGTCCAGGGCCTGATAAAAAGAGAATGGGGCAAATTAGATAGGAAAAATGCTACGGTTCCCTCCCTCAAAAGGAAATATCCCTTTGATGAGGTAACATCTACACCATGGGACAAGGCCCCTAAACTTGACGTAGCTGTAGCCAAAGCTTCAAAGAGATTTGCCCTCCCCTTTGAAGATATGGGTACCCTTAACCCCTTCATGACCCAGCCTATTTTGACCTTAAAGACCTTGCCATTTTTTGCAATTCTGACCAGTGTCCCTTTATGAGGTAATAACTCAGGAACGCTTCAACGGATCCTAGCGATTCTGAGACTGTTTTTTCGTGACATATTGGGCTTCATGATAGTGGTAAATTTAGGTCAATAATTTTTGTGTTTATTTGTTAAAAAAATTGAAATTTGGCGAAAATTTTGACAATTTTGCAATTTTCAAATTTTGAATTTTTATTCTGCTAAACCAGAGAGGTTTGTGACACAAAATAGTTAACAAATAACATTTCCCACATATCTAATTTACATCAGCACAATTTTGGAAACAAAATTTTTTTTTGTTAGGAAGTTATAAGGGTTAAAAGTTGGCCAGTGATATCTCATTTTTACAGCAAAATTTACAAAACCATTTTTTTATTGACCACCTCACATTTGAAGTCACTTTGAGGGGTCTATATGGCAGAAAATACCCAAAAGTGACAACACTATAAAAACTGCACCCCTCAAGCTACTCAAAACTACATTCAAGAAGATTATTAACCCTGCAGGTGCTTCACAGGAACTAAAGCAACGTGGAAGGAAAAAATGGACATTTTAATTTTTCCAACAAAAATTTTCTTTTAGCATGCATTTTTTCATTTTTGCATGGCAACAGGAAAAAATGGATCCTAAAATTTGTTGGGAAATTTCTCCTGACCTCATATGTGGTCATAAACCACTGTTTGGGCGCACGGCAGGGCTCAGAAGGGAAGGAGTGCCATTTGACTTTTTGAATGGAAAATATGCTGGAATATTTAGCGGTTGCCATGTCGCATTTGGAGAGTCCCTATGTGCCTAAACATTGGAGCTCCCCCACAAGTGACCCCATTTTGGAAACTAGACCCCCCAACGAACTTATCTAGATGCATAGTAAGCACTTTGAACCCCCAGGTGCTTCACAAATTGATCCGTAAAAAAAAGAAAGTACTTTTTTTTCACAAAAAATTACTTTTAGCCTCAGTTTTTTCATTTTCACATGGGCAACAGGATAAAATGGATCCTAAAATTTTTTGGGCAATTTCTCCTGAGTACACAGATACCTCATATGTGGTCATAAACCACTGTTTGGGCGCACGGCAGGGCTCAAAGGGAAGGAGCGCCATTTGACTTTTTGAATGGAAAATATGCTGGAATATTTAGCGGTTGCCAAGTCGCATTTGGAGAGTCCCTGTGTGCCTAAACATTGGGTCGCATTTGGAGAGTCCCTGTGTGCCTAAACATTGGAGCTCCCCCACAAGTGACCCCATTTTGGAAACTAGACCCCCCCAAGGAACTTATCTAGATGCATAGTAAGCACTTTGAACCCCCAGGTGCTTCACAAATTGATCCGTAAAAAAAAGAAAGTACTTTTTTTTCACAAAAATTAATTTTAGCCTCAGTTTTTTTCATTTTCACATGGGCAACAGGATAAAATGGATCCTAAAATTTGTTGGGCAATTTCTCCTGAGTACACAGATACCTCATATGTGGTCATAAACCACTGTTTGGGCGCACGGCAGGCTCAGTAGGGAAGGAGCGCCATTTGACTTTTTGAATGGAAAATATGCTGGAATATTTAGCGGTTGCCATGTCGCATTTGGAGAGTCCCTGTGTGCCTAAACATTGGAGCTCCCCCATAAGTGACCCAATTTTGGAAACTAGACCCCCCCAAGGAACTTATCTAGATGCATAGTGAGCACTTTGAACCCGCAGGTGCTTCACAAATTGATCCGTAAAAATAGAAAGTACTTTTTTTGTCAAATAATTTTATTTTAGCCTCAGTTTTTTCATTTTCACATGGGCAACATAATAAAATGGATCCTAAAATTTGTTGGGCAATTTCTCCTGAGTACACAGATACCTCACTTGTGGTCAAAAACCACTGTTTGAGCGCACGGTAGAGCCCAGAAGGGAAGGAGCGCCATTTGACTTTTTGAATGGAAAATTAGCTCCAATCGTTAGCGGACACCATGACGCGTTTGGAGAGCCCCTGTGTGCTTAAACAGTGAAAAACCCCCACAAGTGACCCCATTTTGGAAACTAGACCCCACAAGGAGCTTATCTAGATGTGTAGTGAGCACTTTGAACCCCCAAGTGCTTCACAGAAGTTTATAAATGCAGAGCAGTGAAAATAACAAAATCAGTTTTGTTTCTCAAAAATCATTTTTTAGCCCACTATTTTTTATTTTTCCAATGGTAACAGGATAAATTGGACCCCAAAAGTTATTGTCCAGTTTTTCCTGAGTATGCTGGTGCCCCATTTGTGGGGGAGGACCACTGTTTGGGTGCACGGCAGGGCTCAGAAGGGAAGGAGCGCCATTTGACTTTTTTAATGGAAAATTAGCTCCAATCGTTAGCGGACACCATGTCGTGTTTGGAGAGCCACTGTGTGCCTAAACTTTGGAGCTCCCCCACGAATGACTCCATTTTGGAAACTAGACCCCCTAAGGAACTTATCTAGATGCACAGTGAGCACTTTGAACCCCAGATGCTTCACAGAAGTTTATAACGCAGAGCCGTGAAAATAAAAAATCATTTTTTTTTCTCAAAAAATGATTTTTTAGCCCCTATTTTTATTTTTCACAATGGTTACAGGAGAAATTGGACCCCAAAAGTTGTTGTCCAGTTTGTCCTGAGTACACTGGTACCCCATATGTGGGGGGGAACCACTGTTTGGGCACACGTCAGGGCTCGGAAGGGATGTAGTGAAGCTTTGAAATGCCGACTTGATGGAATGGTGTGCGGGCATCTTGTTTCGTTTGCAGAGCCCTTGATGTGCCTAAACAGTAGAAACCCCCCACAAGTGATTCCATTTTGTAAACTAGACCCCGCAAGGAACTTATCCAAATGTGTCGTGAGCACCTTGAACCCCCACGTGCTTCACAGAAGTTTATAATGCAGAGCCGTGAAAATAAAAAATCATTTTTTTCATCAAAAACTGCTTTATTTTAACCCTCAATTTTTTATTTTCACAAGGTAACAGGAGAAATTGGACCCCAAAAGTTGTTGTACAGTTTGTCCTGAGTACACTGGTACCCCATATGTCAGGGGGAACCACTGTTCGGGCACACGTTGGGGCTCGGAAGGGAAATAGTGACGTTTTGAAATGCCGACTTTGATGGAATGGTCTGCGAGCGTCATGTTACGTTTGCAGAGCCCCTGATGTGCCTAAACAGTAGAAACTCCCCACAAGTGGCCCCATTTTGGAAACTAGACCCCGCAAGGAACTTATCTAGATATGTGGTGAGTACTTTGAACCCCCAAGGGCTACACAGTAGTTTATAACGCCCGGGCATGAAAATAAAAAAAATCATATTTTTTCCACAAACATGATCTTTTAGTCCCCAATTTTTTTATTTTCCCAAGGGTAGCATGAGAAATTAGACCCTAAAAGTTGTTGTCCAATTTGTCCTGAGTACACTGATATCCCATATGTGGGAGAAAACTACTGTATGGGCACACGTCGGGGATCGGAAGGGAAGTAGTGACGTTTTGAAATGCCGATTTTGATGGAATGGTCTGCGGGTGTCATGTTACGTTTGCAGAGCCCCTGATGTGCCTAAACAGTAGAAACTCCCACAAGTGGCCCCATTTTGGAAACTAGACCCCGCAAGGAACTTATCTAGGTGTGTGGTGAGCACTTTGAACCCCCAAGGGCTACACAGAAGTTTATAACGCCCGGGCATGGAAATAAAAATATCATATTTTTTCCACAAACATGATCTTTTAGTCCCCAATTTTTTATTTTTCCAAGGGTAACAGGAGAAATTAGATGCCAAAAGTTGTTGTCCAATTTGTCCTGAGTACACTGATATCCTACATGTGGGAGAAAACTACTGTATGGGCACACGTCGGGGCTCGGAAGGGAAGTAGTGACGTTTTGAAATGCCCGTTTTGAAATGCCGACTTGATGGAATGGTCTGCGGGCGTCATGTTACGTTTGCAGAGCCCATAATGTGCCTAAACAGTAGAAACCCCCCAAGTGACCCCATTTTGGAAACTAGATCCCCCACGGAACTCCTCTAGATGTGTGGTGAGCACTTTGAATCTCCAAGTTTATCACAAAAGTTTATAACGCAAAGCCGTAAAAATAAAAAATCATTTTTTTCCACAAAAATAAATTTTTAGTCCTCAATTTTTATTTCCCAAGAGTAAAAGGATGAATTATACCCCCAAAGTTGTTGTGCAATTTTTCCTGAGTATTCTGATACCCCATATGTGGGGGTAAACCACTGTTTGGGTACACGTCGGGGCTCGGAATAAAGGGAGCACTGTTTGACTTTTTGAACGCAAAATTTGCAGCAATCAATTGTGGTGCCATGTCGCGTATGGAGACCCCCTGATGTGCCTAAATAGTGGAAATCCCTCAATTCTAACTCCAACCCTAACCCCAACACACCCCTAACCCCAACCTTAACCCCCTACACACCCTAACCCTAATCCAAACCCTAACCATAACCCTAACCCCAACACACCCCTAACCCTAATCCCAACTCTAACCATAACCCTAACCACAAGCCTAACCCTAATCCTAACACTAACCCCAAAACACCCCTAACACTTATCCTAACTCTAACCCTAACCACAAACCTAACCCTAATTCCAACCCTAACCCTAATTCCAACCCTAACCCTAATTCTAACCCTAACCCAAATTCTAACCGTAACCCTAATTCTAACCCTAATGCTAACCCTAAGGCTAACCCTAACCTTAGTTCTAACTCTAACTCTAAGGCTAGGTTCATACTGCGTTTTACCAGCCCGTTCAGCACATAGCGTTGACGGGCTGGTAACGGTATAGCATAACGAGATCGATTTATGCTATACCCGCTAGCGCAGATGAATCAGCAGATGAGTCATCTGTGCTAGTGGTGACGGAGCGCAGACGCTGCAGCCCGCGTCTGAGGCTCCGTCACTGAATGACGGCACTTCTCGAACGCATGCCGCTTTACGGCATGCGTCGCAATGCGCCCGACAATGGGGGTGAAGGGCAGCGTTAACGGACTGCGTTACACCGCGTTAAACTGCGTTGTAACGCAGTCCATCTAACGGACTGCCATAACGCAATATGAACCCAGCCTAACCTTAACCCTAAGACCCCGTGCACACATTCCGGATTCACATGCCGATTTTTCCGTGCGGATTTTGCTAAATCCGCAGGTAAAATTACCTGCGTTTTACCTGCGGATTTAGTGCGGATTAAGGGCCTGTGCACACATTGCGGATTTACTGCGGATTTGCTGCTGTTTTTGTGCGGATTTGCCCTGCGGTTTTACACCTATAATGGAATAGGTGTAAAAACACTGCGGAATCCGCACAAAGTATTGACATGCTGCGGATTTAAATCCGCACCAAATCTGCGCGGAAAAATCCACAGCATGTGCACAGCGTTTTTTTTACCATTTATTCACATTGTACTGTACATGGTTTCAGGATCTGCTGCGGATCCGCAGCGCCAAATCCGCTGCGGATCCGCAGCAAAATCCGCAACATGTGCACAGGAAAAAAAAAATCTTTATTTTACTATTTGTCCCTACCTATGGGGGTGATAAATGGGGCGCTTATTTACTGTTTTTTTTATTTTGATCACTGTGAGAGAGTATCACAGTGATCAAAATAAAAAAATTTACACTGGAGGGCGCACTGCGCATGCGCCAGCCGGCGGGCCACTGCGCATGCGCCCGCCATTTTCCAAGATGGCGGCGCCCATGAAGAATCCCGAATCGATGTCGGGACGGTCCCAGGGACATTGGAGAGCCGGGAGAGGTGAGTAGGGGGGTCGGAAGGTAAGAGGGGATCGGAAGGTGGGAGGGGGCGGAGGCAAGAAGGAGGGGAGCAGATAGTGACGGCGGCGGCCGATCGCTCCCGTCACTCGGTGTGGGGGGGTCAGATCTCGGTGTCCAGCCATGGCAAATGCTATTGCAGCCTCGGTCATGGCTGGATTGTAATATTTGACCAAATTTCATTGGTGAAATATTACAAATCGCTCTGATTGGCTGTTTCACTTTTAACAGCCAATCAGAGCGATCGCAGCCACGTGGGGGTTAAGTCACCCCCACTGTGGTGATGCACAAAGGGTCTTGTGCCTGCGGGTTGGTGACCTTTCCGTGACCCCGGTCACCCGACCCGCAGGAACATGATTTATAGCATGACGCCTACGTAGGCGTCATGGGTCGGGATGCCACTGGTTTTCATGACGCCTACGTAGGCGTCATGGGTCGGGACGGGGTTAATGACCCCTTGGATAAACGGGCTGATATCATCCTTAAGAGTACTTGGGAAACCGTAGGGGGTAATATGAGAACATCCATAGCGGCAACGTGTACATCTAGATCAGTCTGCCTAGCATCCAAAGCGGCAGCTCTATAAAATGTGGCCAGAAGAACTTTGTGGCTTAAATGCTGGCGGGTGACCTACAAACCAAGAATAGATTATGCTCTATCCCGTGTGATGGGAAGTTCCTTTTTGGCGAGGCGCTGGATGACATTCTCCAGAAGGCAGGAGACAAAAAGAAGGTTTTTCCAAACATGGCTCCTTCGCAGTTTAGACGTTCCTTTCGTAGCAGGAAATTTTTCCGGAGGAGACCACCGAGAGACCAAAGCAGATGGATGAAGGAAAGAAGAGGGACCGAGGGTTTCTCTTCGGCAGCTCTTCAAGATGTCCTATAAATGAAATTTCACCCAGGATGGGGGAAGACTAACCTCTTTTCATCATGCCTGGAGGAACATTTCAAACAACCAATGGATCCTAAATCTAGTCGAGTCAGGCCTAAGAATAGATTTTGTCTCCCTCCCACCTCAAAAATATGTGAGAACCCCTCTAAAATCCTCCGCAGAGGAGCAAACAGCGTTGGAAGGGGAAGTAAAAAAGCTAATAGAAAAGGAAGTCCTGCAGGAAGTTCCTCCCAAAGAGAGAGGCAGGGGTTTTACTCCCCACTCTTTCTAGTATCCAAGCAGGACGGCTCATACAGAGCAATAATAAACTTACGGGGTCTAAACAAATATGTACGAAATCAAAAGTTCATAATGGAATCAATAAAATCCACAACGAAGATTCTATTCCCCAATTGCTTCATGACTGTACTAGATCTGAGAGATGCATATTATCATGTCCCCATCCACGAGAACTCTCGCAAATTTCTCAGGATAGCAGTCTCCATGAATGGAGAGATAAAAGAGTTTCAATACAAAGCGCTACCCTTCGGCATATCCATAGCCCCGCGGGTGTTCACGAAGTTGATAGCAGAAGTGATGGCCCATCTAAGGGAACAAGACATTTTGATAGTCCCATATCTGGACGACTTTCTGATAGTGAGCAACTCTATCCAAAGTGGCAGGGATCAAAGGGACAGAGTAATAAAGACTCTAGAAGACCTAGGCTGGCTACTAAACTTCACAAAATCCATACTGGAACCCAGCAGAGTGCAGGAGTTTCTTGGCCTAACCCTAGATTCACAAATTCAGGAGTGCCGACTTCCAGACCACAACAAACAGAGACTGGTACGGATGGTTTCAGAAGCCGTAAGAAATCCATCTATGACTCTAAGGAAAGGGATGTCACTGATGGGGTCTCTCTCTGCCTGCCTGCCGGCGGTCCAGTGGGCACAGCTACATACAAGACAATTGCAATGGGACCTTCTGGCACATCAATCAGCACTGGGAGACCATTTAGAGGAACACATAGCTCTAAATTTATTAACTACTCATTCCCTAGTCTGGTGGAAAAATATAGACAATCTGTCCAGAGGAGTCCCATGGGTAACAAAAATATCACGTGTTATCACCACAGATGCGAGTCCCAGAGTTTGGGGAGCACACATGGGCGATAGGGTCACCCCGGGCGAGTGGGACCACATACAATCACGAGCCTCCTCGAACCTGAAAGAGTTGTGGGCAGTACATCAGGCACTTTCGCACTTCCTACCCTCTCTGCGCAGACATCACGTTCATGTATTCTCAGACAACCAGGTCACGATGTCGTATATAAACCACCGGGGGGGACAAGATCCCGACCCTTGATGAACGCTTCCTTAGAGCTCCTGAGCCTTGCAGAGGTCAATCTGCTTTCCCTCTCAGCACTACACATCCGGGGGAGGACAACACAAAGGCGGACTTTCTAAGTCGCACATGCTTAGTTCAGGGAGAATGGGTCCTAAAACAGTCAGTTTTCCAACAGATTGTGGATATGTGGGGGGCCCCGGACATAGACCTATTTGCAGACTTCAGAAACAAAAAGGTGGAACAGTTCTGCTCCCTAGATCCAGGGGGAACCCTCAAGCCCTAGATGCTTTCATGATTCCCTGGACACACGATCTGACCTATGCCTTTCCCCCGATTATTCTCATTCCGGCGGTCATAAGAAAGGCCAGGGAGGACAAGGCGAATATGATACTGATAGCCCCCTTTTGGCCTAAACTAATCTGGTTCTCTTGGCTGTCGATCTCAGACCCCTGGGTCCTACCAGATCTCCCAGACCTTCTGTCTCAGGGGCCAGTGTTACACCCTCAGACCAGGAACCTCCATTTAACAGCATGGATTTTGAAAAGTCACTATTAAGAGGCAGGGGGTTTTCAGAGAGCTTGATAAATACTCTACTGAAGAGTAGAAAGTCGGTCACAACTAAAGCCTATGGTAGAACTTGGAAAAGATTCCTATCCTTCTCGGGGGTGGAACTTCATGAGGGACTGCAGATTGCGAAGATTCTAGACTTTTTACATAAGGGGTTGGAAAAGGGCTTAGCAGTAAGTACTTTAAAAGTACAGGTAGCAACTCTGGGAGCTCTGTATAATCAGGATGTTGCGGGAAACCCCTGGGTAGTACGTTTCATTAGAGCCGCAACTAGATCCACTCCTATTGCGTCCCCCAGACTACCATCATGGGATCTTAACCTAGTGCTATCAGCATTGACAGGGGCTCCATTTGAGCCCATTGAGTCAGCTCCCTTAAGGATATTGTCTCAGAAGACGGCCCTACTAGTAGCACTCACATCAGCGCGTAGGGAAAGCGACATTCAGGCCTTGTCTGCAAATCTTCCATTTACTAAAATCTTGGAAGACAGGGTCGTCCTCAAACCGGATCCGGTCTACCTGCCCAAAGTCTCATCCCATTTTCATAGGTCCCAAGAGGTAGTGATCCCCTCCTTCTGTCCAAACCCTGAGAATAGGGGAGAAGAGAGATTCCATACACTGGACGTAAAAAGGTGCCTAGTCCAATGCTTAGAGGCTACTAAGGCCTGTAGGAAGAAAGGCTCTCTATTTGTGTGTTTCCAGGGCCCAGGAAAGGACTCAAAGCATCCAAGAGTACCTTAGCGAGGTGGATAAAGGATGCGATCACGCTAGCTTATTCTTCCAGCTGGAATACCGTTCCGGAGGGATTGAAAGCTCATTCCACTAGGGCCATGGCAACAACATGGGCTGAGAGATCTGAGGTATCAATAGAGCAGATCTGTAAAGCGGCCACCTGGTCATCACCTTCAACCTTTTTTAGGCACTACTGGTTAGACCTTGCCTCTACATCTGACCTGACCTTTGGGAGAAGGGTACTCCAGGCTGTGGTCCCTCCCTAAACGGCCAAATCTCTGTAATTCTCTCCGTGGTGCTGTCATGGGGGAGGGAGAAACTAGTAGTTACTTACAGTTAACGGTGTTTCTCGGAGCCCATGACAGCACCCGCTTAATTCCCCCCCCTTATCACGTGTGTGGTGAGCACGTTTTTTTTAGTGTTGGTAGAACGTCGTGTTTAGGCACTGTGTCAATTCATACTAAGCAGTATTAGTAATATGTATATACTTTCTTTGTCTAACTAAACTTGAGACCCTCTGATGCTCTGTAACCAACTGGAGGCGGAGGAGAGGTACCGCCTTTTTATCTGTAGGGTTCCTGTCCCTGATGGGCGGATTCACCTCTCTCTGTGGTGCTGTCATGGGCTCCGAGAAACACCGTTAACAGTAAGTAACTACTAGTTTTGCTTTTATGTCAAGGGGTTAAATGCATGGCTGTCCAATATTCATGCATTTGCCTGATGCTCATGACATGCCTGTGAAGAGGATAACTTGGTCTTCTTGGGTGCTGGTCTCACATGGGTGAGTAGGAGTGGTGACTCAGACAGCAGTTATATGATCTGCAAAAGCTTCTCTGTGCAGGAACACATATTTTCCTGGTAGTATGTCATCCCAAATAATTATTAACAGTTTTCAGAAAAATTTAGAATTTTGTGGAAGAAAATTGCATTTACAGAATTCCAAGAATTTTTGTGTGAAAATTTACAACAATTTTTCTGCTTGCGCTCGGCTCTAATCAATGAGCGCACACATGGGGAAGTGTTGACTCTCCAAAGAGTCTCTTAGAAATGTTATTAGCGGCCATACACTCCGCATAGTCTTCACTGAGCAGGGAACACATTCTTCTGCTAATTCGCCATTTCACTGACCTAAAAAAAAATTATTAACTATTTCAACAAAATTTATGAAGAAAATTGCATTTATGGAATTCCAAGAATTTTTGTTTAATAAGTTAAAACAATTTGCCCTTTGTGCTATGCCTTGTGCAAGAGCAAAGTCCTATGCAGGATGCTACTCGGAAAAAGTCACTCCAGATGCAGGCACAATAACATTTAATTTTCATAAAAATTAGAAAGAAGGTGGAAGTCGTGAGGGGTATTGAAAATTTGATGCACTCAACATGATACATTTTGTTTTGAAAAAATTTAACATATTGTGCCCAAACCTTGCAGGTATGACTTTTTTCAATAAATGATGGTTGCAATCCAGGTGGTTGCCATCAATGGTGGTAAACTTGAACATGTGGGAGTTCAATTTAAACCAGAGCATATTTCTTGGGCACACAAAAGCTAATTTAGGATGCAGTTGAGGTAGAGGCAGAATAGTATGGAAGGCAGTAAATGAGGATGATTACGGGACTCATAATATCGACAAGGCACTACTTCCAGGTGCTACCGTATTTTTCGGACTATAAGACGCACTTTTTTCCCAAAAATTTTTTGGGGAAAATAGGGGTGCATCTTATAGTCGGAATATACTTACAAATGCTGCAGCAGCGGTGCTCTGTACGGTGGCGGCGGCTCTCTGTGTCGCTTGGGGGGCTCAGCCAGCATTTTGTCAAAGCCCGGAGGCCCCTGCAGCTCCATTGCTGCGATGCAGTGGCCTCCGCGAAAATGGCCGCTTGGGGTGGCGCATGCTCAAATTCAGATCTCGGGTTTTGATAAAATGCTGGTGGTGCCCACCACACAACCTAGAGAGCCGCTGCTGCTGCCCAACACACAGCTGCAGCCCCAGCACAGAGCACCACTGCTGCAGCACAGAGCACCGATGCTGCACCAGCCTGAGATGGGATTTCCCGGAGGCAACCGCACCAGCCTGAACCACTGAACAACCCCTGTGACCACTCCTCCACCTGTGGCCATCCTCTTCCCCCGGTAAGCTGAATTCAGACTGTAAGATCGAACCCCATTTGACACGTTATTTTTTTTCCCTATTTTCCTTTTGAAAATTTGGGTTGCATCTTATGGTTCGGTGCGTCTTGTAGTCCGAAAAATACGGTAAGTGGTTGCCAGAAAAACTTATCTTTTCCCAGAAGAAAATTTGTCTTGACATTGGCACTGCTTTTTAATGCCAGTTCCACCACCCTATCACTCTGATGACATCACCTCCTTGGCACCCCATTTTGGTTTCCAATCGTAAACAGCATTATCCATGATTTCACTGACAGTTGTCCCTATATGGAAAATGGTTTTGACTTCTTCCTCCTCCTCCTGATTTCCATTTCAAGATTTCCTCAGATTGCTTTTACCACTGTCAGTGCTTCTACCAATACAGCTTGCATAGCCAGAAGAAAAAGCTTAGCACTGGAATTATCTCATTCATCTCCTCTGATGCCATGTTATCTAAGTATAAAAGCTGATCTCTTCCAATAAAATAGATAGAATATGTTCTAATGAAGCATTTTCCTTAGGCCCCAGGCTGCTATGAGATAGAAGACTAAGGAGCAGAACAGAAACAGTTGTCATTGATAGAATAAAAATTTGCTCTGTACAACATTTTGGTATGGCGGCAATAGAGTTGGACCGAGCAGAACACTGGCTCAAGGTGAGGATGTCGCTGTCAGAAGCTACATCATTATGATGTGATTGAGACCAATGACATGCCATCTATTCCATTATGCCCTCCATTTTTTTTTCTCTACTAATGCGCTTGCCAAAAGTAAAGGAGGCCAGACGTTGCTTGTGTTTGGTACTACTGCTGAGATTGTTGCAGCTAACAACACCTATGGTGCTGCTAGCAGCTTCCCCATTTTTTTTGTAGTGGAATGACAGTGTTTTCCCACATTACTAAATCCATTGCCAGTGCCAAATTTTGGCTTAACATACATTTTGGTCATAAGTATAACAATTAAGTCATATACAAAAAAAATTACCAAACTTACCCTGGCAAAAAATGGAATCAACCTGAAATACTATGTACAGTTCAGAAGAAAGAGACAAAAAGGCTAAAGCAATATCAGCTTTAATAGCTGTGTGGCGTTTTTCTGTCTCCAATTAATATGTCAAATCAAACATGCAAAATAAAATTTTTCTATATACTGTAATAATAATGTGTTTGCATATTTTTGGTTAAAGTAGATTAAATCAACCTGCTAACATAACATATCCAAGGAGGTAGGAACACAGTGTAAAAACGATGCAACAGCTCACAATATAGTTGTTGGGTGTACAGTTACCAAATTTGCATATTTTTGGCAATATTCTAAAGTAAAATGTGAATATTGTTTTCAAATGTATAATTTTTTTTTAAACACTGTTATCCTCCCTGACAAAAACTTAACCCAGAATGCTATGTTGGTTAGCACCGGTTTGTAGTGGTTCGTATGTATGCTTGTTAATTTGTTTTACTAAACATTTTTGTAAATTTTAGCAAAAAAATTTTTTTTTTTATTTCATGGATATTTAATTTTGATGCTAGATAAGTACAAGCATTTGAAAGTTATTTGTGGCCACAGCCAAGAGAATTGTTGCACGTACAGTTGTTAAATTCAACGAGTAAAACTTTAACCTTATTTTATTTTTTTTTAATTACCCCCTCATTGAATAAAAATGCAATGTAACCCTTGTAAATGCTACATTGGGATGTCGCTACATGTAACTTCGCGCCTGAAAACTAACATGTGGCAACAGCATGAAGTATGGCTGTGGGGTGCACGTTTGCTGAATTGGGCTATTAAATCAAGCATTCAAAAAAAAATATGGCCTTTCTTTAAAATACAAAACATGTTTCTTCCTTAACCGCTTAGTTCCCTGACTTTGATGCAGGTTCGCACTCCGAGCCTGAATCTTTCCATGTCTCTTAACACACACATGGGTGAAGTGATATTCTGCGCGCGGTTGTTAAATTCCCTTATTAATCTCTGACAGTAACATTTAACACCCGCTGGCAAGGGGGTATGTTGTTCCACTCTCCCATCGGTTGCCTGTGATGTGATCACGGCGTAACGATGAGTTGTCATGAAAGCTAGGGTTCTGCTGATGACCACCGTAACTGTCATTACGATCCTCCTTTGAAAGCCAGTGTTTGGCTGTGGTCAGACTTGCGAGTGTGATGCAAGAAACTTGCACGAGTCTCTCGCATCAATACCCGGCACTGCCGCCGACACTCGGAATTATTCCAATCGATAAACATTTGTTTTTGTGCTTTAAGAATTTAGGACTATTTTTCACCACTTAAAAAGAAAAAACTATGCATGTTTGGTATCTGTGTAATTGTACTGACCTGGAGAATCATATTGCCAGGTAAGTTTTATCATATACATGGTAAATAAAAAAAAAAATTGTAAAATTGCACTGTTTTAGCACTTGGAGCTTTTTTCTCGCTTTCCAATACATCACATGATAAAATAAATAGCGTCATTCAAAAGTACAACTTATCGAGCAGAAAAACAAATATGGCTATATTGACGGAAAAATATAAAATGTTATGGGTCTTGGAAGAAAATGGGGAATACATGAAAATGACCTGCAGTGAAGGGGTTAAAGAAAACACCTGCAACATATTTATGTGGAGACTGTTGGTCTAACATTGAACTATTACTACGAGGAATTGTGCAAAAGAAAACATTTACAACACGCACACTTTGAGATAGACACTTGTATTTACATTTCTATATTGTGTCTTTAACCCCTTTCCTACATATGACGTACTAGCCCGTCCAGGTGACCTGGGCCTTAAGTCCCAGTGACGGGATAGTACGTCATACGCGATCAGCTGTGCTCACGGGGGGAGCGCAGCTGATCGCGGCCGGGTGTCAGTTGATTACCACAGCTGACACCCGGCACTATGTGCCAGGAGTGGTCATGTACCGCTCCCGGCACATTAACCCCTGGCACACTGCGATCAAACATGATCGCAGTGTTACGTTGCTATAGGGAAGCATCGCACAGGGACGGCGCTCCCTGCGTGCCTCCCTGAGACCCTCAGAACTACGCTATGTGATTGCGCTGTTCCGAGGGCCTCCTCCCTGCAGGACCCCGGATCCAAGATGGCCGCAGGGTTCTTCTGGGTCCTGCAGGGAGGCGGCTTTCTCAGTGCCTGCTGAGAGCAGGTGCTGAGAAAGCTTCCGGCAGTGCCTTTCAGATCACAGATCTGACACTATACAGTGGCGTCCCACCCTGGGACAAAGTAAAAAAGTAAAAAAAAATTAAAATTAACATGTGTAAAAAAAAAAAATAAAGAAAAAAAAAATATTCCCCAATAAATTCATTTCTTTATGTAAATAAAAAAAAGAAAAGCCAATAAAAATACACATATTTAGTATTGTCGCGTCGGTAACGACCCACACTATAAAACTGTCCCACGAGTTTACCCCTTTAGTGAACCTCTTAAAAAAAAAGTCAAAAAAACAATGCTTTATTATACCGCCGAACAAAAAGTGGAATAACACGCGATCAAAAAGATGGAAATAAATAAACATGGTACCGCTGAAAACATCATCTTGTCCCGCAAAAATCGAGCAACCATACAGCATCATCAGTGAAAAAATAAAAAAGTTATAGCTCGCAGAATAAAGCGATGCAAAAATAATTATTTTTTATATAAAATTGTTTTTACTGTATAAAAGCGCCAAAACATAAAAAAAGATATAAATGAGGTATCGCTGTAATTGTACTAACCCGAAGAATAAGACTGCTTTATCAATTTTACCACACGCGGAACGGTATAAATGCCTCCCCAAAAGAAATTCACGAACTGCTGGCTTTTGTTCATTCTGCCTCCCAAAAATCATAATAAAAAGTGATCAAAAAATGTCATGTGCCCAAATATGGTACCAATAAAAACGTCATTTCATCCCGCATAAAATAATGACCTCACATGACTCTGTGGGCCAAAATATGGAAAATTTATAGCTCTCAAAATGTGGTGATGCAAAAACTATTTTTTGCAATAAAAAAGCGTCTTTTAGCGTGTGACATCTGTCAAACATTAAAAACCCGCTATAAATAGTAAATCAAACCCCCTTAAAAATTTTAAAAAACGTATTTCCATTTTAACGTTAGGGTTAGGCTACTTTCACACATCCGTTTTTTACAGTTCGGCGCAATCCATTCAAGTTTGGAAAAGACGGATCCAGTGCAGATTGCGAAAAACTGATCTGACGGATGACGTTTTTATGCGGATCCGTCTTGAACTTTCAAACCCGAGAAATGCAGAGTGAGCATGCCAGGAAGGAAGAGAGAGAGAGAGAAAATGAAAATGGAGTCTTTTGCCTGATCCGGCACACATAGACTTCTATTGTACCAACTAGCCTGATGCGCCGCTTCAGGCGCTGTCTGTTTTTTTCGCCGGAAACAAAAAACGTTCCTCCAGCCATTTTGTTCGGCAGCCGGAAATGAAATTTATGCCGGATCCGGAAAAAAACGGACAAAACGGAAGGACATGCGGAGCGATCAGGCGCTAATGCAAGTCAATGAGAAAAAAAAGGATCCTGCGGTAGAAAAAAATGGATCGCGCCTGACGGCAAAAAACGGATGTGTGAATGTAGCCTTAGGGTTAGGGGTGTGCTAGGGTTAGGGGTGTGTTAGCGTTAGGTTTGTGGTTAGGGTTATGGTTAGGGTTGGGATTAGAGTTAGGGGTGTTTTAGGGTTAGGTTTGTGGTTAGGGTAATGGTGGGGGTAGGGATTAGGGTTATGGGTGTGTTGCGGTTAGGGTTGGAGTTATAATTGGGGGGTTTCCACTGTTTAGGCACATCAGGGGCTCTCTAAACATGACATGGCGTCTGATCTCAAATCCAGCTAATTCTGCTTCCTTTCCGAGCTCTGCCATGCGCCCAAACAGTGGTTTACCCCCACATATGGGGTATCAGCATACTCAGGACAAATTGCACAATAACTCTTGGTGTCTAATTTCTTCTGTTGCCCTTGGGAAAATAAAAAATTGGGGGCAAAAATATCAATTTTGTGGAAAAAAATGATTTTTTATTTTTATGTTTTTACGTTATAAACTTCTGTGAAGCACTTGGGGGTTCAAAGTTCTCCCCACACATCTATATAAGTTTCTTGGGGGTCCAGTTTCCAAAAATGGGGTCACTTGTGGGGGTTTCCATTATTTAGGCAGAACAGGGGCTCTCCAAATGCGACATGATGCTCTCAGACCATTCCATCAAAGTCTGCAACACTTCACTACTTCCCTTCAGAGCCCTAATGTGTGCCCATACAGAAGTTTTCCCCCACATATGGGGTATCAGCGTACTCAGGACAAATTGGAAAACAACTTTTGTGGTCCAATTTCTCCTATTACCCTTGGGAAAATAAAATATTGGGGTCAAAAGGATCATGATTTTATTTCTTGCCCGGGCGTTATAAACTTCTGTGAAGCACTTGGGGGTTCAAAGTGCTCACCACACATCTAGAAAAGTTCCTTTGGGGGTCTAGTTTCCAAAATGGGGTCACATGTGGGGGATTTCCACTGTTTAGGCACATCAGGGGCTCTGCAAACTAAACATGACACACATCAAAGTCTGCATTCCAAAACGTCATTACTTCCTTACCGAGCCCTGCCGTGCGCCCAAACAGTTCCCCCCCCCCCCCACATATGGGTATCAGCATACTCAGGACAAATTGGACAACAACTTTAAGGGTGAAATTTCCTTGGGAAAAATCAAAAATTGGGGACTAAAAAATAATTTTTGTGGACGTGACCCGCCTTTTTAACGTCATGCCACAGCATCTCAATTGGATTAAGGTCAGGACTTTGACTGCGCCACTCCAAATTCTTAATTTTGTTTTTCTTTATGCCATTCAGAGGTGTGCTTGCTGGTGTGCTTTGGATCATTGTGCGCTTCAGCTTGAGGTCACCAAAAGATAGCCGGACATTCTCCTTCAGGATTTTTTGGTAGACATAGACAGCAGAATTCATTGTTCCATTTACTACAGCAATTCTTCCAGGTCCTAAATCAGCAAAACATCCCAGACCATCACACTACCACCACCATATTTTGCAGTTGGTATGATGTTCCTTTTTTGAAATGCAGTGTTATTTCTACAATAGATGTAGTGGGACATACACCTTTCAAAAAGTTCAACTTTTGTCTTGTCAGTCCAGAGTATTCTCCCAAAAGACTTGGAGATTATCAAGATGTTTTCTCACTAAACTAAGGCAAGCCTTTATTGCTTTATTGCTTTATTGCTCAGCAGTGGTTTTTGTCTTGAAACTCTGCCGTGCAGGCCATTTTTGCCCAATTTCTTACTTATTATTATTATTATTATTATTATATATTTATATAGCGCCATTTATTCCATGGCGCTTTACATATGAAAAGGGGAAAAATATAGACAGATACAATAAACATGTGCTAGACAAGGGACGCATAAGTACAGAAGGAGAGAGGACCCTGCCCGCGAGGGCTCACAGTCTACAGGCTTATGGTGGAGTCATGCCTTAACTGAGGCAAGTGAGGCCTGCAGTTGTTTGAATGTTAAAAAATAAATAAATAAATCCAAAAAAGCAAGGAAGCATAACATGCCATAAAAAGTTAAATTTTATTATAGAAAAAAATTATATATAGGCAACAATGCAAAAAAATGGTAAAACAGTAGGGACAATAATACAAATAGAAACCGCATTCAAATCAGGATATAGTAATAGTAGTTGGATATTGCACAAATAACATTGGCACTTAGAGAAAAAATATTTTTTCTTTTTCAAAGAGGGATATATGAATAAATATCCCTCAAAAAGTATTTATAAGCAAGTGCTTTAAACAAACAGATAAGCAGATATGCAGATTATAAGGCACTTGCACCTTATAATCTGCATATCTGCTTATCTGTTTGTTTAAAGCACTTGCTTATAAATACTTTTTGAGGATATTTATTCATATATCTCTCTTTGAAAAAGAAAAAAGATTTTTTCTCTAAGTGCCAATGTTATTTGTGCAATATCCAACTACTATTACTATATCCTGATTTGAATGCGGTTTCTATTTGTATTATTGTCCCTACTGTTTTAACATTTTTTTGCATTGTTGCCTATATATAATTTTTTTCTATAATAAAATGTAACTTTTTATGGCATGTTATGCTTCCTTGCTTTTTTGTATTTATATTTGATTTGGAAGTGCCTACTAAGCAAAACTCCTATATCTGTATTTAGTTGTTTGAATGTTGTTGTGGGATCTTTTGTAACCTCTTGGATGAGTCGCTGCTGTGCTCATGTTCCATGTTTTCACAGTTTGTGGATAATGGCTCTCACTGTGGTTCATCGTAGTCCCAAAGCTTTAAAAATGGCCTTATAACCTTTTCCAGACTGATAGATCTCAATTACTTTGTTTCTCATTTGTTGCAGAATTTCTTTTGATCGTGGCATGATGTCTAGCTTTTGAGGATATTTTGGTCTACTTCACTGTCATGCAGATCCTATTTTAGTAATTTCTTGATTGATAACAAGTGTGGCAGTAATCAGGATGGTTGTGACTTAGGAATTTGAACTCAGCTTCCCAAAGATGTGATAAACCACAGTTAATTTTTGTTTTAAGGGGAGCAATAACTTTTCACGCAGAGCCCTGTAGGTTTGGATTTCTTTTTCCTTAAATTTAATTTAAAAACTGCATTTTGTGTTTACTTTTGTTATCTTTGTCTAATATTTAAATATGATTGGTGATCTGAAACATAGAAGTGTGATAAACATGCAAAAGAATAGAAAATCAAGAGGAGGCAGAAACTTTTTCACACATCTGTATATATTTTCATCTTCTACACTTTAAAAATTGCGAAATGGAAAATGGGCTTATGCAACAGTTTAGTCAATCTATCCCTTGGCAAGTATCACACAGCTTGTAAATGCCAAGAGTCTTTCAAATCTTGTTTGAGGGATTTTCAAAAATTCTGTCTTTGGAAAATTCCAGTTCTGTGAGATTCTTGAGTCATCTTGCATGCAATGCTATTTCGAGGTCTAGCTACAGATATTCAATGATGTTCAGATCAGGGGACTCTGAGGGCAATTGTAAAATCTTCAGCATGCACCTCATGAGATAGTCTATTGTGGATTTTGACATGTGTTTAGGATCATTATTCATTTGTAGAAGCCATCCTCTTTTTAACTTCATCTTTTTTACAGATGGTGTTATGTTTACGTCCAGAATTTGTTGACATTTCATTGAATCGATTCTTCCCTCTACCCATGAAATGTTCCCATGCCATTGGCTGAAATACAACCCAAAACCCAAAACATAATTGATCCACCCCCATACTTGATGGTTGGCAAGATGTTCTTTTCCGGAAATTTTGTGACTTTTTTCTCCACATTCACCTTTGATCATTGTGGTCAAAGAGTTCTATTTCAACCTCATCATTCCACAGGATTTCTTTACAAACTATATCAGGCTTGTGTAGATGCTCTTTTTCATACTTCTACCACTGAATTTAATGGTGAGGACACAGGAGAGTTTTTCTTCTGATGACTCTTCCATGAAGGCCAAATTTGTGCATGTGTCTCTGAACAGTAGAGCAATGTACCACAACTCCAGAGTCTGCTAAATCTTTATGAAAGTCTTTTGCAGTCAAGAGGAGGTTCTGATTTGCCTCTCTAGAAATCATAGGAGCAGCTCTCACTGAAATTTTGCTTGATTTTCCAAATCTTATCTTGAACTCCTCTGTTCATGTTAACTTCCATTTTTTAATTACATTTGAACTGAGGAAAGGTCAACTTGAAAATGCTTTGCTGTCTTCTTATAGCTCCTGCTTTGTGGGCTTCCACCATATTAATTTTCAGAGTGCTAGGCAGCTGTTTAGTAGAACCGATAGCTGCTGTTTTGGCACAAGGTTAGAGGATGCTGGGTTTTTATAAAGATGGGAAATTTGCCTGACCTTTCCTAATGAACAAGCCATAATCCTAACAGGCTAATTAAGGTCTGAAGCCTTGATAAAAGTTATCTGAGCACACAAATATCCAAGGGTGCCCAAACTGTTGCATTGGTCCATTTTCCTTTTTGTAATTTCTGAAATGTAAAAAATGACAATATATTTTTTTTGCCTAAAATAATAAGGAAATGTGTCATCTATAACTTTAGGCCTTTTAGAGATCAATTAATATTCAACTTGCTTAACTTTCAAAATAACAGTCATTTTGACCAGGGTGCCCAAACTTTTACATGCCACTTTACATATGCAGATAAAACCTCTATGCTGTATATCTACACTTACAGTGGGTTCGGAAAGTATTCAGACCCCTTTAATTTTTTCACTCTTTGTTTCATTGCAGCCATTTGGTAAATGCAAAAATGTTCATTTTTTTTCTCATTAACGTACACTGCACCCCATCTTTACTGAAAAAAAAAATGTAGAAATTTTTGCAAATTTCTTAAAAAAGATAAAAAAAAATATCACATTGTCATAAGTATTCAGACCCTTTCCTCAGTATTGAGTAGAATCACCCTTTTGAGCTAGTACAGACATGAGTCTTCTTGGGAATGATGCAACAAGTGTTTCACACCTGGATTTGGGGAATCCTGTACCATTCTTCCTTGCAGATCCTCTCCAGTTCCGTCAGGTTGGATGGTGAATGTTGGTGGACAACCATTTTCAGGTCTCTCCAGAGATGCTCAACTGTGTGCTTAGGGTCATTTTCTTTTTGGAAGGTGAACCTTCGGCCAAGGCTGAGATCCAGAGCCCTCTGGAAGACGTTTTCATCCAGGATATCTCTATATTTCGCCGCATTCATGTTTCCTTCAATTGCAACCAGTCGTCCTGTCCCTGCAGCTTAAAAACACCCCATAACATGATGCTGCCACCACCATGTTTCACTGTTGGGATTGCATTGGGCAGGTG
The DNA here is from genome assembly GCA_033576555.1 of Oophaga sylvatica. Taxonomy (NCBI): domain Eukaryota; kingdom Metazoa; phylum Chordata; class Amphibia; order Anura; family Dendrobatidae; genus Oophaga; species Oophaga sylvatica. Next base: position 52,260,955 of record JARQOD010000005.1, read on the forward strand.
ATGAGCAGTGCCTGGTTTTATCCACACATACCGCTTAGAATTATCACCAAAAAGCTCTATCTTCATCTCATTAGACCAGAGAATCTTATTTCTCATAGTCTGGGAGTCCTTCATGTGTTTTTTAGCAAACTCTATTTGGGCTTTCATATGTCTTGCACTGAGGGGAGACTTCCGTCGAGCCACTGTGCCATAAAGGCCCAACTGGTGGAGGGCTGCAGTGATAGTTGACTTTGTGAAACTTTCTCCCTTCTCCTTAATGCATCTGTGGAGCTCGGCCACAGAGATCTCGGGGTTCTTCTTTACCTCTCTCAAAAAGGCTTTTCTTCCATGATTGGCCAGTTTGGCTGGACAGCCAGGTCTAGGAAGACTTCTGGTGGTCCCAAACTTCTTCCATTTAAGGATTATAGAGGCCATTGTGCTCTTACGAACCTTGAATACTGCAGAAATTCTTTTGTAACTTTGCCAGATGTGTGACCTCATGATTCTCATTTGGTCTGACATGCACTGTGAGCTGTGAGGTCTTATATAGACAGGTGTGTGCCTTTACAAATCAAGTCCTATCAGTTTAATTAAACACAGCTGGACTCCAATGAGGGAGTAGAAACATCTCAAGGAGGATCACAAGGAAATGGACAGCATGTGACATAAATATGAGTGTCTGAGCAAAGGGTCTGAATACTTATGACCATGTGATATTTCAGTTTTTCTTTTTTAATAAATTTGCAAAAATTTCTACATTTCTGGTTTTTATCAGTGAAGATGGGGTGCAGAGTGTACATTAATGAGAATAAAATGAACTTTTTTTGCATTTACCAAATGGCTGCAATGAAACAAAGAGTGAAAAATTTAAAGTGGTCTGAATACTTTCCAAACTCACTGTATATCATTACATTATAAATGGAAAGTACAAGTGTATTTATTGTATAAGAATTTTTTTAATGTTAGTAAAAAATAACTAACTTCAAAAGCAATAACGCAAAAACACATTTTTAAATGCGCTTTATTAAACAAACATCATAAAAATTGTAAATAAAACTAGTATCATCATATCTGTAACAGATATACATCACAATTATCACATTACTATGGTAATTAGTAAATGCCAACAATAAAAATGGAGTCATTTTATGGTAATTTAACCCAAAATTAAATTTTCATATAAATTAAGTTGAATATACAAAAACATTTTGGAAGATTACATGTTTTTACTTTGCCAATGTATTTATAATAAGAGTAAAAATATATAACTCAAACCTGTAGATGAGGAACTGGCTCTCTGTTTGTGCACAATGAACTAGTCTTACTGGGAACTGTGCAGTATGTCAAGTAGGGAAATTAAAGCGCAAGAAAAAGACCATGTGGTGGAGTGATTTCTAACATCGCAGCTGAAACTTGATACTAAAAGCTTTATACAAGTGGTGAAAAAGCTCTATTTCTCCATTAAGATTTCCCCTAGGGACTGTCTAAAAATGACATAACGTAAAGTATCTCTTGGATTTATAGGATCAATTGAAACTAGATTTTTTTTAAAGTATGGTGTGACTTACATTAGCATCCACACTTCCTACCAGAGACTCAGTATGCATTAATGCATCCTAAACATTTTTCTTAACTACATACAGTACAGACCAAAAGTTTGGACACACCTTCTCATTCAACGATTTTTCTGTATTTTCATGACTGTGAAAATTGTAGAATCACACTGAAGGCATCAAAACTATGAATTAACACATGTGGAATTATATATTACACTTTACAAAAAAGTGTGAAACAACTGAAAATATGTCTTATATTCTAGGTTCTTCAAAGTAGCCACCTTTTGCTTTGATTACTGCTTTGCACGCAGAAAAGGTGAACGGATGGATTCTACATGCCTGGTTCCAACCGTGAAGCATGGAGGAGGTGGTGTGATGATGTAGGGGTGCTTTGCTGGTGACACTGTTGGGGATTTATTCAAAATTGAAGGCATAGTGAACCAGCATGGCTACCACAGCATCAAGCAGCGGCATGCTATTCCATCCGGTTTGCGTTTAGTTGGACCATCATTTATTTTTCAACAGGACAATGACCCCAAACTCACCTCCAGGCTGTGTAAGGGCAATTTGACCAAGAAGGAGAGTGTTGGGGTGCTACGCCAGATGACCTGGCCTCCACAGTCACCAGACCTGAACCCAATCGAGATGGTTTGGGGTGAGCTGGACCGCTCACCGCTTCAATTTTGAATAATCCCCAACAGTGTCAGCAGCAAAGCACCCCCACACCATCACACCACCTCCTCCATTCTTCACGGTGGGAACCAGGCATGTAGAGTTCAGCCGTTCACCCCTTCTGCGTGCAAAGCAGTTTTCAAAGCAAAAGGTGGCTACTTTGAAGAACCTAGAATATAAGACATATTTTCAGTTGTTTCACACTTTTTTGTAAAGTGTAATGTATAATTCCACATATGTTAATTCATAGTTTTGATGCCTTCAGTGTGATTCTACAATTTTTATAGTCATGAAAATACAGAAGAATCTTTGAATGAGAAGGTGTGTCCAAACTTTTGGTCTGTACTGTATATAAAGTTTTCTAGTCCCCAACAAGGTTGTCAAAAGTGAATAATATACACGCAAGAAGAATTACAATGGTATTTGGGGGGATAAAAGGAGGCAATTCATAATAATTTGTAATCTGCTATAATACCAAGTATTTTGCTTTTTTTTGTACATTATTTCAGTGAAGTGTAAAAAGTCAATGAAACTTGAAAAACCCCAGAACAGTGCCCTGAACTATGGCGCCCTGAACTAAGCATGATACTGCCCTCCATATAAAGGGCAAAAGGACTGTTGAGACCCATCAGGCTCCAGAATCAAGGTACGGTTGTGCTCAAAAGATAACATACCCCGGCAGAATTTTTGCTTTCTTGGCCTTTTCTCAGAGAATATGAATGATAACACCAAAACTTTTTCTCCACTCATGATTAATGGTTGTGTGAAGCCATTCATTGTCCAGCTACTGTGTTTTCTCTTTATAAATCATAACAACCAAATGACCCTGATAAAAAGTTTACATACCCTGGTGATTTTGGTCTCATAACATGAACAGAAGTTGACACAAATGGGTTTGAATGGCTACTAAAGGTAACATGAGGTCAGGAAACTGAGATGGTCACTTCAGAACCTTTGGTTTGCTCTGCTGTAGTGAATGACAGGTCGACTTTGCCTTGTGTTTTGGATCGTTTTCATGTTACATAGTAACATAGTTATTAAGGTTGAAGGAAGACTTTAAGTCCATCTAGTTCAACCCATATCCTATCCTAACCTGCCCTAACATGTTGATCCAGAGGAAGGCAGAAAAAAAACCCAAGTGGCAAACAGTAAGCTTCACATTGAGGAAAAAAATTCCTTCCCGACTCCACATATGGCAATCAGACTAGCTCCCTGGATCAACGCTATATCTAGGAAACTAGTGAATATAACCTGTAATATTATACTTTTCAAGAAAGGCATCCAGTCCCCTTCTTAAATTTTAGTAGGGAATCACTCATTACAACATTAGACGGCAGAGAGTTCCATAGTCTCACTGCTCTTACAGGAAAGAATCTGCGTCTGTGATTATGACTAAACCTTCTTTCCTCCAGACGTAGAGGATGCCTCCTTGTCCCCGTCACAGGTCTAAGAGTAAAAATATCATTAGAAAGGTCTTTGTACTGTCCCCTTATATATTTATACATTGTAATAAGATCACCCCTAAGCCTTCGTTTTTCCAAACTAAATAACCCCAAGTGTAATAACCTGTCTTGGTATTGCAGACCCCCCAGTTCTCTAATAACCTTGGTCGCTCTTCTCTGCACCCGCTCCAGTTCAGCTATGTCTTTCTTATACACCGGAGACCAGAACTGCACACAGTATTCTAAGTGTGGTCGCACCAGTGACTTGTATAGAGGTAAAATTATGTTCTCCTCATGAGCATCTATGCCTCTTTTAATGCATCCCATTATTTTATTTGCCTTGGCAGCAGCTGCCTGACATTGTCCACTAAATGTGAGTTTGTCGTCCACCCATAAACCCAGGTCTTTTTCAGTGACAGTTTTGCCCAGTGTTTTACAATTAAGCACATAATTATACATCTTATTTGTTCTACCCAAGTGCATGACCTTACATTTATCCCATTAAAGCTCATTTGCCATTTATCAGCCCAAGCTTCTAGTTTACATAAATCCTCCTGTAATATAAAATTATCCTCCTCTGTATTTATTACCCTGCAGAGTTTAGTGTCATCTGCAAATATTGAAATACTACTCTGTATGCCCCCTACAAGGTCATTAATAAATATGCTAGAGAAGCGGCCCCAATACTGACCCCTGTGGTACCCCACTGCTAACCGTGACCCAGTCCGAGTGTGCTCCATTAATAACCACCCTTTGTTTTCTATCCATGAGCCAGTTCTTAACCCACTTACACATATTTTCCCCTATCCCCATTGTTCTCATTTTATGTATCAACCTTTTGTGTGGCACTGTATCAAAAGCTTTTGAGAAGTCCATGTACACTATGTCCACTGCATTCCCTTGGTCCAGTCCTGAACTTACCCCTTCATAAAAGCTTATCAGATTAGTCTGACAAGAACGGTCCCTCGTAAACCCATGCTGATACTGTGTCATGAGGTTATTCAGCTTCAGATACTCCAAAATAGTATCCCTTAAAAAACCCTCCAGGATTTTACCCACAGTAGATGTTAAGCTCACTGGCCTATAATTTCCAGGTTCAGTTTTTGCCCCCTTTTTGAATATTGGCACCATATTTGCTATACGCCAGTCCTGTGGTACAGACCCAGTTATTATGGAATCTTTAAAGATTAAAAATAATGGTCTATCTATAACTGTACTTAATTCCTGCAGTACTCGGGGGTGTATCCCATCCGGGGATTTGTCAACTTTAGTGATTTTTAGACGCCGCCGTACTTCCTGCTGGGTTAAGCAGGTGACATTTAATGGAGAATTTTTTTTATCTCTGATCATGTTATCTGTCATGGGATTTTCTTGTGTAAATACAGTTGAAAAAAAGTCATTTAGCATATTGGCTTTTTCCTCATCCTCATCCACCATTTCACCCAGACTATTTTTAAGGGGACCAACACTATCATTTTTTAGTTTCTTGCCATTTATGTAGTTAAAGAATATTTTGGGATTATTTTTACTTTCTCTGGCAATGAGTCTCTCTGCCTCAATCTTTGCTGTCTTGATTTGCTTTTTACAGAATTTATTCAGTCTTCTGTATTTATTTAATGCCTCATCACTACCTACTTGATTTAATTCCCTAAACGCTTTCTTTTTGTCCCTTATTGCGCCCCTTACAGCTCTATTTAGCCATAGTGGTTTCCTCCTAATTCTAGCATGTTTATTCCCATAGGGTATATACTGTGCACAGGTCCTATTCAGGATACTAATAAACGTCTCCCATTTTCTTTGTGTATTTTTATGTCTCAGGATATCGTCCCAGTTTATTGCACCAAGTTCATCTCTCATCCGTTGGAAATTTGCCTTCCTGAAGTTTAGTGTCCTTGTAACCCCTCGACTACACATCTTATTAAAGGATACATGAAAGCTTATTATTTTGTGATCACTATTACCCAAGTGACCCCCAACCCTTATATTTGATATGCGGTCTGGCCTGTTGGATAATATTAGGTCTAGCAGTGCCCCCCCTCTTGTTGGGTCCTGAACTAGTTGTGAAAGGTAATTGTCTCTCATAGTTGCCAAAAACTTATTACCTTAGCTGGAACTGCAGGTTTCTGTTCCCCAATGTATTTCAGGGTAGTTGAAGTCCCCCATAATAATGACTTCTCCTTGAGTTGCTGCTTTATCTATTTGCTTTACGAGTCCAAGTATGTCCCATGCACAGCTTCTGGGCTAATGATTGCAAATTTGCCTTCAGTATTTGCTGATAACGTGCTGCATTGATCTTTTCTTCAACTTTGACCCAGTTTCCTGTGCCTTGTAGCTCACACATCCCCAAAACATCAGTGATCCACCTCCATTCTTTACAGTAGGAATGGTGTTCCTTTCATCATAGGCCTTGTTGACCTCTCTCCAAATGTAACGTTTATGGTTGTGGCTAAAAAGTTCAATTTTGGCCTCATCACTCCAAATTACCTTGTTCCAGAAGTTTTGAGACTTGTCTCTGTGCTGTTTTGCGTATTGTAGGTGAGATACTTTGTAGCATTTGGGCAGTAATGGCTTTCTTCTGTCGACTCGATCATGCAGCCCATTTTTCTTCAAGTGCCTCCTTTTTATGCATCTTGAAACACCCACACCGCTAGTTTTCAGAGAGTCTAGGATTTTAGCTCATGTTATTTGTGGGTATTTCTTTGCATCCCGAACAATTTTCCTGGCATTTGTCACAGGTCACAGGTGAGGATGTTACCTTTAGTAGCCATTCAAACCCATTTGTGTCAATTTCTGTGCATGTTATCAGGCCAAAATCACCAGGGCATGTAAAATTTGATCACGGTCATTTGGATGCTTTGGGTTGTTATTTAAAAAGAGAAACCACAGGATTTTGCCAATAATTGGCTTCACCCAACCACTAACCATGAGTGGAGAAAAAGTTTTGGTGCTGTCATTCATATTCTCTGAAAAAAGGTCCAAGAAAGCAATAATTCTGCTGGGGTATGTAAACTTTTGAGCACAACTGTATAATTACTTGCATCATCTGCTCCCTATATTAGGGTGTCAAAAATGTGTATGCAGTTTGCTGATAGTAAAGTAAAACATTTAAAGGGACTCAATAAAAAATCTATACTATGGTAATCAGTAAGAAAATAAAAAGATGCTGATTTCTGAAACAGTCTTGTTTTTATGTTTTTACTCACTTGCATTTCCTGCTATGTGTCTACAAATAAAGAGTGCCCTAAATGAATATGAATGAGTCTTAGGAAGGTCCTTATTTTCCACTAGTGCCTCAGGTAGCACGGGGTGATGCCAATGGACAGTAAAAAATATAAATAAATATCATCTGCCAAATAAGAAAACCGCCATCTTTGTGGAAGGTGTCAGGGTTACATTCATTTTTATTTGTAAATGACTACGCCAAGATTAGAGGATCACCAATCAGCTGCCCCTCCAATGTGCAGCAGCAAGGTCACATCATCAAGTTGCTAATGTAGCTGCAGAAGGTTAAGAAGGTTAAGATGTCAGGAGAATGAAAGCACTCGGTAGACTCAAACCAGTAGTGCAGGTAAATGTAGTAACTGTTTTAATATAAGTTTATTACAGCAAAATCCTTTCTTTCTTCTTATCAGCTATTAAAAGAGACATAAAATTCCCCACTGCAGCTTCTTCTAACTGTTTTCGATCTCCCCTGTGCTAGATTCACAGCTACAATGCTCAGTACTGTTGCATAGTGTCTTCCATGCTGCTGCTTCTTCTGGAGAGGGTAAAAGGGTGTAACAGAGTGATAAATGAGCAGGATCTTCTCTTTTCTCTGTGTATTATCCACAGAAGGCATCATAGCATTTAAGCTACACTGTTGGGTTTAGCGACAACTGACAATTTGACATGGAGTTTGTTTGTGAAAAATGTATTTTAAGTGCAGAACTAGCAATATTCCTTATGAGCACACACAAGAGCCTATTCTGAATTATTACTTGAAACAATAGGCAAACTTTTGTTCTGCTTGATGGACAGAGTCTAAGGTACCATGATGACTGAGGAGTGGGATAGTGGGCTTAAGAGTGATAAAGCGATAGGCAGCCTGAGCGTAAAAGTGCAGTATTGTCCTGTACAGCCTCTAGGAGACTGTTAGTGGGTAAGTGAGAGAGACACCACAGGTTCCTCACTGACTGGTTGCTTCACAAGTACACCTGAGTGTTACCACCAGGAAAAGCATCCAGTGAGCTATAGAAGACATGTCTTACATTTTGGTGCCAAAGAAGCTGGTGAGTGATGATAAAGTAGGTCTGTAAAAAGCAGAGTCATTTCTGAGATGGTTTGGGCTGAGGAAGTCCTAAGTTAGAATGCTAGCCAATAGAGACAGATCCTCTTCTCTGAAACCTGCAAATAAAGAGAGGTCTGTATTCCTATTTTAGAAAAGTAAGTAGACTGGTTTGTTCAATGGGGACAGTGACATGCTAACCGTGCATTTTAAAGATTAGCCAAAAAATTGCAATATCGCCTCCTGCATACAGTGAAGATTCTAGTGTCCCAATGTAAATTGTAAAACAACCAATGTACTGCTGTATTGCAAGTCATAATAGAATGGTAGCTCTTTCTTGAGAAGGACTTAGGCTGGGTTCACATCGCGTTAGGGCAATCTATTTAACGGATCCGGTAAACGGATGCGCTAACGATGAGACCCTAATTGTCAGTATTTTTGCGATTGCGTTAACCCATGGTTGCATTGCGTCAGCCTGTGTTAGCAATAGAGTTCTATGCAGAGCGAATGCTTCCGTTGGCTGTGCGTTCATGGTAACGGACCTGAAAATGCCGTAGTCCGCGTTCAAAGGTGCGTCACAAAATAATGGACCATCGCTAACGCATGCCGATTTTGACATGCGCTAGGATCCGCCAAGCTAGTGGAAGTCAATGGGTGCGTTAAAGGATCCTTTACATTGCATTAGTGCCGCTTAGAAACGGAGCCATTAAACGGATTGCCCTAACGCCATGTGAACCTAGCCTTAGACTGAAGCTGAGTTGACCATTCTGTAGTCAGGAATCTTAAACCTGAGCCGATGTTGGGTGACACACAGACAGCTGTGGGTACCTGAGAAGTCCGTGAATGTTATTAGTGGACCCAATAAAGGCACAATGCAGTGTCAATACCAGTGTCAATGCCGTGCATGTATGAGTCAGGGAGTCACTTCAGAGGGACCCACAAGCTGCACTGCAGAACAAATGCTTAGTCACCATGAACGCAAATGACATTAATGGATCTGTTGGTAAATCCTTATATGCCCAACCTAGGTAAAGGCCAACTACTATTTTTCATTCTACAGCTATGTATCAAATAAAACTATTTGCTCAACCACAAAGTAATGAGTAAAAGGTGCTCCCTGCTCATGGGCAAATACAAAGGAAATACATCTTCCTTTTGGATCCACTTCTGGCTGTGCATTAAAAACCTACATATGTGATTCCAACCTCAGAAAAAGAAGACATTACTTCGGGCAATTTGTATTTCAGTGTTAGACACATATTTAAGATACGAAAGGTGGTTACACATGGTATATTCATCTAGGTGCAATAAGAAAATGTGTATTTACTTACATACAATGTTAATCAAGCTATAGCGCATTTTATCATACATTGATCAAAAATGACTTCCTTCAGCATTTCCTGACCATCTTTCTGCCAGATGCTAAAAATGTAATTAAATATTTCTGTTGCTTATTAAAAGTTTATTACATTACTCAGTGTGGACATAGTAATACCCCATATGTTAGACTGAGTACACCTGGCTACTTCATTACTGAAATCATTTTGATACAAGCAAATTCCCTTAAACATATTGGATATTGCATGTTGTAATTAATACTTGAGAAACTGAGCTAAATGTAATGGCTAATACTCCTAACTATGCAGCAGTGGATGATGCAGGATGTCTCAACGTAACAAGAGGCAGATTTGGCAATTTAAAGAACAGGGAAAACATGGCCACAATATCTGTAGGAGGCGGCATTACCGATAGTCCCTAAGTCTTCCCAAAACAGGTTTACCTGAAAATGGCTTAACAGAAGTTTTGCTTCCGACTGAACGGAAGAGAGCAGCTGTTGGACCAGCCTAGTATTCTCTCCCGAAATTTGGAACAAATCAGCATATGTTCTCTGATTATATTGTTGATTTGGCCACTATTTTCACCAATAGAATACGTGAGATCCGCAGTTATAGTCCCCAGCCTTTCCATAATAGATTTCGTAATTTTGCAAGACATTTTAAAAGTCTAAAATGCAGTGTGAGTTTTTTTAGGTGGTAAATGAATGAAATAGACTAATTCTCTTAATCATCTACATTGCTCTGCACTGTATGAAACCGGTCTAGGGGCTCAAGGTAATCTGTCAGCCCAAACTGACTGTGTAAACTGACAGTATATACTATGCACATAATTAGGGGATAGAAAAAAATGTCTCTAGTATTCTAATTGTTTCCTTCGTTCTGCCGAAACTGAAGTTCAATCAAATATGCAAACTATGTGCTCGGTTCATCCTTGGTGTGGTCAAGAGACTCAGTGCACCATAGTGTCCACTGGCTTTACATGCCCCCACCTCCTTCACTGGCGATTATCCCATTAGTTTGGGGTTGTTGAACTCTCTATAAGGACTTGTTCACAAGACTGATTATATTCAAGAATAACTGGACCATTCTTCTTGGATGGAGAAAAAGACCCTACCTAAAATGTTCTTTATAGTGCTGGTTACTAAGGATTGAGATAAATTTGCTACTTCTTCATTAACATAGGAAAAATGTGCGCAGAGACCCAAGTTCTTGAACTTCATTGGACAATTTTAATCAAAAAGTGCCCCAAACTACCATCATCTAAATAATATTTCCACAAAAATAATACCACCATACAGCATTCATACAATACTAGGGCTCTGGAGAAAGTGGTAGCGTTGCATTGTTCACTTGTAGAACTACTGTTTTCATAGTGGTCTTCTGTGTACCTACAAATACTTCAGCAGACTAAAAACAAACTTTAAATGAATTGTCCAGCCACTGAAAAGTTAAGAAAAATTATCAAGATAGTGTAAAGTATTAAAACATGTTCCTTGCTGGTCAGTGTACTGCCTGCTTGGTTCAGATGGACTTGTGACATCAAATTACTGGCTGCAAGGTCAACAATAAATCTGGGAAACCAATTCTCAAGATGGAAACCAATATACTCACTAGATAACCGTACAAAGGGTTGAATGGAATCTCAGGATTCAAGTTGTACCAAGCATTATAATAATTTGAAATTTGAGATTTCAGTCCCAGTGTAAAACCTATCCCACTTATAAATACTGGTGTCTTCTTGTAAAACAAATGGCATGTTCGGCTTCTTCAGATACATACGGCCAGGTGAGATTGCAACCTGTACACACTGTAAATACCTTACAATGCTGTTCACCGGTGAGATATAAAGCTGCATATAAGTTTTCAGTTCCAGATGGAATATTGATGACTAATATAAGTCATTGTAAATAAAAAAAATACATATTTAAAAATGAGATGTAGAACTAGAACGATGTGTGAAATATAGTGGTCAAGGTATGGTGACGACTGTGACAAGAGGCTAAAAAAGGTCAAAAGAATATCATCACTGTCATCCTATGCAGCGATCGATAAATCTAATTCATATGCAGATCTAAAGTAAAAAAAATCATAAAGTAGATGCTAGAAAATGTCTAAGTGCGAATATATTACAATTTTATAGATTTTGCCTGATCTCCAGTGTAATCAGAAATAATGGGTTTGCAACAGTAATTTCATGATAAAAATTGGAAGATTTAGGCTGTTCTGTCATTCTTATTTTCTACTTTATTTATTTCATGGTTAATGCATATGAATTTATAGAGTTATGAGTTAAAGAAAATCTGACACAATGTTTTTGCTATCCTATCTGAGAGCCACATGATGAAGGGGCACACAGCCTGATTCATATGCTGTATTTTTATTAAAATATTTTTTCTCTGCTACAGATCTAGTAGTGCTCTGAATGCTGAGCTCTGTATAACCTTGCCTACACCACAGCATCTGCTGTGCATAGGCAGAAAGCTTACAATTAGTGGTAAAGGCAAGATTGGGCTACATGGCAGCAGGGTTACTTGTCCTGATGTAAGGTGCCTGAGTGGGGTAGCTGTAGATGAGCTACTGCTTCTGCACGCCCTGGCACTGTACAAGAAAATAGTGTCCCAGAGTGCTGTTAGGTCTAGGGCTCATCACACTCACTTGTGAGCCATAAGTCTCAGCTGGTAGACTTCCATCTTTGAATGTGAGATGAGTATAACTTTGATTTTTTATTTTGATCTTAATAAATGGATAACAGAGGGTTGGGGAATGTTTATTTCAATCAAAGGACTTTTCTCTGTGTGTTTTTATAAAATTTGACAACTGGGTTAGTGATGGGGGGTCTGATAGATGCCTCTCCTTTACTAATCCCAGGGCTTGATGTCAGTTGACATTACAAAGTGAACATCAACCCTAAAACTATAACCTGACTTGCCACCACACCAGGGCAAGTGGGAAGAGATAGGCAAAGTTCCTGAATTGGCATATCTAATGGATGGGCCTTTTCTGGGTTGGCTGCGGGCTGCTATTTTTAGGCTAGGGAGGGCCAATATCCATGGCTCCTCCCCAGTCTAAGAATACCTGCCCACAGTAATCTGCATTAGCTTGGCTGGTTATCAAAAATGGGGGGGACCCCACACTGTTTTTTTTTAATTATTTAAAGCAAACCTGTCGTTAGGTTTGGTCTATACAAGTTACGGCCACCGCATTTCAGGGCTTAATTACAGCATTCTATAATGTTGTAGATAAGCCCCTGATCCAATCTGCAAGAGAAGAAAAATAACTTTTATTATACTCACCTGCAGGGCTGTTAGGTCCGATGGGTGCCGCAGGTCCTGGTCCGGCGCCTCCCATCTTCTTGCGATGCCACCCTTCTGCTTGCTTCATGGCTCCACAGCTTTGCGTTCCCGCGCATGTGTACTTATCTGCCCTGTTGAGGGCAGAGCAAAGTACTACAGTGTGCAGGTGCCAGGAAAGGTCAGAGAGGTCCCGCGCCCGTGCGCTGCAGTACTTTGCTCTAGCCTCAACAGGGCACATAAGTGTGCCTGCGCAGGAGTGCACTGACGGGGAGCTATGAGGCAAGCAGGAGGAGGGTGGCATCACAAGAAGAAGACAAGAAGATGAGAGGCGCCCGACCAAGACTTGCAACACCCATCCTACTGAACTGCCCACAGGTGAGTATAATAAAAGTTATTTTTCTTCTCTTGCAGGTCAGATCAGGGGCTTATCTACAGCATTATAGAATGCTGTAGATAAGCCCTGAAAGGAGGTGGCCATAACTCGCATCGGCCAAGCCTGGTGACAGGTTCCCTTTAAATAAACATTTTGATAACCATCCAAGAAAAAGCTGACAGCTGAGAGTTACAGCCTGCAGCTGGTGGCTTTACCTGCACTTGTTATCAAGAAAAGAGGGGACCCCACACCATTATGACAGCTTATATGACAGGCACCAGCTGGTGAATACTCTCATCAGCATACACCTGCTCCCGCTGCTATCTTCGAGACCAAGCATACAATGATGAGAGGAGTACTCTCAACAGCCAATGCCTGTGACCAGCAAGAATGTGTAACTCATAAGGTTAACGTGTAACGTTACCGCCGATCAAAGCCGGTGTTTCTCACACAGTAATATAGATGAAAACTTGGGAAATGCCAGATGTCAGGCTCCCCATTCATTTCAATGGGGTCCAGGTTCGTGTTTGATTTCTCTTATCATTTGGTACCCTAACCAAAATTTTTTTTAACTTTCGGCCAAACCCTACGGATCCAAACATAAATGGGTCCACCCCTCACTAGTTGCTACCAATTAAGATATTTAGTTGTTTAAATCTATTTTGGTAAAAGATAACCTTTATGATCAGCAATTAAAAATCATGTTTATTTCTCAAGAAAAATAGTTACTTTTGCTGCCTGACACTTAAATATTTGTTTGATAAGATCACTTATTACTTGCAGTCCATGAGTGTCTTTTTCATTCTATCTACATATTGTTCTCGATACTCATTGACTACCAGCAGCAGAAATTGTTTCTGTTCTCCATTTATTGTGTGCAACTTGTAATATCCTTCCATCACTGCTGCTTCTCACTCTGCAGTATTATTAGTCATTCTCATACAACTATTTTCTTGGCAGCCTGGTAGTCTTCATCTGCAGAAGATAGATCTATATCTTTGGACAGGAACGTCGATGACATGCCGGTGATGCTAAAGATCCTGTAGGTTTTCTGAGTGACAAAGTCTTCCAGTTTCTTCATAACATCTGATGCTGAATTCACAATTATCTCCTTGGGAGGATGTTCTACAGCTGTTGTTTGTAAGACTGTCACCATCAGACGTTTTGTGTCATTTTACCCTTCATCATCAAGCAAGGATAGAGGAATCAGTTCCTCAAACAAGTTCCATAAGTGTCTTTTCATCTTCTTCATCGTGACTTCTGACACTGACTTGTTCTGTTCCTTGTATAGATAGATGTCTTCGAGCAGCTGGAGCTCAATACTTGGAGTTAATGGCTGCTGATGGCACCAGGAATCATGCCTTCACATAGATTAAAACAGTGAATGGACAGATGTCTGTGATAGTTTGGAGACAAAGGATTTTTCCGGCACTGGAGATTTTTACATAAAAAACATCATCTTTATTCAGAAAATCTTCATGGTTAAAAAACAATACATGAGGGGGAAGCCCTCAACGCCTGACGCGTTTCAGACCTGAAGCGGCCCTTCCTCTAAGGAATACAGACATAAAATCAACAATTCCTTTATATGTTCTCAACCATTGCAAAAGGACATGTGGTTAATTAAGGAGACCACTTCCATTTAACTATTTAACAACCAATACTATTTTCATAGAATGTGGTCACACAAAAAATGCATGTCACTATTATAATGCCGCATAAAGTGCATATGTGCATGCTAGAGATGAGCGACTTTGCCTTTTTTAGGGTCGAGTCAGGTTTCGGACCACACGACTTTCACAAAAGTCGAGTCGAATGAAATCGGCCAACTATAGGCAAAAGTCGAAGGTCCGTCTGAAACACGAAATCCAATGCAAGTCAATGGGGAAGCAAAGTCGGCATGGAGTGGAGGACAGTAAACACACCTGCAGTGCCCATTTCAATGCCAACGACATCAATTCTTATTACTTAAGCTTGTCAACCTTAATTTACTTATAATAATAGTAACTCATTCAAAACTGGAGGTTATTTGGCAAAAGTTGTGGGGGGGTGCAGGGCTCGTTCCAGGTTTTCGTTGGCCCCGGGCCAAAGAGTCTCAGTGGGCTCCTTTAACACATACCACAATTCATGATGCTCTGATACGGCAAGAAATATAGGTATAGTACAATGCCAAATACTTCACTTCTTACATTACATGACTGATATCTATTGTAAATTCTACAATAGCTAAAAAACCGGACAGTATATTCCTCCATACAGTATTATGGCCACCACATAGTGCGCCATACAGAATAATGAGCCCCATATATTGCTCTATACATAATTGGTCCCATATAATGTTCCATACAGTATATGATGAGCTCCACATAATGCTCCAGTATATGATGGTCCCCATATAATGTGCCATACAGTATAGGACGGTCCCCATAGAGTATAATGAGCCCCACATATTGCTCCATACAGTAAATGATGGGCCCCATATATTGCTCCATACAGAATGGGCTCTATATAATGCTCCATACAGAATAAGGCCCATATGTGCTCCATATGATGCTCCATACCCTATATGATGCCCCATAAATAATGAACCCCATATGATGCTCTAGTATATGATGGGCCCCATGGACGATGCTCCAGTGTATGATGGGCCTATATAATGCTCCATAAACAGTTTAATGGGCCCCGTATATGATGTTCCAGTGTATGATGGGCCCCATTGATAATGCTACAGTGTATTATGGGCCCCAATGGATGATGATCCAGCATATTATGGGCCCCATTTAGAATGCTACAGTGTACGATGGGCCCCATATATAATGCTACAGTTTATAATGCTCCCCGTTTATTGCTCCTAACCTTTAAAAAAATGAAATACCACCATCCAAACTATTTCTTTGATTGATGGGGCGGTCAAGAACAAGGAACCCATGTGCATTCTGTCGATTGATGCAGAAAAGGCTTTCGACAGGGTGCACTGGGATTTTATATTTCAAACGTTAGAAGGAATTGGCTTAAAAGAAACTATGCTCCGTAGAATTTCTGCCCTGTACTCATCTCCCAGTGCTCAAGTTAAAATGAATGGCGCACTTTCAAACACATTTTTAATTAGGAACGGCACGAGGCAAGGCTGTCCTCTTTCACCCTTGCTTTATATACTCACTATGGAACATCTAGCAACCGCGATATGGAATAATCCCTCCATTAGAGGCATAAAAGCTCAATCAGAAGAGCACAACCTGGCACTTTTTGCAGATGATGTCCTATTGTATGTCTCTTCCCCAACTATAAGTCTCCCAAATATTATCTCAGAATTAAATAGATTTTGTTGTCTGAGCAATTTCAAAATTAATACCCACAAATCGGAGATTCTCAATATCTCAATCCAACCAAGTGAGGTGGAGAGTTTGGCAGCTTCATTTCCCTTCAAGTGGTGTTCAGATTCTCTTACCTATCTAGGAATAAAAATCACCGCCAAAGTATCTAATTTTTGTGAAGCAAACTTTAAGACACCTTTACATAAAGCTGAGTTCGACTTTGAAAAATGGCATAAACTACCTTTATATTGGTTTGGAAGAGTGAGCGCTATTAAAATGGATCTATTACCCCGTCTCCTATATTATTTCCAAACAATCCCCTTGTATTTACCTGCCTCCTTTTTCTCACGTCTTAAAAAAGTGATTACTCGTTTAATTTGGTCACAAAACGAGCACGTATTTCATACTTTTTGTGAAGTAGATCGAAGCAAGAAGGGGGAGTAGGTCTGCCAGATTTTGCTATGTATAGTCAAGCAGCAATTGGTACATGTATTTTAGAGCTGTTTCATAATAAAAACAAAAAAAAATGGGTTACATTAGAAAATGATCTTAATGGACGTGACTCCCGTACAGTTATTTGTTCCCCGACGGAAGAACGGGATATACCTTTACCCTTCCTCACCAAAAACATGATATCATTTATCAAAAGAGGGAGTCGAGAGCTGGGAGTCTCTTCGTCTCCTGGCCCCCTAACTCCTATATATGACAATCCATCCTTTCCTGCAGGATTAAAAGAGACACTTATCTACATAAAAATAGAGCTTCATGCCCCATAGTCCATGATTACGTTACAATAACAGGGATGAGGTCTCTCCAGGACAATTTTCGGGACAAGGAGCCGCCAACAGGTGCATGGTTCTTTTATGAACAACTAAAGAGGTTTATTATTAAATTAGCCAAACAATCCGATGCATACTGAATATTATCTCCGTTTGAGACTCGTTGTTTATCAACAAACTCTATAGATCACACTTTCTCTTTATTATACATAACCTTCCAAGAAGGGCAGACCCCATCGTGAGATTTCCCAGGTATTTTTTCAAAATGGTGAGATTGATTTGGGTATAGCCTTATCAGTTGAAGAAAGAACAAAGATTCTCTTATGCGCATTCAGGTCATCGCTCTGTTCGACATCACAGGAGAGGAGCTACAAATCTTGTCGAGGTGGTACAGATGCCCATCAGATTTAAATGTAATTTATCCAACAACACCGGATATGTGCTGGAGATGCTTAAAAGATAGAGGTTCATTTGTACACATTTGGTGGCACTGCCCACTCATACACAGACTGTGCTTAGCATCCTTTGATCTCTACAACAAGCTGTCTATAACCAAACTTACACCCACAATGGTGGTGTCCTTGCTGGCCCTGTGTAGCTCCTCGATTTCTAGATTTAAGAAAGGTCTTCTTAGACATATTCTCACTGCTACCAGGAACATGATTACTAGACTTTGGAAACAGGAAAAGGTTCCCTTGCGTTCTGATTTGGTGATGGAACTCAACGACATATATAGAATGGAACAGCTGAATGGTACCACAGGAATAGTATATAACACTTGGGCCCCTGGGTTATGTTTAGAGAATCATCGGAATTGGACTCTTGGTTGATAGACCCATAAATGATGGGTCATATGAGTTTACCTAATGGATGGAGCCCCATTTCCTACCCCACTTCTTAAAATACTTCCCACTCCCCCTCTTCATTTTTCTTTTTTTCTTTTCCCTTCTTTCCCCCTTTGTTTCTTCTGTATCTTCTTTTCTTTTGTAGACCTAGAGTCTTAGTCTAGGTACCTTCTTCTTTAAAATTTATAAACAAAGTAATACTGATGTTAATTGCCTATATGAGCAAACACCTCAAGCGCTCATCCAACATTTGTTTTATATGTATGACTTTCTGGGGAAAAGTTAAAGTTGTTATATAATTTTTTTTTTGCATGTGATAGTAGAAGAGGTATGTTCTTTTCTCTTCCTGTTATTAATGATTGATGTGTATAAATACCTAAATAAACTTGAATTACCTAAAAAACTGAAATGCCTCTCCTGACTGGGCACTGCTCTACTCTGGACTCCTCAGCGTCGACATCTTACAGCTCTCTGCACTGTAACTGTTCAGGCAGAGGGCGCACAGACGTGACGTCATCACGCTGTCTGACCTGAATGTCACTGTCAGGAAACACGGAAGACGTCACAGCAGAGGAGCAGGGAGAGGTAAGTATTGCAAGTGCTGGGGCCCTGAGCAAGCAGGGGGGCCCACTCATGACTCAGTTTCTCGCTGCAAGTAGTCGGCCAGTTCCTCAGCGGTGTGTCTGTTGTTGCCCAAAGACATCATCTTTAAAACAGCCTGCTGACGCTTACCACTAGCTGTTCGATAGTGTGACACCTCGTGTGCGGATGGAGTGCTTGTGCAACAGCACTCTGTCGACGAGCTTTCGCTTCTGGAGGAGGAGGAGGGTCGAACGCCTACAGCCAACTGTTGCCTATACCGTGGGCTAGGCAGCACTGTCCCACCGCCACTGTCCCCTGTGGACCCTGCATCCACCACATTAACCCAGTGCGCAGTGATGGACACATAATGGCCCTGGCCATGCCTACTGGCCCATGCATCTATTGTGAGGTGCACCATTCCACTCACTGATTGTTTGAGTGCATGGACAATGTGGTCTTTCACATGCAGGTGGAGGGCAGGGATGGCTTTTCTAGCAAAGAGATGCCGACTGGGTAGGTCATAGCGTGGCACAGCGTAGGCCATGAGCTCTCGGAACGCTGCGTGTTATGTTTTGGTAACTGAGGAGAAATAGCAAAAAATAGCAAAAGCGGTAATACACCAGAGAGGCTGGAACCTATTGGATTGCAGTAACCTGAACTAACCACACAACTAGAGGTAGCCGTGGAGCGTTCCTACGGTGATCCTAGATGCCTCGTCACAGCCTGAGAGATAACTACACCTAAAGGCAGAAAGACGAAAGCTATCTGCCCGGAGCAGATCCCCAAAGAAAATAGGAAGCCCCCAAACATGTAATGGCGGTTAGACAAGAAGAAAGCATGGACACAGACAGAAAAGAGTATGAGCAGACGCTGGGGCCCAATCTGTCTAGACAGAAAAGTACAGGAAAGAATTCTGACTGCAATCCAACAAAACCCTAACAAAAATACCAACACTTCTGATTGCCAAAAAACCCAGATCTCTGGTGTAACAAAACGCTATTCAGCAAATAAAAAGTAACAAAAGAGCAAAGCAAAAATGCAGACACAAACGAAACACAATTGCAGCACCAGACCCCAAAAAGGGGACAGGTTGCAGTCCTCTGCAAGCAGCAAACCAGCAGAGAAAATCAAACAGAGGAAAAAAAAACAGCAAACACTTATCTGAAGGAGAGCAGGAAACTAGCAGTGCTTCAAGCAAGACCAGAAGGAGCAATTGATAACCGGCAAGACTGCTGGGAACTCAGGCCACTTATATCCTACCATTCAGTGTCAGTTGAAGGCCATTAAGTAATCAGTTCATTACCCTCAGCAACCACCGGAGGGAGCCCCAGGTCAGAAACCGGCTCCAGCATATTCACGACAGCTGCGCTTTCAACCAAACGGAAGGGCATCATCTCTAATGAGAACATTTTGGTAATGTAGGCTTTCAAAGCCAGTGTATGCTGATGAGAGGATGAGTACTTTCTTGTCCTACTCAGTCTCTGCTACGGTGATCTTGACTTGAGAGCTGCATATGGTGGAACTAGCAGTGGACATGATGGACTGAGAGGGGGTTGGTGATGGTGGTTGTAGCCTAGATGCAGTCTTTCATTGGAAAGCCATTGGGATTCCCTGACTGCTATGGCCTAACGATGACACCTCAACATTTCTTGCTGTTGGTGTGCTAACCTGTGGGCTTACAGTGAGGGAATCGATGTAGCATTGCTGGCTACCTTCAGTCGGACCACGTGCGCATGTGCTACCTGAGGTTTTGTAGTCCGTCCACGCTTGCAAGTGCATGGTGTTTACATGTCTAAGCATGCAACTGGTATTCAAATTTCAGAGATTTTTCCCTCAGCTAAAGGTCCTTCTGCACTTCTTACAGATAACCTCATCAATAGGATTTTGGTCAAAAAAGTGGCACACTGCACTCTTCCTGCTATGGTACAACTTTTCAGGGCTTGCATGCTGTGCTAATTTTACCGTCTGGCCAAGCTGTTCTGTGACTCTTTGTTTTTTTAACACATTTTTGGACTGCTACGGGCCTGCCAGCTGCGATGTCAATGCCTGCTGCGGATCCTTCTCTTCTGAGCTATTGCCAGCGGCACCCTCTTCCCCCAATGGATGCCAATCGGGTCAACAACTGGGTCATCCATCATCTCCTCTTCAATTTCATCTGCACCTTCCTCTGTGTCACCGTGTAAGGTGGTATAGTATGCGGGAAGGGGCACCTGAGTTTCATCAGGGTCATATTCTTGCTCAGTAGACTTCGAGGGAAATGTAGTGCTCTGGGTGAATGTACCAGCAGAATCATACAGCAGTGGCTGTGCATCAGTGCACTCCATGTCATATTCATCTTGGACTGGGGAATTCAGGATTTGACTTGATAACCAAGGCATGGTATGTGAAAAGAGCTCCAGGGAGTAATCTGAAGTGTGGCCTGCTGCACCTTCACTTTTGGCGGGGGGGTGAAGGACACAAGGAAAAGTGTTGTTCCTGACCAGGAGCCTGCACTGACAACTCAGTGCTTGCAGTTTTTGAAACTTCAGAAGAGGAGGCGATAGAGCTGGAGGCTGTTTCGGCAATGTAAGCCAAAACCTGTTCTTGAAGCTCCGGCTTTAAAAGCGGTTTACCTACTCCCAGAAAAGGGAGCCTTCCAGGCCTTCTAGAGCCAGACGATGATGCAGGCTCAACACCTCCTGCGTTAGGTGCTATTGTGCTTTTGGCACTACCAGCAGATGTACCATCACCAACATCAGTACGAGCTGCCACCTCCCCGCCCACGTCCGTGGCCTCTTCCACCATACTTTCTCATGTTTGGGAAAATGTACAAAAAATGCCAGCAGATATAACGTACTTTATGACGAGCGTACAGCTGTATACGGTGTAGGGAAAAATGTAAATCTCCGTATATATTTCCGGAGTCACACACAGACATTCTCTCAGTATGGATTTGACCTTAATACAAAAAGCAGAAAAATTGTACTGTATCAGAAGCGTACAGCTTTATACGGTGTAGGGGTAAATTTAAATCTCCATATTTATTTCCGGAGTCACACACAGAAGCTCTGTCAGTATGGATTTGACCTTAATACAAAAAGCAGAAAAACGGTACTGTATCAGAAGCGTACAGCTTTATACGGAGTAAGGGTTCATTTAAATCTTCGTATTTATTTCTTGAGTCACACACAGACACTCTCTCAGTATGGATTTGACCGTAATAAAAACAGCAGATATACGGTACTGTATCAGAAGTGTACAGCTTTATACGGTGTAGGGGAAAATTAAAATCTCCGTATATATTTCCAGAGTCACACACAGATAGTCAGTATGTATTTGTCCGTGATACCAGATGGTACAAGGTAGTGTGTGAGGAGTGTACAGCTCTATACAGTGTGGGAAAAAAAAAAAGAACGGTAACTGTGCAGAAAAAAATAATAAAAGTATTAGTGCTGTGTAAAAAGCAGTCTGCACAGCAGTGTACACACAGCAATACAGCTATCAGGCAGCCTAATAACCAGCGCTGCTGCACACAAGAAAATCCTCCCCTGTCACTTCACACTAACTGTACAACACAATCGCTATCAACACAAGCACATAAGAACTTCTTCTTAGATCTTTACAGCCTTAACTCTCTCCCTACTGATAAACAGCAACCTCTCCCTACTGTTAAGATCGGCAGAAGTAAAATGGAGGTCGGCGGTCAGGACTTTTATGGACACTATGACGCCCCCCAAAGCAAGCCAATCACTGCAATGCCCTTCTCTAAGATGGTGGTGGACGCTGCCCATGTCATCTTGTTGCCCACAGTGTACGTCCTTGTTCATTGGCTGAAAAAAGGCGCCTGCAAGCATTATGGGAAAACTGACTTTGGCGCATGTTTTGCCGAACGCATGGCTGACTTCACGCTATGGTCGGGTTTCGCTCGGCGAAACCTGACTTTGGCAAAAGTCGGCGACTTAAGAATCTGACCGACCTGTTTCGCTCAACTCTAGTCAAAACTCATCACTATAGATAAGAGTTGGCAATTTGGGCAATCTAATACCACGTGGGATCATTTTGTGACTTATATATTTTTCAAGAGTCACTGAATCCCACAAGGTTTTCAGGTGGCTGATCATCTGCTTTTCCAATTCAGCAAACAAAACGTTCATCTCACTGTGATTTTCACCACCATCCTTACAAACAAATCAAACAATTCAACAGCTTTTTGTTTTCTCCGTTCACAAGTTGCCAATATATCTTTGGCTCCAGTCTCCATTTCAACAATTATAATTCAGCCTCCGGGAGCAAATAATCAGTCACAGATTAAAAATAAGAAAGCAGGGGAAAGGATGATTGCTCACCAGACTATGCTTGGACACCGTCCATGCCTGGAATTCAATGGCTAACTACCACATATGAACAAGCTTGAAGACAAAGGATTTTTCTGGCACTGGAGATTTTTCCATACAAAACATCATCTTTATTCAGAAAATCTTCATGGCTAAAAAACAATACATGAGGGGAAGCCCCCAACGCCTGACGCGTTTCAGACCTGAAGCGGTCCTTCCTCTTAGGCATACAGACATAAAATCAACAATTCCTTTATACGTTCTCTGCTATTGCAAAAACACATGTGGTTAATTGAGGTGACCACTTCCATTTAACTATTTAACAACCAATACTATTTTCATAGAATGTGGTCACGAATGGTCTTTCCTATTTTTGAGATGTCTGTGATAGCCTTTTCTTCCTCATTTGTGAGCACGAACTAATGAACATACAAATTTTTAGAGCGTAGATGGCCTTTGCCATCCATCTGGCTCAGTGAAATCCAGTTGGAGCGCTGAATGAAATTCCTCCAAATGGAACACCACCAAGTGAAATGATTGTTAACTCTAATAATTCTCAGTAGTCCTCATGGGGTTGGTCTGAAGCAGTTGCATCTCCACAAAGGCTATGATTTCAGCTACAATGTGGGAAACTGCTGTTGACATGATCTGAGAGTGCTGTCTGAAAGGTAGTTAAGTCAATGATATGCCAGTTGTTCTTGAACGTGGTGAAGATAATTTTTCTGGACCTTTGGATGGACCAAGGCAATGAACAACCACTGTTTCCAGCACTATTTCTAGACTATGATGGCAGCATGCAAACCACAACATGTCTGTTATGATTTGGTAGCTGAGGAGTGCAGGTAAAAAAGGCAATACACCAGAGCAGTTGGAATCTATGAGATTGCAGTACCCTGACTAACCACCACAACTAGAGGCAGCCGTGTAGCGTTCCTACGTTGGTCCTAGACGCCTCGTCACGGCCTGAGAAACTAACTATACCTAAAGATAGAAAGAGGAAAGCTATCTGCCCCGGAGCAGATCCCCAAATAACATAGAAAGCCCCCAAACATGTAATGGCGGTTAGACAAGAAGAAATACTGACACAGACAGAAAATAGTATGAGCAAACGTTGGGGCCCAAACTATCTAAATAGAAAAGGATAGGAAGGGTACTTACTGCAATCCCAAAAAACCCTGAAAAGCACCAACTCTACTAATTTCAAAAACACCTGAGATCACATGACCTCTACCACCTAAATTAGTTCTCTGGTGTAACAAAATCAAAACAGCAGCCACTGAAAAAACTGGAAAAAGCAAAAGTACAAAACATCAGTGGCTGAACTAAACTGAGAGGGCAAAAGCCCCCGGAGGGGACCCTGAAGGCCCCCACAGAAGTGCAGGACAAAATGCAAAAATAAAGCACAAAAACAAAAAGAAGAAAATGTCTTATCTGTTAGCAGGAGATGCAGACACGACACAGCAGGCTACTAAGGAAACAGGAATCAAGGATTGAGACCAGAACAATTGATCACCGGCAACACTGATGGGAAGGCGACTCCCTTAAATAAGACCAGTCAGTAACACCTGATTCCCAATCCTCACAATCTTCACTGGACAGTCCAGTACCACCTGTAACCACCAGAGGGAGCCTCCGCTCAGAACTCATTTCAAGTCCATTCACAACAGTACCCCCCCCTTGAGGAGGGGTCACCGAACCCTCACTTGAGCAACCAGGTTGGTCAGGATGAGTTCTATGATACGCACGGATGAGTCTCCTAGCATGGATGTCCGAAGCAAACACCCAAGAATTGTCTTCCTGACCATAACCTCTCCACTTAACCAAATACTGGAGTTTCCGTCTAGAAAAACGAGAATTCAATATTTTCTCAACCACAAACTCCATATTGCCCTCAACCAAAACAGGGTCAGGAGGCAAAGCAGTAGGAACCACTGGCTCAACAAACCTCTTCAACAAGGACTTGTGGAACACGTTATGGATCTTAAATGTCCCTGGAAGAAGCAAACGAAAAGAAACAGGATTAAGAATCTCCATGATCTTATAAGGTCCAATGAACCTAGGCTTAAATTTAGGAGATGCCACTCTCATAGGAATATTTTTTGAGGACAACCAGACCAAGTCCCCCACTGTCACGCTGTCTAGCAGATGTATAAATATATAATGTCAGTAATCTATCAAGTGGGACAACATACTATCTAACATATAAGTAGGTAACATTAACATGTATATATAGCATAGTATTACCTGACATAATATCCTGTGAGTCAATACTGAATCCTTTTCACGCTGTCTCTGGCTAGAGGTGGACCGGGGTCTATGCTGACCCTAAACTGGGGTCCTGACTAGTCCCTCTACCTGGAGGTACTGTTAATGGTACAGAGGTCCAGGCCACCAGCGTAAACCCTGTCTCCTACTAATCCCTGACCACTGTAATCTAGTCCTTAGAAGGACCCTGATTACCACCAAAGGGAATGGACAGGTAAAGGTTAACAAACAGTATAGACAAACGAGACAGACAGGGGATAAAGTAAATACTGTCTTTCATACAACATATAAACACAGAGGGAACACCAAAGGTCTAGGAGATAAACTATAAGGAAGGAGGGGATGAACAACAAAAGAGCTCTTAGCTTAAGTCTTCTCAGAACCGATCCTATCTGCAGTCTGTATGAATGCTTTCACCAGCATCTAACACCCAGACTGGCAGGGATATAAAGGAAGCTAATTAGAACATAATCAAAAGCAGCCGGGCGAGGCTGGACCTAGTCTTAGCAAAGAGCTAGGTAAAATTAACTCTCTCATTACCAAACAAAATGTAACAGCAACTCAGCTGCGAGAAGTCAGAATGTGCAATCGCGACGA